>JAVJIF010001412.1:0-457810 GCA_038442645.1 Agave tequilana
GGTGTAATAAAGGCCCGTTGCTTATGCACGGATGCCTCCCACCATATTTTGCCCCTACCTGGCCGATCAGTTTGTAGTCAGATTCATACAACAACCTTCCCCAGGTAATCATCTTGTTAGGAGTCGTCTAGGTCCAGAAACCTTAGACTAGGCTTGGAGATTGTTTTTCTTTTTCTTGTTTGTTATTTTTTCTTTTTCATTTGATTGTTGTTTGAACGTTATTTGTAGTGTAACTTTGCATGTAAGTGTGGTCGAGGGACCCAACAATATCACGACTAGTTAGAAACACTTTGCAACCACCTACACTTCCCGAAGAATCACATCCAATCATGGCCAATCACATCTCACTTCAGGATAAATTCTACCACATCAGGACATCACTTCCATCCTGCATTAGGTTACCAGAGGCAAACAGTAACAACTTTGAGTTAAAACCCCAGTTCATAAACACTCTTTCTAGATTCCATAACTTAGAATCTAAGGATGCATACTTCTTCATCAGGGAATTTGAAGAAGTATGTTTGATGATGCTGATTCCCTAGCTGGGGGAAGACGCTATAAGACTGAGGTTCATCCCATTTCCACTAAAAGATCTAGCTAAGAAGTGGTTGTACAGTCTAGCGGTTGATTCAATTTCAACATGGGAAGATTTTGTCAAACTTTTCTTAAAAAATTCTACCCTATCCATAAAACTTCTTTGACTCAAAAGAACATCATGTAGTTTAAACAGGAGCCTAGTGAACCGTTCTGAAAGTACTTTGATCGCTTTAAGGACTTACTTGCTTAGTCTCCCCACAAAGGAATAGAGAAGTAGAGACAATGACGGTCTTGATTACCCAACCAAAACCCACCTTGAGACATGTATTAAGGAGAATTCTTAAAGAAAGACGAGGATCAGGTATGGGAATTACATGAAAACTTAGCTGAATAAACAGTCCAGTAGGAACCTTTTCAGATAAGTCCAAAAATCAGAATCCAACAACTTTAAAAGCCGGACTCCCCCCCAATAGAATCTTCTGTAGTTGTAAAAGCCAAATTACCCACTTGATGAGGAGGCAAGAACTTTTAGAAGCTAAGAAACTAGGTACGATAACCAAGTCAACCCACCCCAAATGATAAATCCATCTTGCACTTATTAACATGCACTGAACCTTATCTTCGAAGAGTGTCTAGTTTACCTAGCTCAACAAATGTTATCGAAAATCATTAATGTAGCCTTTGCCAGATCGGATAACAATCCATACTCCAAAAATTACAATCTGGGATGGAAGAATCATCCCAATTTTTCATAAATTCAGAACAGTCATGAGCAGCACAGACCAAATTTTCACAATCAAATTCTTGCTCATAATTATTAACCAAACTTTCAACCGAATTTCCAACCAAATTTTCAATCAAATTTTCAGCACAACTTTCCGCTAAATTTCCGACATCAAGCTTCACAACATTTTCAAAATCCTCTCCAGAAAGAAAAATGACTGATTTGGAGAAAGCCTTAGAAAACTTGTCCAAAACCCAAGCTTCAATGATGAACAACCATAATCAATCCATCAATATGTTTAACGTTCAGATTAGTTAATTGGCTAATTCACTTAGTAAAAGACAAAATGGAGCATAACCATGCCAACCATTGACAATCCTAAGACTCTTTCCCAATCCATGAGGTCCAAGATACCCAACTGAATTAATGCAATATTGTTTATGTCTTAAGATCAGGTAAGTAAGTGGACAACCAAGTTTCTTCACCACCATTACCACCCAACCAAAATCCAACTCAAATGAAGCATCTACATCAACAAATTTCAAACCAAACACTTCAGAGAATGGAGAAAAGGAAAAAAGAAAAGTCAGTTGAAGATGAGCATAAGACTATAGTATCTTTTCCAAATAGGCTAAAATGCAATAAATCCAATGCACAAATGGAAAAAATTTTAGAAATGTTCAATCAAGTAATAATCAATGATCCACTTCTTGATGCCATATAACAAGTACCTTCATATGCAAAGTTTTTAAAAGACATGTGCACCAAGAAAAGAAAAAACAATGTCCCTAAAAAAGTCTTCCTAGCCACAAATATCATCGATTATTATCCGGACCCATTCCTATTAAATACAAAGACCTCGGATGTCCAACCATTGCATATTCAATAGGACAGACCACCATCAATAGGGCATTAATTGATTTGGGAGCAATAGCAACTTGCTCTCCTGTTCCTGTATCAACAGCTCAGGTTGGGCGATCTTCATCCAACATGAGTAATAATTCCATTAGCTGACCGATCAGTTAAGATCCCTAAGGGAGAAATAACTGATGTTCTCATTCGGGTCGGGGAGTTTATCTATCCCGTGGACTTCATCGTTCTGGAAACACAACCCATTCTGAATCCAAGACTCCAAACTCCGGTCATTTTAGGATGACCATTCCTTGCTACAACAAATGCAATAATAAACTATAAGAATGGTTCAATCCAATTAAAATTTGGAAATATGACCAAAGAGATAAATATTTTCCATCTGGGAAACAACCCCGTGGCTCTGAAGACCAAACGTTTGAAGTGAATTTGATAGAAGGCCTAATAAGTGGGCATGAGGAGGAACTAGAATATGAACCTTCATTTGAGTTCGAATTGAAGTCGGATGACTTCAATCTCGATCAAATTGTAGATTTTGCGACAGAATGGGAGACAACCACAACTCCAACTCCTTTGAGTCATGAACCACTAGATTTACCTTCAATTGGACAAAATTCTTCCTCTAAACTGAAAGCTCTTCCTGGTCACCTCATGTATGTGTACTTGGGAGAGAAGGAAGCTCTTCTGGTAATCATCGCTTCTCATTTAACTAGGAACAAGAAGAGGATCTTCTTGTCGTATTGAGGGACAACAAAGAAGCCATTGGATGGACCATGGAAGACATCAAAGGACTTAGTCCATCAATTGTTCAACATCTATTTGATTGAAGAGATTAAATTAAAATGTGATCCTCAGCGTAGGATGAACCCAATAATGCAAGTCGTTCGAGTTGAAATACTCAAGTTATTAGACAGTGGGATAATCTATCCTATATCTAATAGTCAGTTGGTTAGCCCATCCACGCTGTGACTAAAAAGGTTGGTTTTACAGTAACAGAAAATGAGAAAAAAGAATTAGGGGCCGTTTGTTTCGCGTAAAACTCCGTAATTCATAAATGACTTACTTTCCAGTTACAACTACGGCGTTTGTTTGGATCATAATTCGTAAAAGACTTACGTAACTCAACTAACACTCACTTGCAACCCAGTTACCACTCACTTACAGCCCAGTTACAGTTAATTTTGTGGTCATACAATTTGTAATATTTTTTTATATTAATATTAAAATTTTTTAATATTTAACTTTTTTAATATTTATTTGCAGTATTAAAACTTTTAAAATTGTAAAATAGTTAATTTTGTGGTCAACTTTTTCACTTACGACTTATACATTACGACAACCAAACACCGTAAAGTACTATACACTTTCTCACTTTACAATTTTATATTACCAACCAAACACCGTAAAATTTACATACATGTAACTCATTTACAATTGTAAAAGACTTTACTAATTACAACTACGAATTACGGCCAGTTACGAAAACCAAACAGACCCTTAGTGCAAACACATTTTCCCACGAAGATTCGAGTTTGCATTGATTATCGCAAATTAATCACGGCCACTTATAAAGACCACTTCCTCTTCCATTCATTGATCAAATGTTGGAAGGACTAGCTGGGCATGCATATTATTGTTTCCTAGATGGATATTCTAGGTATAATCAAATCCCAATTGCCCCAGAAGATCAAGAAAAACCCATGTTCACCTGTCCATTTGGGATATTTGCATGCCGTAGAATGTCATTTGGATTGTTCAACACCCCACAATATTTCAACGTTGCATGCTTAGCTTGTTTTCAGACATGATTGAACATTTTCTAGAAATATTCATGCACGATTTCTTAATTTATGGAGATTCTTTTGCCCAGTGCTTGCGTCATCTAGATTGAGTTCTTAAACGATGCACAAAGAAAAACTTGACACTAAACTAGAAAAAGTGTCATTTTATAGTCAAAAAGGGAATCGTTCTAGGGCATGAAGTTTCAAGCCAAGGAATTGAGGTTGATAAGGCAAAAAAAGAAGTGATTGCCAAATTCCTTGAGCTGAAATGCATAAAAGACATCAGATCTTTTCTAGAGCATGCTGGATTCTATAGAAAATTCATCAAAGAGTTTAGCAAGATTACTAGACCGTTGATGAATCATTAGTAAAGGATACGCCCTTCTATTTTGACAATGGATGTCTAAAAGCATGGGAGAGATTGAAATAATAACTTGTCTTTGCTCCAATCATTTCGGCACCTAATTAGATAAAACTATTCGAAATCATATGTGATGCCTCTGATTTTGCTATCGGTGCTATTTTAGGACAACACATTGATAATAGAAAGCACATGATTTATTATGCAAGTAGAACAATGAATGACGCACAACTCAACTACATTATGACTGAAAAAGTACTTTTAGCCGTAGTCTTTGCGTTGGAAAAATTTAGATAATACCTACTTGGATCTGGAATAACTTCATGGATTATTCCGCGCTAAGGTATCTGATGGCAAAGAAGGACGCTAAAGAAAGACATATTCATTGGATCCTTCATTTGCAAGAATTTGACCTCAAAATAAAAGATAAGAAAGGCGTCAAAAATTTTGGCGGATCATTTATCTCATATCCCTAATGCACCTGTTGAAATAACACGAATAAATGAAGATTTTCCTAACGAACACATCCTAGCTATATGTCACGAGCCTTGGTAGGCAGATATTGTGAACTATCTTGCTACCGGGCAAATACCTTCTGATTGGTCGAGTCAGGAGAGACATCGTTTCTTCGCTAAGATGTGGTTCTTCTTTTTGGAAGAATCACATCTCTTCAAATATTGTCCTGATTAAATATTAAGGTGTCATCCTGAAAATGATCATGGAGCATGCTGGCATTTTGTCATGAGCTTGCGTGTAGTGGAAACTGATCGCTAAGAAGCATGCACAAGAAAATGTAAAAGAGTGATGGTCGATATTACAGCTTTAGTGATT
Organism: Agave tequilana; assembly: GCA_038442645.1. NCBI lineage: Eukaryota > Viridiplantae > Streptophyta > Magnoliopsida > Asparagales > Asparagaceae > Agave > Agave tequilana. Next base: position 5,105 of record JAVJIF010001412.1, read on the forward strand.
TTACCATGATAGCAAAGTGGTTATACGAGTCGTATCAACAAAGGGGGCGATAGAAGCTTGATGTGCGGTCTTCTTTATTCGTAGAAAAGATGTTTCTTTATTTAAAGAATAAATTGAAAGAAAAATAAGAAAGATTGCAGAGATGGTTTGAAATATTTTGGTGTTGAAAAAGTGTTTTGTATTTTTAGATATGGAAAAGATGTATGTCTAACCTTCTACTAATTGCTTCTACTAACATCTAGCTTCTTGAAGACATAACCTCATAATGGATCATAGGCAATCACAAACCTTGTGTATAAAAACTTCTCAAGTGGTAGATCGGATGAAAGCTCCTCCCATCACCTTGCTTCACACTGCAAAACTCGAACATTCCTCCATCAAGATCCATTTAAAGGCGAGCATGGAGGAAGTAACAAGTGCACTATTTGTATCAGCAAAGATGCATGAGAGTTTCACTAACTTGCAAAAAAACAAGTAGAGTTAACAACTTCAATAGATCATCAAAAACATAGAAGTCAAGCATGAAATAAGAAAGTGAGTCTACTTGATAGTAAGTTAGAGTTAAAAACTCTCATCGTAAGATATCATAACTCTTATTTGCACGAGGCTTATTTGAGACTTGTTGATTCATACGGGTTGTTTAAGTAAGTTATTAGAGGTTAGTGGGTTAGTAGTTAGTTAGCCATGCTATAAAGAGGTTAGTTAGACATGGTAAATGAAAACAAAAGAGAAGATTAAAGGAGACAAAACAACTAAACTAGTGCAAGTAAAAGTAAGGTAAAAATATAAAGAACAATGTGGTAAAGTTAGAACTTCACTTGTATTTGATTGTCACCTTCAAGATACAAGCTTCACTCTCTCCCTCTCTCCCTCACTCTAATGGCTAACCTAATACAAGAAACAAAGAGAGAATACAAGAAAGCAAAAAAAAAATACTACAATAAACAACATGTACTCCCTATTCTCTGGATATCTCCCTCTCTGAAAATCTAGGCAGGCATTTATAGGCACAAGAGTATGGGGGGACGGAGTGGGAAGCATGGCTCCTGGCGCTGGCAGAATGGCGCCAAGATAGCCGCGAAAAAGAGACGCGGCCATTCTGGTGCCAGTCTGCTAGCACCGAAGCGTGTAGACTGGTGCCAGGGAGAGGGACCTGTTGGTGCATTAAATGTGTTGACTTCTGCCCCCTGGTTCAGTAGATTTGGGCTTCAAGTGTGGGCTTCTTATTGGCTCTAATAATCCTCAAATATGTTGGAGTTTTGGACCTCTTCTCTTCTTTAAGTCATGGACCTTGAAAGAAGGAGAAGAACCCATTAGTACACAGAAATTTATTAAGATAAATGTGAAAATGTGATGAAAAATGTGCAAATATAAATGCTAATCAGACACTTTGGTCCATGCAAGACTGCTGAAAAAGTCTTGCAGAGTGAGTTTTACTGGCATACTCTTTTCAAAGACTTTTGAATTTTGTAAGCTGTGTAAAAACTGTCAATTGACGAGTAGGATTTCGAGAAGAGATATGATGCCCTTAAACCCCATTCTTGAAGTTGAGATTTTTGATGTCTGGGGTATCGATTTCATGGGGCTATTTTTCATTTCCTTTGGCAACCAATACATTTTGGTTGGTAGATTATGTGTCGAAATGGGTAAAAGTGGTACCAATAAGGACAAATAACAACAAGATTGTTGTCAAATTTCTAAAAGAGAATGTCATGTCCCGCTTTGGTTCCCCCGTACGATAATCAGTGACAACAGGTAGCACTTCTACAACAGATCTTTTGAAGCTATAATGCGAAAGTGCTCCATAACACAAATTATTAACAGTGTATCATCCTCAAACTAACGGGCAGGTTGAGGTTACAAATAGACAAACCAAGCTCATATTGGAAAAAACTGTAGGACAAACTGAAAGGATTGGTCCGTTAAACTTATAGATGCACTACTGGCTTATCGGACTGCCTACAAGACTGTCCTCAGTATGTCTCCATATCGAGCAGTATGTGGGAAACCCTGCCATTTGCTTGTTGAATTGGCACACCGTGCTTTATGGAAAATCAAGCAACTCAACTTTGATTTAAATAAATCCGATAATTTATGAAACTGAATATTTCAAAGTTAGAGGAGATATGAAATGAATCGTATGATAATGATAGAATCACCAAAAGTAGAACTAAAACTATTGATGATCGCTCCGTACAAAAAAAATTTGCTTTCAGGACAAAAAGTTCTGCTTTACAATTTTAGGTTTCATCTCTTTGCAGGCAAATTGAAAACCCAATGGTCAGTACCCTTTATGGGACAAATGGTATTTCCACACGGTGTAGTGGAAATTTCTAATCCTAAGAACGAACAAGTTTTCAAGGTCAACAGAATATGCTTTTATATAAGTTTAAGAGGAATTTTGTACTTCAAACTATTCTTTTATTTTGCCTTAAATAATATACTTGAAAATTTTCTACTCAAACTCTAATGCCACAAAGTTTATTAGTATTTATTTATGTACCATTTTTTTTGCCCTTAATTTTCTTAGGCTTTCTAATTTACTGGTGTAATGAGTTTTTAACCAATGACCCCCAATCCAGGCGGCCTTAGGGCACCAGGAGAGAAAACACCCCTAAGGTTAAATAGTCAAGTAAACTAGGCCACGAAACTAAGATTTATTTCCTTTAAGTATGAATAATCATGATTCTTGAGGCATAATTATTCAGCTTAATTGGTTTATAACTATATATACATTTTTTATTTTTTTTTGTGGCACTTAGAGTCTTTGTCTATAAATTCTAAGAGTTTGTATAGTCAATGCATATTTACTAAGGTAAAATTAAAGAGATTAGTTATTTTCCTAATTCCTCTGAAACTATCAATCCAACCAATATTCTTTTATTTAGGCTAAAGTAAAGAATTTCTAACTTGGGTTTCCTTAATCCTTATAACTATTTTGTATTTTTACAAAAGATTATCAAAAAAAATTATCTACTACCCAAGAAATTTTTTTATTTTTTATTTTTTTGGGTAAAAGAAAAGAAAGGAACAAAGAAATCCTAGGAAAAAGATTTTTTTTTTTTTGGTAAAGGAAAACAAAAGAACAAAGAAATCCTAAATAAAAAGAATTTTTTTTAAAAGGAAGAACTTCACTTTTCCTCCCCAACACCTATCTAATGCATTATCCTCAATGTATGACATGTCAATGTAAATGCAATAAATAGGTATAAAGAATGATCTCGTCGTCTCGTCTACTCGGACCGGCCGAAGTGTTAGGACCACCCAAGCGTGAAAGCTTGAGAGCATCCTCAATGCGTTCTAGCCTAGTGCTTTGATCTTTTAATTGTCTCCTAAGCCATATCTATCCCCTAAAATTCTTTTTCATGCCCTTCCAGAAGGAGGATTGAATTCATTAGTCTCAGTAGGGGGTGGTTGTCGCCAAAGTTAAGACTCGTCTTCCGCATCCATTTGTTCCTCTGACGATGACTCAGTAGGAACATCTTCGAGCTGGACGGTAGGTGTCTAGATCGAGTGCAGACAGCTGTCGTACGCACTGGTAATGCATTCAGGGGTTACTAGTGTTCTATCATACTCAAGAAATTTCTCGTCCGACAGAAAGTTTCTGCATAGACGGGTCACCAAAACAACTAAAGAGTATTTCGTACCCTTGTGCGTTGGGAGTTAGCAATGAGCTACTGTAAAAGCATGGTGTTCAAACAAACATTGTGTTGCCTCGTCATGAGGCTGTGGATTATTTGAAGTGCTGGTCTGCAGAAAGTAGTTGTATGATTGATACCCAACATATTGCGTTGGATCCAACGTCCAATATAGTGAATGTTACAGAATATGGTATTTGCTCGGACACCATGATCTAGTGTAGTGCAACATACGCCCATTAAAGTCATGTAATCTATTAAGGGCAGTGGTGCAGCATGCTGAGAAGAGGATGGGATTTGGGTGGCTTCTTCAACAGTACCACGGATGACCTCAAGGTCCCCGTGATCCAGATGGACAACAAAGTAATCATGGTCAATAGTTGCAACATCAATACCGGGGCAAAATCACAAGAGCCATGGCACAGATCTGAATTTTAAAACAAAGATTATGGATAGAAAATTGTAAACTTCCCCAGGAAACCTTGGGGGAAAGCAATTCAGATTTTCAGTAGTCTAGAGATCATAAGTAAAATCAGATAGCAGATATATGAGGAGATCTTAAATCTTGTCGGCATAGACCCAGACGCCACGGCAAAACCCTTGACCTGGCCGCGTTTCTGCGGGGATTAGAGGCCAGCGCGGCTGTTAGAGGAAGCAGGGGAGGAGACTTTGAGGAGGGTTGCGTTGGGTTTTCCACTCTCCAGATATGATTTCATTTTTGATGATGAGGCACAGGAGAAAGATGGAAAATGTTTAAATTGGGGAGAAAAAGGAGAACTTTCCTGTTTTAGCCCTATGGTAAAGGGAATTCATAAGTATTCTCGGGTTAATTATTTACATACAAAGAATAATGACAAAGAGCCCCTAATCTTATTTTTATTTACATTTTTTTATTTTTATTTGTGGTTTGTGGCGGGATGTGGTCACGTGCAAGATGGGTCGAGAAGACCCAGGACAGTTTCATCTTATGACTTAGGCTCGGTAGTTAGAATGACTTCAGTCTTTACCCATTTACCTTGAATTCCTCACCACTCTTTGGATCAAAAATTATCATAGTACCGTGTGGAAAGACAGTGCGCACAATGAAGGACCCAGACCAACAAGTTTTGAGCTTCCCTACGAAGATATGAAGCCGTGAATTCTTTCTGTGTATGCATTGGTCATGAAAGAACCTGGTCCTACTCTTTGTTATTTTTGCGTTTTCATAAGCTTCACTTCGTATCTCCTCCAACTTCGAAATTTGTAGTTTTCTCATTTTGCCGGCTTTGTTTAAATCAAACTTCAATTGTTTGATGGCCGACAAAGCACGATGTTCTAATTCCACTGGCAAGTGGCATGCCTTACCAAATATCACTCGGTATGGAGACATACCGAGGACAGTTTTGAAAGCAGTTTTATAAGCCTATAGTGCATCTATCAGCTTACTAGACCACTCCTCTCTATTCTGTCTGACTGTTTTCTCCAAGATGAGCTTAATTAGTCTGTTCGTCACTTCCACTTGCCCATTGGTTTGAGGATGATATGATGTGGATAATTTATGAGTGACAGAGTATTTACGCATCAGGGCGTCAAAAACTCTATGACAGAAATGAGTCCCATTATCATTGTAATAGCGCGTGGGGTACCAAAACAAGAGAAAATATTTTCTTTCAGAAATTTGACAACCACCCTGTTGTCATTCGTCCTGGTTGGTATTGCCTCTACCCATTTTGAGAAATAGTCCACTGCAACCTAGATGTACTGGTTGTCGAATGAACTTGGGAACGGTCCCATAAAATCAATGGCCTAAACATCAAAATTTTCAACCTCCAAAATAGGGTTTAGGGGCATCATGTCTCTCCTTCTAATTTTCTTGGTCATTTGGCAGTTTGCACATGACTTGCAAAAGTTGAAGAAATCCTTGAATAAGGCGGGCTAGTAGAACCACTTTGTAAGACCTTTTCGGCGATTTTGCGGGGACCAAAGTGTCCACTGCAAGCAAGTTCATGGTAGAAAGTTAATACACTCATATGGTCTTCCTCTGGTACACACCGTCTGATGATTTGGTCAGGACAGTATTTGAAAAGTTATGGAAGGTATGGCTCTTCCTAAAAGAAGAACCATACCTGGGCGAAGAAGTGATATCTATCTTGCTTCGTCCATTCAGAGGGTACTTGTCCTGTGGCAAAGTAATTGACGATGTCAGCATACCAGTGTTCCTTAAAGATTTGCTAAAATGTGTTCATCCAGAAATCCTCGTTGATCAGTTCTTCCTCAATAGGTGCGTTAGGAATTTTAGACAAGTGATTGGCCACTATATTTTTCACAGCCTTTCTGTCTCGAATCTCTAAGTCAAATTCTTGTAAAAGAAGGATCCAACGAATAAGTCTTTCTTTTGCGTCCTTCTTTATTATAAGGTATCTTAACTCGGAGTGGTCTGTGAAGACTGTGGTTTTCGTTCCTAGCAGGTATGCACGGAACTTTTTCAACGTGAATACTATGGCCAAGAATTCCATCTCAGTCGTAGTGTAATTTTGTTGAGCGTCATTCAATGTCCTACTCGAATAGTAGATCACATGTTGCCGGTTATCGATATGTTGTCCTAGGACAGCGCTAATGGCATAGTCTGAGGCATCACACATGATCTCAAATGGTTGGGTCTAGTCAGGAGCAAAATGATAGGTGCAGATATCAATTCTTGCTTAAGTTTCTCTCATGATTTAAAACATCTATCGTCAAAATCAAAGGGCACGTCCTTTGCGAGCAGGTTAGTTAAGGGTCAAGCGATTTTGCTAAAGTCTTTAATAATCATCAGTAGAACCCAGCATGCCCTAAAATGGATCGGATATCCCTAATGCGTTTGGGTCGTGGAAGCCTAGAGATTACTTCTATCTTAGCTTTTCAGCTTCGATCCTACTCCTTGAGATCTCATGGCCCAAGACAATCCCCCGTCTTACCATAAAGTGACATTTTTTTCCAACTTAGAATTAAGTTCTTTTCCTTGCATCTTTAAAAAACTAACTCTAAGTGATGAAGACACTAATCAAATGAATCTTTATAGATGGAGAAATCATCTATGAAAATTTCTAAGAAATGTTCTGTCATATCAGAGAAAAGACTAAGCATGCACCGTTGGAATGTTGCGAGAGCATTGCACAATCCGAAGGGCATGCGTCGGTAGGCAAAGGCTCCAAATGGGCAAGTAAACATGGTCTTCTCCTAGTCCTCTGCAGCAATAGGGATCTGATTATATCTTGAGTACCCATCCAGAAAATAATAGTACTCGTGTCCACATAAGCGTTCTAGCATTTGATCGATGAAGGGTTGTAGGAAATAGTCTTTATGGGTAGCTGCGTTCAATTTCTGATAATCAATACAAACTCGAACATTGGTAGGTAGCCTTCTTTGTACCAACTCCTTATGTTCATTTTCTACTAATTGCAAGTAAATGCAGTGAAAATTACCGTGTAGCTTTGGGCTAACGGGTCGTGATCCATGATGAGAAATACGATGAAAGCTTTTCAATGTATTATTTCAAAAGCAAAGAATGGTGTTGATCTTTTTTTTATGTAAAGAGAATGGAGAGTAGAGAGATGATTTAAAGAAAACTTGAAACCTAGGAAAGATTTTGGAGAAAATGATCTTTAAAAGGCTTTGATAGTGATGGTGTTTGTTTGTTTTTAATAAAGGGAAATTCGGGCTCACTTATCTTTACCCAACTCAAAATTCTTTTCTTAAAAAGTTTAAGTGCCTCAATGAGATCATAGGCTAAAAGTTTAGCCTTGTATTTAAAAGAGATCAAGTAAAACACATAAGATGTTTTATTTTAGAAATTGAACTTTAGTTTTGAAATCTTGCTCTGAATTGAATGTTAAACCATCAAAGTAATAAAGCAAGCATGGAATAAAAATAAGTTCTTTTTAATGATAAATTTTAGGATTAAGCTCAAAATCCAATCCATCCTCATGTGCCTTCAAGAACACTCGCAATAAGCAAGACTTAGTTTAGGCATTCATATGATTCAGTTGGGTCTTTTCATTAATACCAATCAAGAATCAATACTAGAGAGGAGAGATTAGTGAGCTCAAAAAGAAGAGATTTAGCTACTCATTATTATAATAGAAAATACTAAATTGAAATTCAACATACCCGTAAGTTGGAGAAGAAAAAAGTCCGTCGAATCTTTATTGATGTCACTTAAACTTCAGATTACAATCACTCTTTCTCTCTCTCACTTTGTTTTTGAACTAAACTACAGATTAAGAACTGAGATACAACTTCTCATAAACTATCTAACAATGAACCTAAACCCTAAAAATAAAGAGAAAAACTTAAACTAGTCTTCGGTCCCTCCTTCAATAAACTCCCTGCCTTTTATAGGAAAAAACCCAGAGGGGAGAGGAATGAGGAGAATAGGGGAGCTGACTATTTTAGAGTTTGAATCCTCCCTTTATCTCCAAACTTGATTTGATGTGGATATTCAATTCTGATCTGTAGCTAGTTGGCATGTTTATTGCTGAATATAACTTATCAAATGATAGCATATATTTTTATCTAATAATGCGTTCTACCGCAATTAAGTGAGACTTTTTAGGAAAAGATTGAAATCTAGCATGTAGACAAAAACTAAACATAATATCCGGCCTAAAAACAATAAAATAAAGTAAATTACCAATCATGCTTCTATAAAGTTTGATTTCTACATTTATTCTTTGTTCATCCTTGTCAAGATTTGTGGTAGTGGCCATGGGAATCTTACTTAGCTTTGCATCTTCAAGCCCAAATCTCTTGATGAGTTCTCTTGTGTACCTGGCTTGATTAATGAAAATCACATCACTCCTTTGCTTGATTTGGAGTATAAGGAAGTAATTTAGCTCTCCCATCATAGACATCTCAAACTCGTTCTTCATGCATGATTCAAATTTTTTACAAATCTTTTCATTAGTGGATCCAAAAATAATATCAGTAATATAAATTTGAACAATTAGGATATCACTATCTACATGCTTTGTAAACAAAGTGGTGTCAACTTTACCTTTAACAAAATCATTTGAAATTAAAAAAGCTGAAAGCTTTTCATACAAAGCTCTTGGAGCTTATTTTAAACCATATAAAGTTTTATCAAGTTTGTAAACAAAATCCAGATGTGTAAGATCAACAAACCCGAGGGGTTGTTCAACATACACTTCCTCTTCTATAAACTGATTAAAAAATGCACTTTTGACATCCATTTGAAAAGTTTGAAATCTTTAAAAGAAGCAAGACAAGTGTCATCCATGTGGCTTCAAGCCGTGCTACGGGTTTAAAGGTTTTTTTCAAAATCGATACCTTCGATTTGGGTGTAACCTTGGGCCACTAACCAAGATTTATTTCTAATAACATTACCCAACTCATGCAACTTATTCCTAAAGATCCATTTAGTACCAATAGTTGGTCTATCATGGGGTTTAGGAATAAGATATCAAACTTGGTTGCGCTCAAATTGTTTGAGCGCTCTTCCTGCATTGCTATCAACCAATTGAATCGGCCTCGGCTTCAAGGATATTTTTGGGCTCAATATGTGAAAAAAAAAAGTAAAATGCTCACATAAATCATGGAGTTTGGATCGAGTAGTTACCCTCTTTTGATAAATCACCTATGATGAGGTCCTCAGGATGATTTGAAGCAAATCTCTAATCCTTTAGAAGTGGTTGTGTTGGCTCACTTCAACCTCATGAACTTCACCTTGTTCATTAATCTTTGGTTTTTCTTCTTCTATAGGTGAGTCCTTCAAGGTTATTTTCTCCATGTCTTCACCAAGAGAATCAATCTCTACGACATTCTTCACAAAAGTATTAGATTCCTCAAACTTGACATGTATAGATTCTTCAATAGTCAAGGTAGATCTATTGAAAACTCTATAGGCTTACTAGTATTTGAATACCCAATAAATATGGATTCATAAGATTTGGCATCAAATTTTCCTAAATTGTCTTTATTGTTTAAAATAAAGCATTTACAAGCGAAAATATTAAAGTAAGAAACATTAGGTTTTCTCAAATAATAAATTTCAAATGAAGTTTTAGAAGTATTTTACAAAATAAATTCTATTTGAGATGTAACATGTTACGGCCTCGACCCATAATTATTGGGGGAGTCTGTATTCATTTATCATTGTCATAGCCATGTCTCGAAGAGTACGATTTTTCCTTTCAACGACTCCATTTTGTTATGGAGGTCTAGGACATGATAGTTCATGTTTAATCCATGTTCTTAATAATAAGTGATCAAGGAATGGTTAATAAATTCATCACCTCTATCACTTCTTATACGTAAAATCAGAAAATTCTTTTCTCTTTCAACTCTTTTTCTAAATACTTGAAAATGTAAAAAAGCTTGATCATTGTGTTCTAAAAGGATACCCATGTAAAACGAGACAAATCGTCAACCAAAACAAAGACAAAACGATTTTCACTTAGACTTTTGGTTTTATTTGGACCAAACAAATCCATTTGAGTTAACTCTAAAGGTCGTGATATCATGATATCCTTGATAGTTTTGAAAGAGGACTTGGTTTGTTTTTAAAGTTGGCACACATCATAAATGCGGTCTTTTTCAAATGACAAATAAGGAATACCTTTCACCACTTTCTTATTATTAATTCTAAATAGATGGTCAAATGAAACTTGGCCTAGTCGCTTATGCCATAACCAAGAATCTTCTTTAAAGGCATTTAAACATATAGCATTGCATTGTAAATTTGACATATCAATTATGTACACATTATTTTCACGAAACTAGAAAGCACACATGCATTGGTTTGTCTATCAAAATATTGCAAGCTAAATCATCAAAAACCACTTTAAAATCTCTATCACAAAGTTGACTAATACTCAAGAGGTTATGTTTGAGACCATCAACTAAAATAATATTTTCAATTAAGAGAGATGAGCCAATTTTAATGTTATCTATATCGATAATTTTTCCTTTGAAATCATCTCTGAAGGTGACAGTGCCACCTTCATGGTACCTTGATAGGGTTGCAAAATTATTTATATCCCAAGTTGTATGCCTTGATCAACCACTATCAAGATACCACCGTTCCTTATGTCTTTGAGCCTTAGTGTGTATCTACATCATGTAACGAATTAGTTGATTTTGGTACCCAAATTTTCTTGGGTCCTATTATGTTAGTATTTCAAACCCAAATGTGATCATTAGATGCATTTATTCTTTCAAAGAAAAATTTGGCTAATTGACCTTTTCGGCCACAATAAGCGCATGGATAAACTCTACCATATATAAAAACATGATGGGAGTGTAGGGTGTGAGCATATTTGGTGTGTGTAGTATGTCTAGCATGATGTGTATGCATATGTTGCGATTTAGGAGTGTGGGTATGTGTAGCATGATAAACATGTGTGGTATAAACATGTCTCTTTGGAGTATGTTTCTTAGGAAACATTCCCTCCAACCAAGTTTTATCAAACTCACATTTTTTTAACACGTCTCCTAAAAAGTTAATTTTATCTTTTAGAATAGAAATTTCATTTTTATCAATTAATGGAAATTTTTGCTTTAGATGAAATTTTATATGCATCAAAATCTTTTTGTGTGGACATGAGTGTGGAAGATAAATCATCTTTTTCTTTAGAGAGAATAACAATTTTATTTTAAAGGGTTTCATTTTTCTTTTTTTTAAATACTTCTTTTTAAGGAAATCATAGTTGTTAGTTAACTCTTCAAAAGCCTCATCCAATTCATTCTTTATTAATTCACAATCATCAAGTGAGGGTTCGAGTGTTATCTTAGGTGTGTTATTATTAGCCATGAAACACACGTGTGTCGTATCCACTTCTTTATCGGTTTGACTCTCCGAGTCCCACATAATTTTGAGAGCCTTCTTTTTGTAGGGCTTCTTGGAGGTTGAAGACTTACTTTTGGTCTCACGACAATTCGCAACCATGTGGCCCAGCTTCCAGTAATTAAAGCATATAACCTTCTTGTCTTCTTTCCCTTGCCATCTTCTTCTATTGTTAACTTGGCCTTGTTGTACATCCTCCTAATATTTTTCACTAGGAGGGAGAATTCTTCATCATCTTCTTCTTCATCATCTCGTCAGAGATGGTGAGAGTGGACTAGAAAGCGCTCATCTTCTTCTTTCATGGTGCCATCTCTTTCTGCCTTCCTCTCCATTTCATAGGTCCTTAAGGTTTCTTATAAGACTGATAAACTCTATCTCTTCTTTGTCGTTTAGCACCTTCAATGTAGCAGCCTTGAGTTCCTATGAGGCTGGAAGAGCCTGAATGACCTTCCTCACCTTTTGATCATTGTCAATGGTATCACCTAAAGAAGCAAGACCATTAGTTATTTTAGTAAATCTTGTTACCATGCCATCAATGGTATCATTATCATGCATGGTGAAATTTTCATGTTGGGAACGCAAGAATCAATTTTTATTCTCTTGACTTGAGCATTCCCTCATGTGTGACTATTAGGTGTGTCTAAATCTTGTAGGCAGATTTGCAATGGATGACCCTAGTAATATCGTCATCGTTCAAAGTTTGAAGCAAGGCATAATATGCCTTAGCATTTGCATCAAACTCCTTAGTGGCATTGTCAGACCAAGGGTCCTCATCACCAATGGGTACACTAAAGGGTTTGGTCACCGTTTTTGCAACCCGGCTTCCTAAGAATTGCAAAACTACGGTCATCTTAACCTTCCATATATGAAAGTTAAGGCCATCAAACTTAGGAGGGGTCTTAATACCTTCGGCATTTTTTACTAAAGTAGATGAAGATGAAATTATGAAATAGGTAATTAGCAATTAGGATCTCTCTAAGGTTGTTAAGCCAAAAACTAGAGATCAAGGCTCTGATACCAATTGAAATACATCTAGAGGGGTGAATAGGTGTTTTGCTAATTAAATGCAATTTTAAAACTATTTATGATGAAATATTCAAATGGTCACTCAAAACAAGAATTAAAACAGAATTCTCCATGAAGGGCTCTAGAACTTCTCCTATTTTATTCCTTTAGATAATGGGTTGAGGTGCTCAATTATCTCCTTGTTGAGATAAATATAGACCGATAGTGAATGTGATGAATGAAATGCAAGCAATGGAATAAAGCAAGATGAACAACTACACAAGTATGAAATATAAAAAGCATTAAGCAAGACACAAGCAATCACAAATACAAGGGAATTATTTCGAGGTTCGAGCCACTGCTCTACATCCCCGTCTTCACTACTATGAAGGATTTCACTATCCTCTAAGGGATCTTCTACAAAGGGATTACAACTTGGTCTACACAAGACCAAAGTACATAACTCCGCTAACTCAACCCTCTACACAAGAGGTAGCACAAAACTAATTGAGGTTACAAAGCTCTTGGTGATCCAACAAGATCACAAACACTCTCTTTTACAACTTCCTATAGAGAAGGATATGAAGTATAGCTCAAGAAGTTTAAGTGAGAGAATAAATTCAGTTAGAAATATGTAAAGAGCTTTAAAAATAACTGAAAATAGCTTTGGAAAGAAAGAACATGAAGTTTGGAAGCTAGAAAAACTTTTCTCTTTTGAAAAAATTTGAAAACTTGTAAACTTTTGTAAACTTCTTGTATGAAAATCAAAGCCAATGACTCATATATATAGACAATGAATAAATATCATTTGTAAATCATACCAGGATATTTGGGGTGTGTTTAGATACTTGGAAACCAAAAATGCCCGTTGGAATCTACTAAAAACAAAACAGATTCAAAAACTAACTGTTATAGCCATCTGGCAGGTTGTCGGTCGACTGGCCGGTCAACCGACACCTCATCCATAAAAAAGTCGTTGGCTTCGGTTGACTGGTGGGTCGACCGCTCGGCTGGTCGACCGACCGCTCATTCATAAAAGAGTTGTTCGGTCGACTGGCGGGTCAACCGCTCGGCCGTTCAAAAGGAAAAACCAAAAACGTCAGTCGACCGGGTCGGACCCTAGCCGGGAGATAGGGTCTCTCAGTCAATCGACCGTAAGGGTTACCAGTTGACCGGACGGTTAACCAACAACATGCACAAACGTGCACGCCCCTAGGCCAAAGGCCCGGTCGACCGCTTTGGCCTGGAAAGGGTACCGGTCGACCGTTCGGTCGACCGTTCTGGCCTGAAACAGTTTTCTAAATATATTTTGAGTTTCAAACATTTTTCAAAATATTTGGTATTAGTTTATGGGTAATGTAGCAATGTAGGCGTGATGAAATACATGTTCTAAACTTGTTATTAAATTTTGAAAAGATTATGAGACATATATCAAAAACCAAACATGCAAAATACCAATACTATCAAAACTTGTATTTTTCAAAATCGTGTATTTTGTGTGTGTAACTTCTTGAGCATCACAACTATACTCTACACTTTAACAAACTAATATTTTAAAAGGCTCTAGGTGACTACATGATCTTCAACCGAGCTTCTCCTTTAGCGACATTTGAGTGCTTTGATCTTTAATCCCGTATTTGAATCTTCTTGAGTCTTCGATACTTTCTTTAGAGGAAGAAAACTCCTTGAATCCTTAGAACACTGAAATATACTTAAACACTTGAACTCGAATAGTACTAAATAACCACATATGTTTTGTTATCATCAAAATCATAAAACCGGGTGATTGTAACCTTGGGCCAACGATTATCCAAGTGAGTCTCATAGAATCAAAAATTTTCTTGCCTTTGCGAGTGCCACCGATAGCTCATGATGATGGATCCTCTCTTATATTCATATCATTTCATAGTTGCTCGATGAAGTCTTGATGATGTAATGTGAAGGGAACTGAATTAAATTTTATGGGTTATGCATTGATCACTTCCGAATCAAGGTAAACGTGCCAACGATCCAAGGTAAGTCATCATCAAAAAGAGGTAAGTAAGTATTTTTACGTTCCCTTCTTTCTTCTCATCGCTTAGTTTAGAACACTTCAAAAACAAACTTTTCTTTCTTTACTCTTTTTAGTTATTTATTTAACTTTATTTTCCTTTTACGCAATTACCTCTCCTTATATTTTCTATTTTCTTCCAAATTAATATACCTTTCATTTTCCTTTCTTTTTCAAAACTAAGAACTTTTAACTAGTTTTTGTAAACTTGAAAGAAACTTACTTAACTACTTCCATCGCTGTCCCTTCTTGTGGATCATGACCCGCAAAGCCACTTGCAATAGTGGTAGCATTGAGAACCTAGCACATTTCTAAATTCTCTATTTTTCTGTGTAGATAAAACCTCAATCAAATTTTAGCTTCATTGTTGGGGAGGTACGGAAAGTAATTCTTTTTAAATTTTTAATGGTTAAGTCTTCTTCTCTGTTTTTGTGTGCAGGGGCTTAGATCAAGAAAACCATTGCAGTAGAATGTGTATAAGTGGTTCTAGGACTCTGCTGTAAAAAGCAGATCCCAAAAACCCTTAGTATTGCAGCGCAAATATAGCAAAAGCTGCATTTCTGCGGCAATCTGAGTGAACTACTAACTTATCTTTTTTGCAGGTTGGTTGATTTGCAAAATTAAGTTTCTGCAGCTATTTATTTTTTCAGTTTAGCCTATCGTGCACATTGTAATAACCTCAACAGTAACTTGTGATTGTAAATGCTAAAAAAGTGGTTAGACTCTAGCATCTAGGGCAAGAGTCCAATTTTTTATCTTTTAATTATTGTTGAAGAGTATTGGAGCAAAGGTATGTGTGCATTGTATATAGTTTAGGAAATATATTTTTTCAGTGATTCATATTGCTTAAGTGTTGTTTCAACTATATTTGTACACTTGCAGTAAAATGATTAAGGGCTTGTCCTATAAACAAGATAAGGTAGGAAGTCATTATCCTCTCTTAGCCAGCAAACCATCTCCTCACTCACTAATCCAATCCTAACTTAAAATTGAGTAGACGTTGGCCCTAGGGACATCTCAGACTTAATAAGAGACTGACCTAAAGAGGAAGTTGTTAGAGTTTGACTCTTATCAAATCAGTGTTCAAGGCTGGGGATTGAGAGGTAAAACCTCGAAAGCTAGCGGTTTGGGTTAATTAGGCCCGTTGCTTTTGCACGAATAACTCCCACAAATCTTACCCTAACTTGGTCGATTAACTTGTGATCAGATTACTGCAATATACCTCCTATGAACAGTCTAACAAGTTAGGAGTCGTCTAGAAGATCTACACCAACTTAAGCTAGATTTTTCTTTCTTTTTATTTGTTTATTTGTTTGTTCGCTTTTGTTTTTGACAACTTTGTAATATGAATTATAATTACAATTATGCCAATGCATATAGTGATTTATACTTCACTGGGCCTCTTTTGACTCGGATATTACGAATCTGACATTTCATAACTTTAACCAAATATGTCGGATTGGTCTTATTCGAATTAATGCATGCCTCAGTCCCTATATTATGAATATGATTGGACTGTTTACAAAGTCAGTGGGGATACAACTCTTCCGAGTCATATGGTAAATCACCTTATCAACTTCCAGCATCATATACTCATTATAAAGATCAACCCACAGAAAATCTGAATTGACCAAGAGTGTAGAAGCCTTGATTGAGTGCCGAAACAAATTTCAAGACATGATGGACTCATAATCCCATCAAAATTTCAAAATTCAAGAACCCTACTCCATTTTTCAAGTCTCACAACAAGAAGAATCTACTGACTTAGGAAAGAGTATGGAACCTATGAATCAGTCCCAAAATAATTTCTTCAATAGGTTAGAAGAACTAATGAGTCAACTAAACAACGCTTATAGGGTAAGAAAAACTCTTCCTTATCAATATTTGACTAATTCTGATTGCCCTAGCCATATTGATAAGAACCAAAGAATCACGATGTCTTAGAGATTTTAACCAAGATTCAATTTCATCACAACATCTTGAACTTGACAATTCCCAATCCTTTGATAAATTGGCAAGTTTTTCATTTAATGAGATTGAACTTAAATGTCAATGTGAACCCGATCTCCAACTTTGTGATTCAATTCTAATTTTTGAATCTAGTTGACTTTGGTACCTTACCCAATTTGAACCCATTTTTTAAGCCAACATTGATTCTCGTACCTATAGATTTTGAATTGAACCACCGATTTTGGAAAGCCATAATCCATTGATGGGAAATAATGAGAATTTCAATTTTCTGATTTGGAACCAACCCTCGAACCATAATCGACTCTTGAA
The DNA here is from genome assembly GCA_038442645.1 of Agave tequilana. Taxonomy (NCBI): domain Eukaryota; kingdom Viridiplantae; phylum Streptophyta; class Magnoliopsida; order Asparagales; family Asparagaceae; genus Agave; species Agave tequilana. The sequence continues at coordinate 21,900 of JAVJIF010001412.1, forward strand.
CCTAAACTTAATTTAGGTCATTTTTTTGAGTCAGTATTGATTCCTAAACCTATAACTTTTGAGCCCAAATCAGCTACTCTATCAAATCATATTCTATTGTTAAACAAAGGTATAGATCATTATCACTCCGAGATGATATTCCAAGATTAGTCATATAACTGGGATAAATTTAATGTTAAGATCCTGCATTATCTTATTCATGTTGGGGATTGTAATATGTAAATAGAAAAAGGTCATCAAAAGTGGGTTCTGTGAACCACCTCATTATTTAGATTGCGCAGCAACCCTTGGCTCAATTCGACCACCACTGGAACCACCACCTTAAGGTAATATTTTTTCTTTCCTATACTTCTTTTTCATGCATGTATGTATTCATTCATACATTGAAAACAATACATTAGATAGATGTGGGGGAGGGTCTAACATAGGTTAGGTTTCTTTCTTTTTTGTATAAAAAATTCTTCTCTTTTAAAAACTTTTTGTAAAGAGAAATAATAATTTTACCAATTTTTCTACGAAATTAAGTTAGTTCTAGACTTAGGGATATCATAATTAAGATTTCTTATACTTAGTCAAAATAAGATTATTTGTTTGATTAAGGTTAGGAATAAAAAAAATGAAAAAGTAAATTAGTCTTGATTTTTTATTTTGATGAAATATGTATATTTTATACACTTACACACTTACGGTTTAAAAACAAAGATTCTTATGTCTTATAAAAAAAGAAAAGAAAAGAAAAAATATATTATTAAAAATCTCTGATTAAGCTGGTATTTGTACCTCATAAAGCATAAATATTCACTCCTAAAATGGTCTATATTACAAATAAACTCTTTTGTTTTGTGACCTTTTTTACTCGAATTCTCAAGTCCTTAGGGTGTTTTCTCGCTCGGTACCCTAAGACCATCCGATTTGGGAGTCACTGACTAAAGACTTGTTACATGGGCAAATTAGAAAGCCTAATATTAATAAAGGATATTACCGCCATAAAATGTAAAAAAAATATTAAGGCATAAGAGTTAAAGTTGAAGAACCTTAGTCAAAACATTCACAGTCACAAAGCTGCATGTGACTTAAGGGCAAAATAATAGACTAGATGAGAAATACAATTCTAATCCTAATCTTGATTGATAACAAGTTTTTAAATAGAGATTAGGTTAGGAATTACTAAGTTTTGACAATCCTAAGACTTATAGATTACTTAAATTTTTGCAAGAATACTTCAAATATGTTCCCTCTTTCAAAATGCGTTTTTAAAATACTAACACTTTTTTTCTTTATGGATTTTATGAGTGTAATTCACTGCAAATCCTCAGGAGACTATGACTCCTCTAGAAAAAGCCTAGAGGTTTAAAGACTTGCTGCACATGCTCAGTGTATCGCGTGACCTGCGAAAGTGGTCTAATAAATTCTTAGGTTCAGTTATCTTGTTTTGCTCGACCATGAGCAAGAGATTGGTGTGGAGGTGTGATCATGCACGTATTTTGCATTATTTTTATTACATTCTCACATTTATCCTGTAATAAATCCTTCTAATTTCTTGTCTTAATGTCTTATTTTGCAAGCTTGTTTAAATGAAGGGAGAAAAGAAAAGACCAAATAAAAGTCAGTTAAACTCTAATTTAATTGGATCTATTTGGTTAACTGAAGATAAAACCAAATAAATATAATTAAATAAGATTTAGAAGAATCAATTTGGTTAGTTTGAAGAATCAAAGGGATATTGTTAAAATCCAGAGATCCAAAAGAGATATTATCAAAAGATCTTTTCTATTCAGCAAGCGCTTTTGACCATATCTCCAACCTTGTCTCTAACATTATCAGAAGATTTTTTTTTGTTGGGCCAGCGATTTTGTCTCATCTTCAAGCACGCTCTCCCTTATCCATTTCAACCTATAAATATCTCTATTTCAGAAGACAAAGGGCACGATTGAGCAGAGAGAGTTCTTAGGCTAGATTTTCATTCTAGTTTAGTGTAGGTTTTTATTTTTGTTTTAATGTAATTTGTATTTCTTTGTAAACATAGAATAGACTAAGATTCATATTAAAAAGAAAGAGAATTATGTTGAAAGTGACACTGGTGTAACCTTTCTCCTTTCTTTAAGCATTTTTCTATATAATCAAAAGCTTCTATTTTATATTCTTCCTCATTTTTTTACTTTTCTTCTTTTGATTTTGATGATAATCCAAGTGAGTCTCATAGCATCAGAAATTGTCTTGCCTTTGCGAGTGCCACCGATAGCTCATGACGATAGATTCCTCTCTTATGTTCATATCATTTTATACTTGTTCGATGAGGTCTTGATATGTAATGTGGAAGGGGACTGAATTAAATCCTATGAATTATGCGTTGATCGCCTCAGAATCAAGGTAAACGCGCCAACGATCCATGGTAAGACACCGACTAAAAGAGATAAGTATTTTTAGTTTTCTTCTTTCTTTTCATCACTTAGTTTAAAACACTTTAAAAACACACTCTTATTTCTTTACTCTTTTTAGTTCTTTGTTTAACTTTATTTTCCTTTTACACAATCACTATCTCCTTCTATCTTCCACTTTCTTCTAAATTAACATAACTTTCATTTTCTGTTTCTTTTCAAAAACAAAGAAGAACTTTTAACAAGTTTTTGTAAACTTGAAAAAAAACTTAACCGCTTTCATCGTAGTCCCCCCTTGTGGATTACGACCGCATAGTCACATGCTATAGCGGTAGCATTGAGAACCTAGCATGTTTCTAAATTGAGAACCTAGCGCATTTCTAAATTAAGTATTTTCTATGCAGGTAAACCCTCAATCAATCCATAAACATATAAGTCATGTTAAAGCATTCACCTCTGACTTTTCCATACATAATAGTGGCATGCCCTCAGTCGCATCCTCCACTTTTCAATTGGTTGAGGCTTGACTTCACAACCAGTTCATTTAGATATTCAAATAAACTGACTAAATTGTAAATAACCAAGAGGGGGTGAATAGGTGACAAGCTAATCTAATGCCAAACAAATGTGGAATTAAAACTATTATGTAAACTAAAAACTGTTACGCAAACACACAAAGTATAACACATGAGTATAGTCGAATTCTTGATAAAGGGCTCTGGACTATCTCCTCAAGATTCCTCTAGATTAAGAGTTGAGGTGCTACTTTAGCTCTCTTAGTTAAATGTAAGTGTAAGCACACAATCAATCCCAATCATATATATCAATAAAGCAGAAGTATATCAATCATATAATGAATATGAACAATAAGAGCATGCAAGATATAAAAACACAAGTGAGAGAGAGATGAATAATCGCAAACATGGGAGATTTGTTTTGAGGTTCGAGCACACATACTCTATGTCCCCGCCTTCAACATTATGAAGGATTTTCAATAGAATCGATCCCGCAATATCACTTGTCGCAACACCTACAACGAGCTCCCTCAAGAATTCTTGAGCCCGCAAGTCTCTCCCTTGTTCCTGAAAGAACAACGCATGCAAGCACACTAGCTTGCCGGGACCGCACCTCTACAAATTCCCAATACAAGGGGTGGTACACTGGGTGTTCTTCTTCTCTTGATCACCAAAAATACTCTCAGAACAAATGATCCCTAGAGGATGGATATAGTTATTGAAAGCTCAAGTTTGTGTTAGAAAAACAAGATAGATTTGGAGGTGAAAACTCAAGAAAAATTTTGATAAAATCAAGAGATTCACTCTTGGAAAACTCATTTTGATTTGAAAATGAAAGCCCTAAAATCTTGTTGAAAAATTCTGTGAAAGATAAGAAAATAGCTCTAGAAAACACTCCTAAAAATCTTAACCAAAACTGGCCCAAAGCACCTCTTTTATAAGGCAACAGAAAACTAACTGTTGGGGGCCAGATGGCCTGTCAGTCGAGGCCGGTTGACCATCCAACGGTCATATTTCAGATCGTTGGGCTTGCTGGTCGACTGCCCAGTTGACCGCCCAGTCGACCGCTTCGGTCAACCGAGGTAAGAACCAGAGAGCTCTGCTTTCTTGGTTGGTCGATCGCCTGGTCGACCGGGGCCAGATCCAGAAAGAAAGCTCTCTGGATCGATCGATCGCCCGGTCAACTGGCTCTCAAGCCAGGGCTCTGTGTACATTTTGTGCACATCAATCGATCGCTCGGTCGATCGACCTCTGGTTCAGTCGACCGGTCAGTCAACTGCCAAAAGCCCAAGTCATGGTTTTTAGGATTGAAACTTGATCTTTCTAAAACCCTAAAATTTTATTTAAATCCTATAAAAATCCACAAAAATAAGTTCATTAAAACACATTGAAGTACAAATATGTGTGATAAAAAATTAAAACATATTACAAACAAATTGAACTATTTTTGTGATATAGAAATTTAGCCTTAAACTAAAGCCCGTATTTTTCAAAATTTAACTTCAAATTGAAACACGATTTTTCCAAAACTTGGTCAAATACAAAAATAAGATATTAAAACTCGTTTAAAGCATAGTGTGTATGGATATAATCTAATACACATATGAGATGAAATAGGTTTTTGACAATAAGCTCAAAATAAAGTTTGACTTTAACAAACTTAAACACATGATATAGAAACATCAAATAAGTTTTTCTAAACATTTGAACCAACAATGTATATGGATAAAATTCAATATACATATAAATATGTAAGCTTGTTTTGATGAACTCTATTCATGAAAACGAAATATGTATAATTTGAATCTCAAAATTAAAACGGTATTTTCCAAAATCAAAACTATTTCACATGAAATCTTTTGAAATATTTTGTGTATGTATATATATAAGCTTGAGCAATCCACAACTAATATATCCTTTACATCTTATCTAAACCATAAATATTAAAACTTACAAACACAACTCAAGTCTTGAAAAATCTTCTCTTGAAAATTTTCTTTTCATCTTGACTTGGTCCAAACCTCGATCCAAAGAGATAGACTCCTCTTGAGTACTTGATGCGATCTTTGAAGCGTGAGCTCTTGAATCAACATGTGCCAGCTTCAAAACTTCTTTTCATGTTGACTTGGTCCAAACCTCGATCCAAAGAGCTAGACTTCTCTTGAGTACTTGATGTGATTTTTGAAGCGCGAGCTCTTGAATAACCACATGCTAACTTCAAAAAAAATGACTTTGAATCTTTTTTTGAAGCTAAACACCGACTAAGATCTTGATAGAAAATCTGAAACTAAATGAATACATGATCATTAGTACTATAACTACATGAGTTAATCATCATTAAAATTAAAGTGATGGGCCTTTGGGCTAACAATCTCCCCTTTTTTGATGATGACAAATCTCATGAAGTTATATATGTGTGGATTAAAGTTAAGCTCCATTGAAGCTCCCCTTAACTCATGCATAGCAATAAATAAGTAGATTTTCAATGAAAGCACATAAACAAAACAAACATATATGCATAAAAAATAAATATTAAACAAGCATATATAAATTCTCTAAATTCTTCTCCCCCTTTTGTCAATTCGTCAACAAATGGGCAAAGAAAAATAATCAAGAAAGATGTATATGCGATATACATTCATGAAGGGGAGAGACATTAAGTTAACTCTCCCTGCATACATGCAATACATGGAGAAGGGATGACTAAACCCTAACCCACATAAGCATAATATACAATGTATAGACGAAAATGTTAAGCTTCTTCTACACACGTGTATCACATAATGAAGAGATGTCAAGCTCCTCAATATGTAAATATACTCGACAAGAGTCTGTATATAAAGGAGATGTTAAGCTCCCCTTACATATAAGCAATACATATCAAACAAAATTTGTAAAAAAAAATTCAAGCCACTTTTTAAACAAATTTTGAAACACTTGTAACAAAACAAATTTTGATATTAATTGAAATCAAATAGTAGTTGAAAAACAAATGTTTGTAGCACTGGTAAATAAACAAAATTATTGCGATACCAATAATAGATTTTGATACCAAATGAAGGTGAAACATGAAGTATATTTTGATACCAAAGAAAAATACCAATTGATATCAATGCATAAGCTTGTGAAAATACCAATTATCATTTAGAAGTAAAATCAAGCTTAGTAAGAAATCAATTTGCGCTAAAAATGTATGACATTGTAAAACAAGCACAATCAAAATCATATATATGTATGTATGAAAACAAAATATTAATTAAAATTTGAAGCATACATATATAAGAAAACAAATATAAGTATATAAAGAATGAAACAACATAAGGATCATTTGTATAACCCATATCATCCACCCTTTCATGCACAAGATAAAAAGATATTCATTTAGGCACACAAGGCATGATCGCCCATCCAACCACCCTTAGAAGGTAGAGTTTTCAAAAATAAGATTTGAAAGTAATTAAACATAGTTTTAAAATCACTACTAAATCTTATAAAAAAACTAGTTTAAAAGTAGCTTTTGAAAAACTAGTTAAAGATCCTTCCAATATGAAACCCAAATTATATATCTCATGAAATATGTATATCATACAAGAGTTATCACTCAAAATCTATAAAGCTCAAAAATGTACTCATGAAAATAATGTCATGAGTAAACATATAGGTGAGTGTGCAAGAATCTTGTGAACAACAAATTCATAAAATAAATCAATAAGGCTCAAAACAAACATAAAATTCTTTTATCAAAAACTAAACGAGCTTCAAGGTATATGTATGTTTTGTCGAAACTAAAATATACATACATATCGAAATATAAATAAGTCTACAAAGAATATTGCATGAAGGCAAGTGACTTTAAGATAGATTGTATACCTATAGTTTTGGACAAAATTAACATATACATGAAGCAAACAAAAATATGTACATAAATAGAGAAAACAAGTAAAAATACAAGAATCATCAAACCAGGTTATACAAATCATCTAATGAGTATACATAAGCATTATGGCACCCAAATAAAAGAATCAAGCATAGCTCACTAATTGTACAAATATAAATACAAGTTTTAATGAAAACTACATCTAAACATGTAATCAACACATAAAACACAAAAATTTAAACAAATATGATCATTAGGGTAAATTAAAGTGCTTTTAGAATTAGGATATACACAGTAGCTAAACTTTAGTGAGAACACAAAAATATGAATACATATAAATATGGGTGTATCTCAAATACTATATATGTATATCACAAGTCTAATGCGCATTGCATTTAACATAATGAGCTTTAAAATCACAACATGCTAAAAATTAATAATGAGAATGCACGTAAACAAAATGAAAGTTAGAGATAGTTACCAAACTATATGAACTATTCTCTTTATCTCTAAACTATGGTGGTCCTTCCACCATGCTTCCTTGATAGTGATGCATCAACTGGGTATGTCTATCAAGCTCCAAGCGCATCCACCACCAAGGCACCAAATCTCTCATGTTTTGTGAGAGCTCGTACCTACATCGAACATAAGAGGTGGGGATTTTGGTATCCATATATTTTTGGGTCCATTGGGGTTAGTAACCCAAATATTTTTATTTATAAAATTTATAAAATTTATTCTATCAAAGTAAAAATCTTGCATGATGGCTTTTGTGGCCGCAATGTGTACATTTGTACACTCTAGCATACATATGTATGTGGTGTGATCATGGTGTGCATGTGGATGGCATGGGGTATGTGCATGAATGTGTGAAATTTGTTTCTTACGAAACATGGCATCTAATCTAGAATAGTTAAATGCACATTAGCTCAAAGTGGAGCCCAAACAATCTATTCTCTTCTTCACAATACAAATATCATGAGAAATAATTTTTTTCTTTTAGAAATATTTTTTTCTTTTAAAGTAATTTTCTTTTTCAAAAACTCATTTTCATTTAAAACAAAATATTTTTCTTTAGAAATCAAAGATACTTGATTTTTCAAAGATTTATTTTATGTTGATACTTGATTTTTCAAAGATTTATTTTTTGTTGAAATAATTTCAAATTTATTTTTAAAGAAATTTTTTCTCTTTAACAATTCATATTTTTAAGAAGTTTTGACAAAATAATACAAGCTTATCATATGGCATGTCAACATCTTCATCAAGCTCGGATTCGGAGCTACCTCAAGGGGGCATCCCCTTGGACCAAGTAGCACATGTTGGAAGCATCACTTCCATCATCCGAGTCACTCTCCTTATGATATGGTGTTTGTTCCCCAAGAGAGAAAAGAGAGTTCCATACTACAAAAGCCGATTCAATGTTAGAAACACTAGATAAATAATCATCATGTAGGGTTAGCTTAGGAGCATGAATGCTTTTGCATTAGCCTCTAGATGTTTGCTATTAATAAAATAAGAATCTTTAATAGTGACAAAATAAACATGAATACCTACGGCTTTAAGATACATAAACATTTTAACTTTCCAAGTTTGAGGTTAAGAATGTTAAACATAGGAGATGACATGAAATTCATGAGGTGTGTATGTAAATATTGTGATTAACTAAAATAAGGATCTTTAACTCAAGGTTGTTGACCCAAATCAAGAGTACCAAGCTCTGATACCAATTATAAATCACCTAGAGGGGGGTGAATAGGTCACAAGCTAATCTAATGCTAACTAATAGGAAATTAAAACTAATTATGCAAACTAAAAACTATTGGGTAAACAGACAAAGTATAATACAAGAGTGTAGCCGAATTTCGGCAAAGGGCTCTGGACTATTGATCGGGTTAAAATCGCGCACGAAAAGTGTATGTTTTGAAATCAAGATTTAAAGTGTGTGATTTGGCTTCCTCGATACTTCCGTTATACCATAGAGGCTAAAACAAGTCGAATCTACAAGGACGAAAAGCGATAAAAGCTTACACGATATATGCATGTGTATGTTAAGTGTTCTTCAAAGTTTTGAAGAATCAAAAGAAAAGAAAACAAAGAATGAAAAGAGAAGTACGATGAAAACAAAGAAGTGAGAAACATAGAAGAATGGTATTTGTGATTTTGTTTTTATATCTAAAACAAAGTTAAAAAGAAAGAAAACCCATGGCTACTAACTACTAATGGCCCCACTAACCATACTAACCTCTTAGTGATAGTTGCCTCACATGTATCATCGACCATCACTAGTCCCTGGTTTAAGAGCGTTTCAAAGCATGATCCATATGTTAACTCATCATAACCAAACTCAATGAAACAAGAGGAAGCTACACTTAAACTATCAAAACTAAACAAGAGTAAGCATGGAGTAAAGTAATGTTAGCTTGTTAGGGAGTTAGGATGTTAGAGTGTTAGATCTATCATCATGAGCCATCAATGGCTCTTGCAAGAGCAAGGCCAAGTAGAGACTATTAGATTCATATGGATTATCAAGTAAGAAGTTAGACTAGTTAGTGGTTAGTAGTTAGTTGCCATGAAAAAAAATTAGCTAAACATGTAAAGAGTTGAGAAGAAGCAAATATAGATAAAGGAAGAACCTTTCATAGAGTGTTACGCTCCATTACAAGAACTTTCTCTTCTATCCTATGATCACTCTCTTTCCTATTGCATGATCTATCAAAATGAAAAATATAAGAAGAAGAAGAAGTGATCTAAACTACCTTAAACTTCAACATAGAGAAGAAACTACCCTAACTCTCTGTATATCTCCATCAGAAGAACCCTAAGGGGTATCAATTGGCACGAGGGAAAAGGAGCCCAGGGGACAACCTCTGGCCCAAAGCACGGGCGCGGGTGCTCCCGTACGGCCACGAAAATGCGGCCATAGCCACGTTTTTGCGGCTCTTCTATAGCCGCGAGCGTGGCGCCGCCTGCCGCGCGCTGTCGCGTCTATCCCATGTCGGCTGTAGGCCCCAGTTTCTGGTTTTGAGCCCCTGATTTTGACGAAATTGCTCTCCAGGGTCAATGGCCTTATTATAGGCCTTTAATCACCCATTAAATGGTGATTTAGGGTCTTCTTCTTCATTGCACACCATGAACCTAGAAACATACAAGAGAGGTATTATTAACAGAATTTAATATTAAATGAATGTGAAGATGTTGTATGAAATATGCAGTTTTGGAGACTAATCACACCCCCACACTTATCTTTTACTCGTCCCGAGCAAAACCAAAAGCTAAGAAAATTATTGCACCACTTTCGCAGGTGACGCAATTGCACTGAGCATGTGCAATAAGCTGTTAAACCTCTAGGTTTCCCGTAGAGGAGGAGTTTTATCTCCTGAGGGTTTTCAGCGGATTGCACCCACAAAATCCATAAAGAAAGAAATCAAATATTAGTATTTTGAAAATGCATTTTGAAATAGAGAAAAGTGTCGAAGTATTTTTATGAAAATATAAATGATCCAAGGTCATAAGTTAACCAGAAATTATTCTTCCTTAAACTAAGTCGAAATGCAAGATCTTGTTATAAATTAAATGTAAGAATTTAAAATTGAATTGACTCTTTGATCTTTCATAAAACTCTTAGAACATATGCACTTTGTGAACGGTGAAGATTTTTGGGATATCCACTCTAACTTTCATGCTATTTATTTATATATATATATATTTTCTTCTCTTAGTTTCCTTAGGCTTGCTTATTTACCCGGATGGTGAGCCTTTAGCCAGTGACTCCCAAACCAAATAGTTTTAGGGCACCAGATGAGAAAACATCCCTCGGACTTAAGGACTCGAGTAAACAATGCCACAAAACTAAAAGGGATTATTATGTTTTTATCCACCATTTTAGGCATGAATAATCATGCTTCCTGAGGCATAATTACCCACACCTCAATGAGTGATTTCTATTATCATCATTTTTTTATGGCTTTATTAGTCTTTGTTTCAATCCCAAAAAATTGTGTAAGTCTGGAGTGCATAAATCTAAGGTAAAAAATTCAAGATCAAATTATCTTTCCAATTTTACTTTCTTATTCTAAAATTTAAATAAGATCTATTATTTTTACTCAGGTTAAAATTTCATAATTTTAGGTCTTCCTAATTCCTAAGATAATCTTAATTTTCTTAAATATAAATCAAAGCTCTTTACCTTGTTTCAAAAAGTTTTATAAAAAGAAAAGAAAAGAGTTTCTATACAAAAGAGAATTTTAAAAAGTTCCTAAAAAGAAGTGTAAAAGAAAGAAAATGTAAAACTAACTATGTTAGTAATCCCTCCCCCACACTTATCTCATGCATTGTCCTCAATGCATCGTGAATGTGTATATACATGAAACAATTGGGAACAAAAGAAAATTACCTCATGGTAGTTGCTCCAGTGGTGGTCTGATTGGCCAAGCGTTGCTACCCAATTAAGATAATGTGAATCTTGAAGGAACCCACCAGTGACCTCTCTAATATGACCAGTAAAAGAATGATTGAGTGAATGATTTTATATAAAAAATTATCCCGATCTAATTTCTAATTTTCAAAAATAATTACTGAGTCATTTTCGTCAACATTCTTGTCCAACAATGAAGTGTGATTTTAGGAGATGATTGATTTGGACTCAAATGGAACAGGAATAAAAACTGATACCGACTCAGAAATTTGACTCAGATCAAGTCGGAATTCAAAAGGGAGAGTCGAAATTGGTTCAAAATAGTGTCCAAACTAAAGAATTGATGTTCACACACTTTCTCCATCAATGAAGTGTGATCATAAGTTATTAGTGATTCAATTTCATGGTGTACTGGTATAGGATTCAATGTTGACTCCGGAATAGAGAAAAAAAATCTGGTAAAGATACCAACAATCATTATTGAATTAAAAAGTGAAATAGAATCACTAACATGAGGTTCAAGATCACTTTCAAGCTCAAGTCCAATTTCGAGAAAAGGAAAACATGCCAAAATGTCAAGGTGTTTTTTAAATGGATGTAATGAAATTGAATCTTGATTTTCGTCCACGGAAGGAATGTGAATGGGTGAAATGATCGATTCAAGTTCAGAAATTATAGGAATCAAAACTGGCTCAAGAACATTACTTAGTTTAGGTAACACTATAGGATTCGATATTGATTCAAAGATTAGATTCGAATCGCTAAATTGAAGCTCAAGTTCATATTCATCTTCAAGTTCAATTTCATATTTTGAATAACTTGTCAAACTATCAAGAATTTGATGTTGGTCAAGTTCATGTTGGTATGAAATTGAAGCAGGATTTCCAAAATTACAAGATTCTTGAGTCATATGAACATCTGATGGATATGGGAACTTATTCATTTTTTGTATTATTGCTCGGTCTCTTGCATGAATTCCATAGTTTTTTCCCACAATGATTTTTCTTTGATTGATTCTGAAGAACTATATGAATTTTGGAAATTTTGTGAACATGATGAGGTCATATTGTTTTCAAATTATTTTTGAGCCTCTATCGCTTCTTCCAAAGTCCTTTACAATGATGATTTTTCTTCAATTGGTGGCTCAGGAAAAGGATGATATGAAGCAGAATTGGGGAATGAATATTATGAAAATTGAAGACAATGTGGTTGAAAATTTGACACGGGGGAGGTGAATCCCCATTGACTCTGTAAAGAGTTGAAATTATTTTGAAAATTGTGGTCATAAGATTGGGGGTATGGGTCATATTGAGTCGAATAATCCCAATCCGGCCTTTGAGGTTTCGCCTCTCAATCCTCAACCTTAGGCACCGATTTGATAAGAGTCAACTTCAAACAACTTTTCCCTTAAGTCAATCTCTTAAATGAGTCTGAGATGTCCCTAGTGAAAAACACCTAGAGGGGGGTGAATAGGTGTTATTGCTAATCTAACAATCTTTTTAAAACTAAGATGAATGAATGATGCAACAATCTCTCAAAACAAGACTAAGAGCCGAATACCCCGTGAGAGGTTCTGAACTCCTTCCTCCTAATTCCCCTTGAATGGGTTAGAGGTGCGCAATGCAACCTTGTTGTATGAGAATTGATCGAACAAAGTATGAATAAAATGCAATGATGAAATGCACACAAGATATCACAAGTATTACAAGCTTGAAGTAATAGCACAAGGAAGAAACAAGATCACAAGCAAGTAATTAAAAGCAATAGAGTGCAATAGAAATTAAAGGCAAATGGAGGGCAAGAGCAAAAGACAATCGCAAACACAAGTATTTGTTTCGAGGTTCGAGCCACCGCTCTACTCCCCGCCTTCACCTCCGTGAAGGGTTTCCACTATCCACCGAGGACGATTACAACGGTCTACCGAAAACCCGAGCACCGAGCTCCACCAAGTACAATAACCTCTACCGAAGAGGTGTCTCCACAAGAACAAGAAGATCACAAGAACAAGAGTGATCACAACAAGATCACCAAACTCTTTTACAACACTCTCTCTCTTTTTACAACTTCACTATAGAATGAGTTAGGGATTTTTGGCTCTATGAAGTGTAGTGAGAAAAACTCAGTTGTAGGGATGATTTTTGCAAGGAAACCCAACTGAAAACTATCTCAAGAAAGAATTGGAAATGGAGAGCTTAAACACTTTTCTTTTCTCTTTTGAAAACTTTGAAAACTTGAGGATTTTTCTTGGTATTTTGCAAGAGAGTCTTCTCCTCTATTTATAGGGAGAGAAATAGGTCTAAAACAATTTATTTAGAGTTTATTTGCTCTGAAAAAGAACTGAAAAACCCTGAAAAAGTCTGCCAAAAAGTAATCTGGAAAACAGATTTCAGAATTGCACAAAAGAGGAAAGAGCCGTTGGCTTTTGCAGGCTTGGCGGTCGACCGGGCCGGTCGACCGCCAGCTCAGCTGGCAAAAGATCCGTTGGCTCGGGTCTTCTGGCGGTCGACCGGCCCGGTCGACCCAGAAAACCCGAGAGCAACTGCTCACAGTCGGTCGACCGGGGCGGTCGACCGACAGACGTGCACAAATGTGCACGTCCTGGCACTGGCGCCGGTCGGCCGGTCAGCCTGAAACAGGAAAAACAGTATTTTTTTGACTTAGAAAAATTTTGTAAAATAGTTTTGGGTTTGAACAAACTTAAGTAACATGCTAGTAGGAGTATATAAACATGATCTAAACATGATATTTATTTTGTAAAACTTAGGGTCATGTAAATATCTACTAAGGCATGAAACCAATTTAAAACATGAAAACTTAAATACAAGACTCACATTTTAACAAAAACAAATTGTGTATGTGTATCCTAGAGCCAATATCCAACACTCAAACTTTAACATTCTATTCTTACATTTGTTCTAGGTACTACAAGTCCTTCAAGAGGGCTTTTCACCATAAGGTCTTCAACACTTGATCCTTGAGCCCAAATTGAGTTGACTTGAGTCCAAAGCATCTTCCTTTAGGGAAGAATCCTTCTAGTTGAGTTAGAATCCTGAAGCACACTTAAACAATAAACAATATTAGTACAAATAACTAATATATTTTGTAATCATCAAAACACACTAAACAAGGGTGATTGTAACCTTGGGCCAACAATCTCCCCCTTTTTGATGATGACAAAACATATAGGTTATTTAAACAAAAATGGAAGACGAGCTTGGAAAGCTCCCCCTCAAATAATGCCATGTATCAAAAATGTCAATGAAGAGCTAAATACATAAGGCATTGAAAAAACATAAGGGCATTGAAACACATAGTTTTGTCAAAAACTCAAATGCATCTCAAATTCATCAAAATATACACAATAAACAAACAAAGCAACAAACAAACTCATACTCATACTTTTTCTCCCCCTTTTGTCATACATCAAAAAGGGTTAAACAAACAAAACAAAAGAAATTTTTCTTTAAGAATCCATAATGCAAACATTCAACTCACCACAAATAAATGAAAATCTAGCATAATCTAGAGGTTTAGTAAAAATATCGGCATGTTGAAATCGGTAGAAACATAATCAATATCAATATCACCTTTCTCATAATGATCTCTAAGAAAGTGATACCTAATGTCAATGTGTTTGGTTTTACTATGTTGATTTGCATTCTTTGTCATGTGAATAGTACTAGTATTATCACAAAATATTTTAACATGATCAAAGTGTAAATCATAGTCAAGGAGAGTATGTTTCATCCAAAGAACTTGTGCACAACAAGCTCCGCCGCAACATACTCCGCCTCGGCGGTTGAAAGGGCTACCGAATTTTGCTTTTTGGAAGACCAAGATACAAGACAGTTACTTAGGAATTGACATGTTCCACTTGTGCTCTTCCTATCTACCCTACAACCCGCATAGTCGGCATCCGAAAAACTCGTCATCAAAAATTGGCCGATTTTCGGATACCACAAACCCATTTCAATAGTGCCCTTAAGGTATCTAATTATGCGTTTAACCGCAATTATATGAGACTCTTTAGGATAAGATTGAAAACGTGCACAAAGACAAACGGAAAACATGATATCCGGCCTACTAGCCGTCAAATACAATAAACTACCAATCATGCTACGATAAAGCTTAATGTCTACACTTTTACCTTGTTCATCCTTGTCAAGCTTGGTAGTTGTTGCCATGGGAGTTTTGCTTACTTTAGATGCTTCAAGCCCGAACCTTTTGATTAATTCCTTTGTGTACTTGGCTTGGTTGATGAAGATCCCATCCTTCCTTTGCTTGATTTGGAGTCCAAGAAAATAGTTGAGCTCCCCCATCAAAGACATTTCAAATTCATCCTTCATGCATGATTCAAAAGCTTGGCAAAGAGATTCATTAGTAGAACCAAAAATAATATCATCTACATATATTTGCACAATAAGAATGTCATTTTCTACATGTTTTGTAAACAAAGTGGTGTCAATTTTATCTTTCTTAAAACCATTTGAAATCAAAAATGAAGAAAGTCTTTCATACCAAGCCCTAGGGGCTTGTTTTAAACCATAAAGAGCTTTATCTAATTTAAACACAAAATCCGGATGTGTAGGATCAACAAACCCGGGGGGTTGTTCAACATACACCTCCTCATCAATAAAACCATTTAGAAAAGCACTTTTAACATCCATTTGAAATAATTTAAAATCTTTATATGAGGCAAATGCTAGTGTCATCCGTATGGCTTCAAGCCGTGCTACGGGTGCAAAGGTTTCTTCAAAATCGATTCCTTCGATTTGGGTGTAACCTTGGGCAACTAACCTAGCTTTATTCCAACAACGTTACCCGATTCATCCAACTTGTTCTTAAAGATCCACTTAGTACCAATTGTTGGTCTATCGTGGGGCCTAGGAATAAGGTGCCAAACTTGGTTGCGCTCAAATTGATTGAGTTCCTCTTGCATAGCTAGCAACCAATATGAATCGGCCTCGGCTTCGAGGACGTTCTTGGTTCAACATGAGAAATGAATGCATAATGACCATAATAATCATGAAGTTTAGTGCGAGTGGTTACCCCTTTTGATACTTCACCTATGACGATGTCCTTGGGATGATGAGGATTGTATATCCAACCCTTTGGAAGTTGTTGAGTCGGCTCCACTTCATTTGTTTGATTTTCATTTCCTTGAGCCTCTTCTACCTTAGCTTCACTTCCTTCATCATCCTTTGGCTTGTCTCCCATAGTAGTAGTATCCTCCAAGGTCACTTTCTCCAAGCCTTCATCCAAAGCATCTATTTCTACAACATTCTTAACAAACAAGTTAGATTCTTCAAACTTAACATGTATAGATTCCTCAATAGTCAAAGATGATTTATTGAAGATGCTATAAGCCTTACTTGTATTAGAATAACTAACAAAATTGCCTCATAAGCTTTAGCATCAAATTTGCCTAAATTATCTTTGGTATTTAAAACAAAACATTTACATCCAAAAACCTTAAAATATGAAACATTTGGTTTTCTAGAAAAGTACATTTCAAAAGAAGTTTTTGAAGTATTTTTACACAAGAAAACACGATTTGATATATAGCATGATGTATTAACGGCCTCGGCCCACAAATAATGTGGTAGACCATATTCACTTAGCATTGTCCTAGCCATCTCTTGTAAAGTTCGATTTTTCCGTTCAACTACTCCATTTTGTTGTGGAGTTCTAGGACAGAAAGTTCATGCTTAATTCCATGTTCTTCACAAAAAGTGGTAAAGGGTAGGTTAATGAACTCACCTCCTCTATCACTTCTTATCCTTAAAATTGAAACATCTTTTTCTTTTTCACTCTTTTCTTAAAGGTTTGGAAATATGAGAAAGCTTGATTTTTGTGTTCAAGAAAGAAAACCCAAGTAAATCGTGAAAAGTCATCAACCAAAACAAATGCAAATCTATTCCCACTTAGACTTTTGGTTTGTGTAGGCCAAATAGATCCATATGGATTAACTCCAAAGGACGTGATGTCATGATATCCTTAATTGACTTGAAAGAAGACTTAGTTTGTTTCCCAATTGACATGCGTCACAAACTCAGTCCTTTTCAAACTCAAATAAGGAATACCTTTCACCATTTCCTTTGTGTTTAACCTAGATATGTGGTCAAATGAAATATGGCCTAATCTTCTATGCCACAACCAAGAGTCGTCATCGAGGGCTTTTAAACAAGTAATATTACAAGACATATTTGACATATCTATCATATAAACATTACTTTCACGAAAACCGAAAACACACAAGTACTAGAAACTCTATCAATTACTTTACAAACTACATTATCAAAAACACATCAAAACCTTTATCACAAAGTTGACTAACACTCAAGAGGTTATGCTTGAGGCCGTCAACTAAAACTACATTCTCAATTAAAGGGGATGTGCCGATTTTTACATTACCAATACCGATGATTTTACCCTTGGCATCATGTCCGAAGGTGACGGTGCCACCTTCATGGTATCTTGATAGGGTTACAAAGTTGTTGATGTCCCAGTCATGTGCCTTGAGCAACCACTATCAAGATACCACAATCCTCTACGTCGTTGGGCCTTGGATGGTACCTACATCATTTAGCAAAATAGTTGACTTTGGTACCCAAATTTTCTTGGGTCCTTGAAAGTTAGTGTTGCGAACCCAAACATTATGATAAGATGCACTTAGTCTATCATAGCAAAAATTGGCTAAGTGTCCTTTCCGCCCACAATGTGAACATGAGAACACTCTTCCATACATGAATGCATGATGTGTGTGTGAAGTGTGAGCATGCCTTGGGGGTTTGCCACGACGTAAAGGTTGTGTGGTATGAACATGAGCATGAGCATGGGGAACATTTTTCTTAGGGGCTTGTTTCTTAAGAAACATGGCCTCTATCTTCTTCTTATCAAACTCACAATTTTTTAAAATAATTCCTAATGAGTTTATTCTTTCTTTAAGCAAAGTAATCTCATTAGAATCAATTTGTGGGGACTTGCCTTTACAAGAAATCTTATACTTGTCAAAATCTTTTTGAGTGGAAACAAGAGTGGAAAGTAATTCATCCTTTTCTTTAGAAATAGTAAAGACTTGAAGATTAAGAGATTCATTTTCCTTTTTCATTTTTAAATACTTTTTCTTTAGGAAATCATAATTATGTGATAATTCCACAAAAACTTCTCCTAACTCATCCATGGAAAGTTCATCATTTGGAGAAGTGGAAGGGGTTACCTTGCTTGTGCTTTCATTGGCCATGAAGCACATGTTGGCGGTATCAATCTCCTCCTCGGATTCGCTCTCGGAATCCCATGTAGCCTTCATTGCTTTCTTCTTGTAGGGCTTCTTTGAGGTGGAGGGCTTACTTTATCCGGACACTCCGCCACTATGTGTCCCGGTCTTTGGCAATTAAAGCAAATGATCTTTCTTTCTTCTTTGCCTCCTTGCCATCTCCTTCTTCCTTGAAATTTAGCCTTGTACATCCTCCGGACGTTCTTCACAAGAAGTGAGAGCTCTTCTTCATCTTCTTCTTCATCATCTTCGTCAGAGTGTGTGGATTGACTTTTGAAGGCTATTGTCTTCTTCTTTGAAGGAGCCATGTCCTCCCTCACTTTCCTCTCCATCTCATGGGTTTTGAGATTCCCAATGAGACCAATTAGCTCCATCTCCTCCTTGTCATTGAGTTCCTTCAAGGTGGTTGCTTTTACTTCTCATGAAGGAGGAAGAGCCCGGATGATCTTTCTAACTCTTTGATCGTTGTCGATAGCATCACCTAGAGAAGAAAGTCCATTAGTGATCTTTGTAAATCTTGTAACCATATCATCTATGGTTTCATTTTCTTGCATGTAAAAATTCTCATATTGGGACCGAAGAAGGTCAATCTTAGCCCTCTTCACTTGTGAGGTCCCTTCATGTGTAACTAGCAAATGTGTCCAAATTTCATATGCGGACTTGCAATGAATAACTCTAGCTATGTCATCATCATTAAGGGCTTGAAGTAGTGCATAGTGAGCCCTAGCATTGGCATCAAATTCTTTGGTCTCTATTTCGGACCAAGTAGATTCATCACCGGGGGTGCACTAAAGGGTTTGGTCACTGATTGGTATCCAATGTTGCATATTTTACCACATTATTCCCATGCATTTTTGTAATAAATATATGATTTTTACTCATCTTCTCTATATATTTGCAGGTACACACTCTAATGGAGAGATAATCCAATAATCACTTTAATTAGCAATAATTAAAGGGATTAAATCCAAGATTAAGATAAAGCCCAAACTTGAATCCAAGATTCAGAGAGATCCGCGTAACAACTGAAGATTCCAGAAGGCCACGTGGCTAACCAACTAACAACCAAATCGTACCAGAAAATCTGGGCTCAACGGCCCAGATCTTGCCGCAGAATCCGGGATTTTCCCGCGTTTTTGCGGCAGTTGTAGGTTGTTATGATCCCAGATTTTGCGCCAACAGACTAGATCTCGAAGCTTCTCTCAGGGCCTATAAATATTGGACCTATGACCTGCGAGCAAAAAACTGAATGGAGAAGAGAGGAGAATTCATTAGTTGTTGTAATTTTGTTTAGTTTTTCTCTAGGTTTAGTTCTTTAGATCCCTCTTCTTCTTCCCTAGAATTCATTGTAAAAGAGAGTGATTGTGAGAGAGAGAGCTTGTGTAATCAAGGGTGACACTTGAAGCAACAAGGATTGATCCATTCTCCTTCCTCTACTTGAGCTTGGTTCTAGTTTATGTGCTTTCTTTAATTGCTTTCTTTATTGCTTTCTTTCATTCCTTGCAAATTTACTTCATGCTTTGTTTTACTTCTCTAATGGCTTTTAGCTAATTCCTTCTCCATGTACTAGCTAACCACTAGCCTTGCCATCTTCACTAACTCATGGGTGATTGCTTTTGTTCATCTTGCAAGTTGTATGGTCTTCTCTTCTCCGATGGGTTAACCACTCATTCGACAAGTGAGAAAGTAATTAGATCAACACGTGAGACGAATCCACGCCGATGGAGTGACAACATGAGGCAAGCCTTCACTATCACGGAGTTTAGTAAGTATTGGTAAGGTAGTAAGGTAAGCTAGTCATGGAATGCTTCTTCTTTAAGTTTCCTTTTCTTTTCTTGTGAATACCAAATCCACTATTGATTTCTTTTCCGACTTTTCCACCATGAACATAACCACCTTTTCTTTAGTTTCTTTTTCATTTGATTCACTATTTTTATTAACATAGAAGAATCTCGTTTACATTTCTTCACTACGATTCGTAACGCTTCTATCGCTAGCTCTCCCTGAGAATCGACTCGGTATAGCCTTATGCTATAACGGAGATAGGAAAGGATACATCGATACATTTGCATACACCTTTCTCGTCTAATCAAAATGGCGCCGTTGCCGGGGAGAGCAACGGATTTTCTTTAAAGTGAGAAACTAAACGAACTTTCTTCTCTGTTGCAGGTTACAGGAGAAGAAACAGGAAAATTTTGCTTGCAGTGACATATAAGTGGACCTGGGCCTCTGCTCGCGAAAGCAGAGACCAGGATCCCTCAGTTTTGCCGCGGAATCCAGGTTTTTGCCGCGGATCTGCGGCAATTCTGAGTGAACTACTTACAATTTTTTTGCAGGGGCTCTGATTCTGCAAAACACAGCTGCTGATATAATTGAAATCCTGTATTTTTCACCTATTACCTGCTAATTTAATCAACAGTAAAAAGTTGGTTGAAATTGTTAAAAATTGTTTAGACATTTGCATTCTACGCACGTGTCTTTCAATTCTTTACTTTTACTGTTGAAGAGTGCTGGAGGCAAGGTACGTTTCGCATTGCATATAGACTAGGAATCATCTCTTGCTTGATTTTCATGCTTTGAGTGAATCTTAGTGATATTTCTTGTACACTTGCACAATTCAATTTTAAGGGCATACCCGTAAATAAGATAAGGTGGGGGAGTTCATTACCCTTTCCTTAGCCCGAAAACCACAATCCCAAGCACTCACTAACCCAAGCCTAATTTAATAAAAAAAAAATAGACGTTGGCCCTAGGGACATCTCGGACTCATTTAGGAGATTATCCTAAGGGGGAAAGTGTTGGAATTTAACTCTTGCAAAATCAGTGTCTAGGAAAGGGGTTGAGGGCCGAAAGCCCGAAGGGTGGTGGTTACTTAATTAAGGAACGTCTCCGGACGGAAAACCTCCCACCAACCTTACCCTTCCCTGGCTGATTAGCTTGTGGTTAGAGTCTACACTAAACCTCCCGTGGACAGTCTATCAGTTAGGAGTCGTCTAGGTCTAAGTCTACCCTAACTTAGGTTAGAATTTTTTTCTTTTGTTTGTTTGTTTGTTTGTTTGTTTTTGTTTGTGATTGTGTGATATGGCTTACAATTACAATTCTTTCCATCCTAATAATAATCCATATTTCACACCATCTCCATATTCGGATAATTCCAACCCGGTGTTTTACAATATGTACCAACCAAATACACCGGGTTGGCCTTATCCGAATCAATATGACCCATACCCCCATCTAACAATTATAATGTCCAAAATAATTTCAACTCTTCATCGAGTCATTGGGGATTCCAGTCCCCCGAGTTTAATTATCAACCTCCTTGTCCACCATTTCCACCAAGTCTACAATATTCACAAGATTCATTTCCTGATTCCGCTTCATATACTCCTTTTTCTGAACCATTTGAAGAAAAATCTGAGTTACTAAGGAGTTTAGAAGCCAATTACAGAGAGCTGAGCAGACACTTCCAGAACCATTTTCCTCTCCAATTCCACAGTATTTTCAAGAGTCTTACTCAGTTCCACCTCTTCATAATGAACAACCATTTATGAGTAATGATTTCTTGTGTGAGTCCACTCTTCCATCACCACACATTTTTGACTCACAATTTCACCATCAATTTCAAGACAATACTTCATCTTTCCATCAAAACAATGAAGTCATCAATTATGGAAAGATGCTTGAAGACATGACTCATGCTCAAAATGCTAGAAATCGTGACTTAGATTTGATGATCCAAACTCTTCATTCTCATCCTATTTCTAATGTCACTAGCCACTCTGTTAAATCCAAAGAGTCATGTAGTCTTGGAAGTCCAGATTCAATTTCAGCACATTCACCTGAACTTGTCCAAACTTCAAATCCTATTGACATTTTGGCAAGTTTTTCATTTCCTAAAGTTGAACTTGTCCAAACGTCAAATCCCATTGACATTTTGGCAAGTTTTTCATCTCCTAAACCTGAACTTGTCCAAACTTCTGACATTTTGGCAAGTTTTCCATTTCCTGAAATTGAACTTGAACATGATCCTGAACTTCCACTTGATGATTCAATTTTCCTTCCTGATTCAATTATGACTCCGGTGTCTTCACCTGATTTCACTTCATTTCCCGAGTCAGTATTGGATCCAGTGCCAATCCATTTTGAAATTGAATCACCAATCTTTGATGATCATAGTGAACTTGACCAATTCCATACTTTTGAAAGTCCCATTGATAAATTGGCAAGTTCACATTTTTGTGGAATTGAATTACATGAGGAATGTGATCTTGAACCCCAACTTCTTGATTCAATTTTTTTCCTGATTCAATAATGATTCCGGTATCTTTACCTGACTTCAATCTTTTCCCAGAGTCTACATTGGATCCTGTCCCAATTCATAATGAAGTTGAATCACCCATCTTTGAGGATCACATTGAACTTGACCAATTATACACTTTTGATAATCCTATTGACAAATTGGCAAGTTCTCCCTTTATTGAACTACATGAGGAATGTGACCTTGATTTTTTCAATCTCTTTACTTCTGAAACTGATTGTACAATTCTGACGGAAAACATTGACCTTAGTTTTGAAGAATTGTATGGCGATGAGCTTGAATTCCTTAATATTGGAAGTAAAGAGATATCACCTTTAGAAAGTTACATTCCATCATTGGACAATGATTGTGGACTAGAGCTTCATTTTCTTGACTTGGACCCAATTCCCGAACTCATTCCGACTCCTGCACCATCACTTGACTTAAGTCACGTTCCTGAGTCGGTATCAATTCCTGTCCTTCCTGAGTTCAAGTCAACTGTCATATCATTTCATACACCATTCTGGGACAAGGATCTTGATAAATTTGACTCTGAAATTATTTTAAAAATTTGGAAATTAGATGGGGTCATGTACATAATAAAAATCTTCCATGCATACATCATTCTTGTGGGTCATATTCTTGAAATTTCTGGTGGGTTCCTCAAAACCCAGAGAAAAGATGATTGGGCCATGTTCCGTGGACCAATCAGACCACCACCGGAACCACCACCTTAAGGTAATTTTTTCCTTCCCTCTTCATTTTTGTTTCATGCATACATATATCATGATGCATTGAGGACAATGCATGAAATAAGTGTGGGGGAGGGTTTACTAACATAGAGATTTTAGATCTTCTTTCTTTTACACTTCTTTTAGAAAATAAAAAAAATAATAATAAAAAAAATATAAAAATAAAACTTTTTGAAATAAGAGACAAAGTTTAGATCTATTTTTAAGAAATTAAGATGTATCTTAGGAATTAAGAAAGCCTTAAATGATATCTTAAACCTAGTTGAAATAATAGATCTTGTTTGAGATTATAGGCAAAGTAAGTAAAATTGGTGAGATATTTTTATCTTGAATTTTTTGTCTTAGATAATATGCACTTTACACTTACACATTTCTTGGGATGGAGACAAAGACCAAAAATGCCATATAAATAAAGAAAAAAAAAGAAAAAAAAAAAGAAAGAAAAAAAATATATATATATATAAATAAAACATCACCTATTAAGCTGGATAACTATGCCTCACGAAGCATGGTTACTCACGCCTAACGGTGATCTCACTTATTTAGCTGGATAATTGTGCCTCAAGAAGCATGATTATTCACGCCTAACGGTGATAAAAAGAATAATCCCCTTTAGTTTTGTGGCCTTTTTCACTCGAGTCCTTTAACCCGAGGGATGTTTTCTCATCTGGTGCCCTAGAACCATCTGGTTTGGGAGTCATCGGTTATAGGCTCGCTACATGGGTGAACTAGAAAGCCCAAGAAAACTAAGGGAAGAAAAAGAAAAAAAAAAGAAAAGAAAAATAAATAAATAAATAAATGGCTTTATGGTTGGAGTTGAAATCCCAGAAATTTTCACTGAGCACGGTGTGCATATTATCTAGGTTTTATGAAAGATAAAGTATTCAATCCAATTTTGAATTCTTACCTTAATTGAAGACAAGATCTTGCATAGAGACTAAGTTTAAGGGAGAATGATTATAGGTGGACTTATGACCTAAGATCACTTATGTTTTTGCAAAAATAATTCGTAAACTTGTCTCTCTTTCAAAATGCATTTTCAAAATACTAACATTTGTCTTCTTTCTTTATGGATTTTGTGGGTATAATCCGCTGAAAACCCTCAGGAGACAACACTCCTCCTCTAGGGTAACCTAGAGGTTTAACGGCTTGTTGCACATGCTCAGTGCAATCGCGTCACCTGCGAAAGTGGTGTAATAAAATTGGTAGTTAGGATTTTCTTTTCTTTTCTTTGTTTTGCTCGGGACGAGCAAAAGAATAAGTGTGGGGGTGTGATTGGTATCCAATGTTGCATATTTTACCACATTATTCCCATGCATTTTTGTAATAAATATATGATTTTTACTCATCTTCTCTATATATTTGCAGGTACACACTCTAATGGAGAGATAATCCAATAATCACTTTAATTAGCAATAATTAAAGGGATTAAATCCAAGATTAAGATAAAGCCCAAACTTGAATCCAAGATTCAGAGAGATCCGCGTAACAACTGAAGATTCCAGAAGGCCACGTGGCTAACCAACTAACAACCAAATCGTACCAGAAAATCTGGGCTCAACGGCCCAGATCTTGCCGCAGAATCTGGGATTTTCCCGCGTTTTTGCGGCAGTTGTAGGTTGTTATGATCCCAGATTTTGCGCCAACAGACTAGATCTCGAAGCTTCTCTCAGGGCCTATAAATATTGGACCTATGACCTGCGAGCAAAAAACTGAATGGAGAAGAGAGGAGAATTCATTAGTTGTTGTAATTTTGTTTAGTTTTTCTCTAGGTTTAGTTCTTTAGATCCCTCTTCTTCTTCCCTAGAATTCATTGTAAAAGAGAGTGATTGTGAGAGAGAGAGCTTGTGTAATCAAGGGTGACACTTGAAGCAACAAGGATTGATCCATTCTCCTTCCTCTACTTGAGCTTGGTTCTAGTTTATGTGCTTTCTTTAATTGCTTTCTTTATTGCTTTCTTTCATTCCTTGCAAATTTACTTCATGCTTTGTTTTACTTCTCTAATGGCTTTTAGCTAATTCCTTCTCCATGTACTAGCTAACCACTAGCCTTGCCATCTTCACTAACTCATGGGTGATTGCTTTTGTTCATCTTGCAAGTTGTATGGTCTTCTCTTCTCCGATGGGTTAAACCACTCATTCGACAAGTGAGAAAGTAATTAGATCAACACGTGAGACGAATCCACGCCGATGGAGTGACAACATGAGGCAAGCCTTCACTATCACGAAGTTTAGTAAGTATTGGTAAGGTAGTAAGGTAAGCTAGTCATGGAATGCTTCTTCTTTAAGTTTCCTTTTCTTTTCTTGTGAATACCAAATCCACTATTGATTTCTTTTCCGACTTTTCCACCATGAACATAACCACCTTTTCTTTAGTTTCTTTTTCATTTGATTCACTATTTTTATTAACATAGAAGAATTCTCGTTTACATTTCTTCACTACGATTCGTAACGCTTCTATCGCTAGCTCTCCCTGAGAATCGACTCGGTATAGCCTTATGCTATAACGGAGATAGGAAAGGATACATCGATACATTTGCATACACCTTTCTCGTCTAATCAGTCACGGCCTTTGCAACTCGACTTCCTAGAGATTGCAAGAAAACGTCATCTTAACCTTCTATATGGGAAAGTTAAGTCCATCAAACTTAGGAGGGGTTTTAATTCCATCGGCCATTTTTACTAAGTGAGTATGAATGAAATGATTAGCAAAATTAGGATCTCTCTAAGGTTGTTAAGCCAAATCCTAGAGTCCAAGCTCTGATACCTAATTGAAAAACACCTAGAGGGGGGGTGAATAGGTGTTATTGCTAATCTAACAATCTTTTTAAAACTAAGATGAATGAATGATGCAACGATCTCTCAAAACAAGACTAAGAGCCGAATACCCCGTGAGAGGTTCTGAACTCCTTCCTCCCAATTCCCCTTGAATGGGTTAGAGGTGCGCAATGCAACCTTGTTGTATGAGAATTGATCGAACAAAGTATGAATAAAATGCAATGATGAAATGCACACAAGATATCACAAGTATTACAAGCTTGAAGTAATAGCACAAGGAAAGAAACAAGATCACAAGCAAGTAATTAAAAGCAATAGAGTGCAATAGAAATTAAAGGCAAAATGGAGAGCAAGAGCAAAAGACAATCGCAAACACAAGTATTTGTTTCGAGGTTCGAGCCACCGCTCTACTCCCCGCCTTCACCTCCGTGAAGGGTTTCCACTATCCACCGAGGACGATTAAAACGGTCTACCGAAGACCCGAGCACCGAGCTCCACCAAGTACAATAACCTCTACCGAAGAGGTGTCTCCACAAGAACAAGAAGATCACAAGAACAAGAGTGATCACAACAAGATCACCAAACTCTTTTACAACACTCTCACTCTTTTTACAACTTCACTATAGAATGAGTTATGGAATTTTGGCTCTATGAAGTGTAGTGAGAAAAACTCAGTTGTAGGGATGATTTGTGCAAGGGAACCCAACTGAAAACTATCTCAAGAAAGAATTGGAAATGGAGAGCTTAAACACTTTTCTTTTCTCTTTTGAAAACTTTGAAAACTTGAGGATTTTTCTTGGTATTTTGCAAGAGAGTCTTCTCCTCTATTTATAGGGAGAGAAATAGGTCTAAAACAATTTATTTAGAGTTTATTTGCTCTGAAAAAGAACTGGAAAACCCTGAAAAAGTCTGCCAAAAAGTAATCTAGAAAACAGATTTCAGAATTGCACAAAAGAGGAAAGAGCCGTTGGCTTTTGCAGGCTTGGCGGTCGACCGGGCCGGTCGACCGCCAGCTCAGCTGGCAAAAGATCCGTTGGCTCGGGTCTTCTGGCGGTCGACCGGCCCGGTCGACCCAGAAAACCCGAGAGCAACTGCTCACAGTCGGTCGACCGGGGCGGTCGACCGACAGACGTGCACAAATGTGCACGTCCTGGCACTGGCGCCGGTCGACCGGGTCGGTCGGCCGGTCAGCCTGAAACAGGAAAAACAATATTTTTTTGACTTAGAAAAATTTTGTAAAATAGTTTTGGGTTTGAACAAACTTAAGTAACATGCTAGTAGGAGTATATAAACATGATCTAAACATGATATTTATTTTGTAAAACTTAGGGTCATGTAAATATCTACTAAGGCATGAAACCAAATTTAAAACATGAAAACTTAAATACAAGACTCACATTTTAACAAAAACAAATTGTGTATGTGTATCCTAGAGCCAATATCCAATACTCAAACTTTAACATTCTATTCTTACATTTGTTCTAGGTACTACAAGTGCTTCAAGAGGGCTTTTCACCATAAGGTCTTCAACACTTGATCCTTGAGCCCAAATTGAGTTGACTTGAGTCCAAAGCATCTTCCTTTAGGGAAGAATCCTTCTAGTTGAGTTAGAATCCTGAAGCACACTTAAACAATAAACAATATTAGTACAAATAACTAATATGTTTTGTAATCATCAAAACACACTAAACAAGGGTTATTGTAACCTTGGGCCAACACCTAGGGGCCAACGTCTAGCAAATTTTATTTAGGCTTGGATTGTGTGAGTGGGGAGGTGATTTTTGGGCTAAGAAAGGGTAATGACTTCCCCACCTTATGTTGTATTTAGTTTGCCCTTAAGTTCAATTCGTGCAAGTGTGCAATATAGATAAGAATGAATACAAAAAAGCGAGTAAATCACTAAAGTGCTTGTCCTAACAATATACACTTGCAATATGTATACCTCCGTCAACATTACAACAACACAAGAACAAATACAGTATATTGGAATTGAAATTAACACGTGCCTAGATGCAAAAGTCTGAACCATTTTAGTTCATCCAATTTTATATTTTAGTTCTTAAATTATTATTGTGCACAGGAAATATAAACAAAAACTAGCAACAGAATATAAGAATGTACAAGAAATTACCCAACCACACAAAAGAAAGTGTGGACTTCTACAATGCTAAAGAATTTCACCTGCACACCAAAAACAAAGAAGAAAAGATAACAAGAACGTGAAATCAAATCATTCCCATCCCCAGCAACGGTGCCAAAATTTAATCGGGGGAAAACTGCACACGAAAAGTGTGTGTTTTGAAATCAAGATTTAAAGTGTGTGTGCTTTAACTTCCTCGATACTTCTGTTATAGGATAGAGGCTAAAACGAGTCAAATCCATAAGGACGGGAGGCGATAGAAGCTTACACATATGTTCACGTGTATATTAAGTGTTCTTCAAAGTTTTAAAGAATCAAAAGAAAAGAAAATAAATGAAAAGAGAAGTACAGTGAAAACAAAGAAGTGAGAAATATAGAAGAACGGTATTTGTGATTTTGTTTTTATATCTAAAATAAAGTAAAAAAGAAAGAAAACCCATGGCTACTAACTACTAAAGGCTTCACTAACCATACTAACCTCTTGGTGATAGTTGCCTCACATGTATCATTGACCATCACTAGTCCTTGGTTTAAGAGCGTTTCAAAGCATGACCCATATGTTAACTCATCACATCCAAACTCAACAAAACAAGAGCAAGCTTCATTTAAACCATCAAAACTAAACAAGAGTAAGCATGGAGTAAAGTAATATTAGCTTGCTAGAGAGTTAGGATGTTAGAGTGTTTGATCCATCATCATGAGCAGTCAATGGCTCTTGCAAGAGCAAGACCAAGTAGAGGCTATTAGATTCATGTAGATTATCAAGTAAGAAGTTAGACTAGTTAGTTGCCATGAGAGAAAATTAGCTAAACATATAAAGAGTTAGAGAAGAAGCAAATAGAGATAAAGGAAGAACCTTTCATAGAGTGTCACCCTCCATTACAAGAACTTTCTCTTCTATCCTATCATCGCTCTCTTTCCTATTACATGATCTATCAAAATGGAAAATACAAAAGAAGAAGAAGAACAACTAATCCAAACTACCCTAAACTATAACATAGAGAAGAAACTACCCTAACTCTCTGTATATCTCCACCAGAAGAATCATAAGGGGGTATTTATAGGCACCAGGAAAAAGAGGGCCAGGGAGACAACACCTTGCCTAAACACGGGCGCGGCCGCGCCTGTACGGCCGCGGAAACATAGCTGTAGCCGCGTTTTCGTGGCTCTTCTAGAGCCGCGCACGCGGCACCGCCTGCCACGCGCTGTCGCGTCTGTCCCATGTCGGCTGCAGGTCCCGGTTTTTGGTTTTGGGCCCCTGATTTTGACGAAACTGCCTCCAAGGTCAATTGCTGTATGATAGGCTTTTAATCACCCATTAAATGGTGATTTAGGGTCTTCTTCTTCATTGCAAACCATGAACCTAGAAACATACAAGAGAGATGTTAATAATAGAATTTAATATTAAATAAATGTGAAGTTGTGTAGTTTTAGAGACTAATCAACTATCTCCTCAAGATTCCAGTAGATTAAGAGTTGAGGAGCTACTTTAGCTCTCTTGGTTAAATACAAGTGAGAGAACACAATCAATCCCAAGCATATATATCAATAAAGCATAAGTATATCAATCATATAATGAGTACGAACAATATGAGCATGCAAAATATAAAAACACAAGTGAGAGAGATGAACAATCGCAAACACAAGATATTTATTTTGAAGTTCGAGCAAACTTGCTCTACGTCCCCGCCTTCAACACTATGAAGGATTTTCACTCTCGCAAGATCACTCGGTGCCGCAACACCTACAACAAGTTCCCTCAAGAACTCTTAGACCTGCAAGTCCCTAACTTGTTCTGGTAAGAACAACACATGCAAGCACACTAGCTTGCTGAGGCCGCACCTCTACAAATTCCTAATACAAGGGGATGGAATGCTTGGTGATCTTCTTCTCTTGATCACCAAAAACACCCTCACAATAAATGATCCCTAAAGGCTGGATAGATTTGGAGGTGGAAAACTCAAGAAAGCTTTTGATAAAAATCAAGAGATTCACTCTTGAAAAACTCCTTTTGATTTGGAAATGAAAGCTCTAAAATTTTGTTGAAAAACTTCTTTGAAAGATATGAAAATAACTCTAGAAAACACTCCCAAAAATCTTGACCAAAACTGACCCAAAACACCGCTTTTATAAAGGAGTAGAAAACTAACCGTTGGGGGCCAGATGGCTTGTCGATCGACTAGCCAGTCGACCATCCAACGGTCATATTTCAGACCGTTTGGGTTGCCGGTCGACCGCACCCAGGTCTTGACCTATCGGTCAACCGCTCGGTCGACTGAGGCAAGAACCAGGGAGCTCTGCTCTCTAGGTCGGTTGGCCGCCCGATCGATAGGGGCCAGATTCAAAGAGCAAGCTCTCTGGATCGGTCGATCACTCGAACGGTCGGCCCTCAAGTCAGGGCTCTGTGCACATTTTGTGGACATTGATCGACCGCTAGAAGCCAGGTCAGGGTTTTCAGGATTGAAACTTGATCTTTTTAAAAACCTAAAATTTTATTTAAATCCTATAAAAATTCACAAAAATAAGTTCTTTAAAACACTTTGAAGTACAAATATGTATGATAAAAAATCAACACATATTACTAACAAATTCAACTATTTTTGCGATATAGAAATTTAGCCTTAAACCAAAGCCCGTATTTTTCAAAATCAAACTTCAAATTGAAACACAATTTTTCCAAAACTTGTTCAAATACAAACATAAGATATTAAAACTCATTTGATGGATAGTTTGTATGGATATGATCCAATATTCATATAAGATGAAATACTATGTTTTTGACAATAAGCTTAAAATAAAGTTTTGACTTTAACAAAATTTAAACAAATGTTATAGAGACATCAAATAAGTTTTTCTAAACATTTGAACCAACAATGTATATAGATGAAATCTTGTATACATATAAAATATGTAAACTTATTTTGATGAACTCTATTTACGAAAACGAAATATGTATAATTTGAAGATCAAAATCAAAATGGTATTTTTAAAAATCAAAACTATTTCACATGAAATCTTTGAAATATTTTGTGTGTGTGTAAGCTTGAGCAATCCATAACTAATCTGTCCTTTACATCTTATCTAAAACTCAAAATCTTAAAACTTACAAACACGACTCAAGTGTTGAAAATCTTCTCTTAAAAATCATCATTTTATGTTGACTTGGTCCAACCCTTGATCCAAAGAGCTAGACTCTTCTTGAGCACTTGATGCGATCTTTGAAGCGCGAGCTCTTGAATTAACACTTGCTAGCTTCAAAACTTAACTTCGAATCTTTTGTTAAAGTTACACACCAACTAAGATCTTGATAGAATATTTGAAACTAAATGAACACAAAATCATTAATACTATAACTACATTAGTTAGTCATCATCAAAACTAGAGTGATGGGCCTTTAGGTCAGCATAATTGAGTTTATCTGATCACTTATCAAGTCGAAAGCATTGAAGAAGGTTTGAGACGTATCTTTGCAAAACTCCTCCACTATTTCCACATTCATTTTGAGGTGTGGCAATTGATCAATCAATTTGGAGTTAAGGAAAAGTCCCCTAGGGATAAGTGAAATTTCTCTATCAAATTTCTCTCAGAGTGTACAAATGATTATTCCCTCCAGCGAGAATTTACTTTAGTTGTCATGGTTATTTTTATCTTTGACTGACTTTTAGGAGTATTATTCTCCTATTTCCCCAATGGGATTGCATTGATCCCTAACAAATTTTAGGAGCACTGCCTTCTAGTCTCCGGTGAAATTCTCTAGCAATATTTTTACATTTGTAGGGAACGGTCAATTCCACCAAAGTTCCTTACCAATTTTCTTTCATGGAATGTTATGATCACATAAAATTGTAGTTATTTTTCTAATTTGATGGATTACAGATCAAGTCTGTCTTGTTAGCGTTAAACCTCTGACAGAAAAAATTCTGACAAATTCCCAGCAGATCAGAACTCTACTTGTCATTTTTCTCCATAGAATTGTAGGTCAACTCAAATAGTGTGAATCACAAAGTCAAATGCTTATCACGTTAACATTATACCTCTAACAGCTCTCTCTCAAAAGCTTACAGGGAATGATCGTTTCTCTATCCCCAGTGGAGTTCTCCAATAGATCATTTCTCAAAATCTCCCTGAGACTCATAAATGTCACGTTAATGATTACCGCTGACAGCTTCCTATAGATTCCTCATAGAGTCTCAGAGAATGCTAAATTCTCTGTCTTCAAAATCCTCATGGAATATCCATTCCTCAGAGAGGTATCAAGTTGTCACGATAATGATTACATCTGATAACTTTTAGGAGTGTGATCGCTAAAAAGCATGCATAAGAATAAATAAAAGAGTGATTGTCAATGTTGTAGCTTTAGCGATTCTACCGTAATAGCAAAGTGGCTATACGGGTCATATCCACAAGGAGGGGAGGTGATAGAAGCGTGATGTGCAGTTCTTCTATTCGTTCCAAGGTTTTCTTCATTTAAAGAATGAATTGAAAGAAAAACAAGAAAGATTGTAAAAATAGTTTGAAATATTTTGATTGTTGAAAAGTTATTTTTTATTTTAGAGATGGCAAAAATGCATGGCTAACCTTCTATTAAGTGCTCTCACTAACATCTAGCTTCTTGAAGATATAGCCTCACAATGGATCATAAGCAATCACAAACCTTGTGTGCAAGAACTTTTCACGTAGTAGATCAAATGAAAGTTCCTCCCATCACCTTACTTCACACGACAAAATTTGAACATTCCTCCATCAAGATCCAATTGAAGGCGAGCATGGAGCATGAAACAAGTGCACTATTTGGGGATGCATGGGAGTTCCACTAACTTACAAAAACAAGTAGCGTTAACAACTTCTATAAATCATCAAAAACTTATGAGTCAAGCATGAAGTTTGAAAGTGAGTCTACTTGTTAGTAAGTTAAATTTAGAACTTTCATCGTAAGATATCATAACTTATATTTGCACAAGCCTTGTTTGATACTTATTGATTCATTTGGGTTGTTCAAGCAAGTTACATAGAGATTAGTGGGTTAGTAGTTCGTTAGCCATGCTATAAAGAAGTTAGTTAGACATGATAAATAAAAACAAAAGAGAAAATAAAGAGAGAGTAAACATACTAAGCTAGTGCAAGTAAAAGTAAGGTAAATGCACAAGAAGAATGTGGTAAAGGAAGAACTTCACTTGTATTTGATTGTCACCTTCAAAATCATGCTTCACTCTCTCTCTCCTCTCTCTCTCTCTCTCACACACACACACACTCTTCAATGGCTAACCTAATACAAGGAACAAAGAGAGAATACAAGAAAAGAAAGAAAAATACAACAACAAACTAGCATAAACTCTCCTATTCTCTAGATAACTCCCTCTCTGGAAATCCTGGAGAGTATTTATAGCCACAGGAGCTTCGGGGAATGGAGTGGGAGTTATAGCTTCTAGTGCTGGCAGAACAGAGCCAGGATGCTCGCGTTTTCACGGCCCAGGCCGCGAAAACGCGGCCTGTTTGGTGCCAAAGCGCCAAGGACAATTGGTGCAGTTTGTCCCTGGGCATGACTATGTATAGGTATAATCAATTTTCTGACTCCTCCCAACAACAGTAGATTGGGCTTTTAAGTGTTGGTCTTCTTCTTGGTTCTAAAAAATTCTCAAATATATTAGAGTTTTGGGCCTCTTCTTTTCTTCAAGCCATGGACCTAAAAATAGGAAGAAGAACTCATTAATAAACAAAATTTTATTAAGATAAATGTAAATGTGATGAAAAATATGCAAATAAAAAGACTAATCACACCCCACACTTATCTTTTGTTTGTCCCAGAGCAAAACAAAAGAAACTAGAAGCTAAACTAAGAAAGCTTATTACCACTTTCTCAGTTGACGTGATTGCACTGAGCGTGCACAACAAGCCTTTAAACCTTTCGGTTTCCCCTAGAAGTGGAGCTTTGTGTCCTGACGATTTTCAGCGGATTGCCCCCACAAAATTCAAGAAAAGAATGAAAGTGTTAATTATTTTTGATAAATTCTTCTTATAGAAGAAAAAGGCTTTTTTAATTTCTTTAGTAAAAATAATCAAATATTATAAGTTTTAGGTTTAACCCTTATTAGTCCTTCCTATACTTTGATCTTCATGCAAGAATGTGGTTTTTATTTAAGTTTCAGAGGAATTTTGTACTTCAAATTTATTCTTTTATTTTGCCTTAAAAAATATGCATTGTGTGAGGTGATGATTTACTTGGAATTTTTCAACTCGAACTCTAATGCCACAAAATTTATTAGTGTTTATTTATTTACCCTTTTTGCCCTTACTTTTCTTATGCTTTCTAATTTACTTGTGTAACGAGCTTTTAACCGATGACTCCCAAACAAGGTGGTCTTAGAGCACCAGGTGAGAAAACACCCCTAAAGTTAAAAACTCAAGTAAACTAGGGCCACGAAACAAAGATTTATTTTCTTTTGGCATGAATAATCATGCTTCTTGAGGCACAATTATCCAGCTTAATTGGGTTTATAACTATATATATATACATTTTTTTTTGTGTGGCACTTTGAGTCTTTGTTTATAAATTCTAAGAGTGTGTGTATAACCAATGCATATTTACTAAGGCAAAAGTGAAGAAATGAGTAATTTTTCTAATTCCTCCTAAACTATCAATCCAACCAATATTCTTTTGTTCGGGCTAAAATAAGTAATTTTAAACTTCGGTTTCATTAATCTTTAAAACTATTTTATATTTTTACCAAAATACTATCAAAAATTCTCTACTACTTTAAGATTTTTTTTATAAGAAAAAAGAAGAAATAAAAAAAGAATAAAGAAATCCTTGGTTTCTATTTTTTATTATTTTTTAAAAAAGAACTACAAAAAATAAAGAAATCCTATACTAAAAACAAAGAAATCCTATGTTAATATTTCCTCCAACACCTATCTAATGCATTGTCCTCAATGTATGACATGTTAATGTAAATGCAATAAATAGGTATAGGAACGATCTCACCGTCTTCGTCTGCTCGGGCCAGCCGAAGTGCTAGGGCCTGTCGAGCATGAATGCCTTAGTGTATTCTCAATACGTTCCAGCCTAGTGTTCTGATCCTCCAATTATCTTCTAAGCCTGGTTTGCCCCCTAAAAAACTTTTCCATGCCTTTCAGATGGAGGACATAAATGCATTGGTCTCAGCAGGGGTTGGCTACAGCCAAAACTGAGGCTCATCTTCCTCATTCATTTGTTCCTCTGAAGATAACTCATCAGGAACATCCTCTAACTGGACGGTAGGTGTCCAAGTCAAGTGCAAGCAGCTATTGTACACATTGCTAATGCGTTTAGGGGTTACTAGGACTCTATCATACTCAAAAAATTTCTCTATCCGGCAGAACGTTTTTGCATAGACGGGTTACTAGAAAAGGTAGAGAGTATTTCGCACCCCTTGTGCGTTATAAGTTTGCAATGAGCTACTGCAAAAGCATCATGTTCAGACAGACATTTTGTTGCCTCGTCATGTGGCTGTGAATGATTTTGAGTGCGGGTCTGCTGAATGAGGTTGTATGGTCGATGCCCATGATATTACGTTGGATCCACCATCCAATGAAATGGATATTACGGAACGTGGTACTCGCTCGGAGACCACGATCCAGTTCAGTGCACCGTGTACCCATCAAGGTCATGTAATCAATCCAAGGCAGTGGTGCAGCGTGCTGAGGAGAGGATGGGATTTGGTAGGCTTCCTCAATAGTCCCGAGGGTGACCATAAGGTCCCCGTGATCAAGGTGGACAATAAATTGGTTTTGGTCTATGGTTTCAACATCTATTCCCAAATAAAATTTCTTGACCAAGTCTGGGAAATAGTAGGCGTCACGTTCTGTGTTATCACAAACCAATCCATATCATTGCCTCTCCCTAATCTAATTTAAAAACACAGTACCATAACCATGAATATTGATAAAAACTCATGAGAAATCTTTCTCAAGAAAAATCATAGGAGCCATAGCACAGAATATAATTTGAAACAAAGATTAGGGACAGAAAATTGCAAACCTCCCCCAGAGATCTTGGGCGGAAGCCAATGCAGACTGCTTGGCATAGTCTAGAGATCAGAAAGGAGATTCTGGGAGGAGATCTGAGCTGGGGTCTTCCAAATGGCCAGAGAGGAACCAAACGGCGTGGCAGACTCCCATGTCTTACCACGTTTTCGCTGCAAAAAGGGCCAAGGCATGGCTCCTTTGAGGATCTAAGGAAGGAGCTTGAGTGGGTTGCGGAGCCTGGGCTTCTCCTCTCAGTTATGGGTGCTGGGTCTGGAAGATAGGGCATAGGGGAAGGGATTAGGGGTAATATAAATAGGTAGAGAAAAAGAAAGGGGATTCTTATTCTAACCCTAGGTTAAAGGGATATTCACAAGTATGCTAGGCTTAATTATTTATATACAAAAAATAATTACAAAGAGTTCTTAATTTTTATTTGTATTTACAGATTTTATTTTTTTTATTTTTATTTGTGGTTTGTGGTGGGATATGGTCAAGTGTAAGATGGGTCGAGAAGACGTAGGACATTTTCATCTTGTGACTCAGGCTCAGTGGTTAAAAATAGTTTTAATCTTTCTCCGTTGACTTTCATTTCCTCACCACACTTAGGATCAATAATTACCGCTGTATAGTGTGGAGAAACTGTGCGTACAGTGAATGATCCCGACAAATGACTTTTGAGTTTTCTCGCAAAGATATGAAGCCTTAAGTTGTAGAGCAGAACTTTTTTTCCCAAGGACAAAATTCTTCTGATTGATGAATTTGTCGTGAAAAATTTTCATTCTGCTATTTATGATTCATGCATTATCATAAGCTTCATTCCATAATTCCTCCAATTCTGAGATATGCAGTTTCCTTAGTTCACCGGCTCTAGTTAGATCAAAGTTTAATTGGTTTATGGCCCATAGGGCTCGGTGTTCTAATTTGACGGGAAGATGGCAGATTTTTTCAAATACAACTCTACATGGAGACATACCCAGGATGGTCTTTAAAGTAGTCCGGCAAGCCCACAAAGCATCTATCAGCTTGACCGACCATTGTTTTTGGTTTTGTCCTACCGTTTTCTCCAAAATGAGCTTGATTTGTCGATTTGTTACTTCAATCTGCGCATTCGTTTGGGGATTATACGGGGCTAGAAATTTGTGAGTGATGGAATATTTTCGCATTAAGGCTTCGAAAGCCTTATTGCAAAAATTGTGACCCATTATAACTAATTATTGCTCACGGGGTACAAAAACTGAAGATGTTTTTCTTGAGAAATTTGACAATAACTTTGTTGTCGTTGGTCTTGATATGCACAACTTCTACCCATTTGAAAATATAATCCACTGCAATCAAGATGAACTAGTTTTCAAATGAATTTGGGAATGGTCCATGAAGTCGATGCCCCAAACATCATGTCTCGCCTCAAAATCTACCCAGTTTTTTGGAAGTTTGCACATGACTTGCAAAAATCGAAGGAGTCTTTGAACAAAATGGGCCAGTAAAATACTTTGTAAGATTTTCTCTACGGTTTTGCGGGGACCGATGTATCCTCCGCATGCAAGCTCATGGCAAAAATTGAGCACACTTCTTTGTTCCTCCTCTGGTATACATCGTCGAATAATTTGGACAGGATAGTACTTGAAGAGATACAGTTCTTCCCAAAGAAATACCAAACCTGAGCAAAGAATCGATACTTGTCTTACTTTGTCCATTCAGCGGGTAATTGTCCTATGACTAGCTAATTTACAATATCCGCATACCAGGGTTCTTTCAAAATGGCGAGGATGTGCTCATCTGAGAAATTCTCATTGATCGGGATTCATCCTACAGGTGTGTTAGGAATTCTTAGAAAATGGTTAGCCACCACATTTTTTGCTCCTTTCTTATCACGAATTTTCAGGTCGAATTCTTGAAGCAGAAGGATCCACCTAATAAGAGTTGGTTTTTAGCTTCCTTCTTGGTCATGAGGTGCTTCAACGCAGAGTGACCGTGAAAATCACAGTCTTGGATCCTAATAAGTAGGGACTGAACTTCTCTAATGCGAAGATAACGACCAAGAATTCCTTCTCGAGCGTTGTGTAGTTCTGTTGGGCATTATTCAGGGTCCTACTCGAGTAATAAATCACGTGCTTCCTATTGTCGATGCACTGTCCTAGGACAGCCGTTAGCAAAATCAGAGGCATCACACATGATTTCAAATGGTTACGTCCAATCTGGACCTGAAATGATGGGAGCAGAGATGAGTTCTTTCTTTAGTCTTTCCCATGAGTAGAAACACTCATCGTTGAAGTTGAAGGGCACGTCTTTCCTAAGCCAGTTAGTCAAAGATCTAACAATCTTGCTAAAGTCCTCGATAAACCATTGGTAGAATCCTGCGTGCCCTATGAATGAACGAATGTCTCTTAGGCACTTAGGGACAGGAAGTTTAGGCATTACTTTGATCTTCGCCTTGTCAACTTCAATTCCTTTTCTTGATATTTCAAGGCCGAGGACAATCCCTTCTCTCACCATGAAATGACACTTCTCCCAATTTAGAGTTAGATTCTTCTCCTTTCATCTATGAAGAACTAACTCTAGGTAATGAAGACATTATGAAAAGAATCTCCATAAATGGAAAAATCATCCATGAAGACTTCCAAAAATTTTTCTACCATATCAGAAAAGAGACTTAGCATGCACCACTGGAATGTAACTGGAGCATTACACAATCCAAAGGGCATACGTCTGTAGGTAAAAGTTTTGAATGGGCATGTGAATGTCGTCTTCTCTTGATCCTCTAAAGCGATAGGGATCTGATTATATCCTGAGTACCCATCCAAGAAGCAGTAGTACTTATGGCCAGCCAAACGTTCCAATATTTGATTGATGAACAATAAGGGAAAATAGTCTTTACGAGTGGCAGCATTCAATTTTTGATAATCGATGCAACACAAATTTTTGTTGGTAATCGTGTTTGTACTAATTCCTTATTTTCATTCTCTACCACTGTACAGCCAGCTTTCTTAGGGACAACATGGAGAGGGCTTATCCATTGGCTATCAGAGATGGGATAAATGATCTCATTGTCAAAAATAATAATTTCCATTTTCACGGTGTATTGCATAATGGAGTTGAGCCTACGCTATGGGTCCCTTTTAGGATTCACGTCATTGATCAAATGTATATGGTGTTGCACAATTGCTGGACTTATCCCCTTGATGTCACTCATGCTTCATCCAATTGCTCTGTTTTCTTTTCTTAAAACAGACATCAAGCTTTCTTCCTGTCCCCAGTCAAAGGAGATGCAATTATGACCAGGAGAGTATTGTTTTCACCTAAGTATGCATACTTAAGGTATTCAAGTCAAACCTTCAATTCTAAGGAAGAGAAGGACTCACTGGAGGGGTTTGCAAATTCAGTTTTAGGAGTTGACATAAAGGGGTTCGAGGCCCAATCCATAGCAGAATCAACGATTTTGTCCAGATTAAAATCTTCCAACCCAAATTCATTTTCGACCTCCTAATGCTCGGTTGTCAAGTTTTCAATATAGTTAACCTCAAAAGTGTGATCTTCCAAATCTTTAGGTTGTTCTCCTAAGTTGAAAAAATTGACCTCCTTTTTCATGTCTCCAAATGTCAATCTCATTGATCCATTCCTGCAATTGATTAGTGCATTTGTAGTGGCAAGGAACGGTCAACCTAAAATGACAGGAGTCTGAGCCCTAGGTTTTGACATGGGTTGGGTTTCAAGCATAACAAAATCAACTGGGTAGATGAAATCCCCGACCCGTGAGAACATCCGTGATTTCGCCCTTGGGAACTTTCATGGGTCAGTCAGCAAGCTGAATCGTTACTCGGGTTGGATGCAGTTCTCCCAACCCGGGTTGCTGATACACAGAGAGAGGAAGCAAGTTAATGCTTGCTCACAGGTCAATGAGTACCCAACTAATCTCTGTTTGTCCTATCGTGCAGGTAATTATGGGGCATCCGGGGTCCTTGTACTTGACCGGGATGGGACCAGACAGGAGTTCACTGATATTTGTCACTAGAAACACTTTCAA
This sequence comes from Agave tequilana, assembly GCA_038442645.1. Classification (NCBI taxonomy): domain Eukaryota; kingdom Viridiplantae; phylum Streptophyta; class Magnoliopsida; order Asparagales; family Asparagaceae; genus Agave; species Agave tequilana. The sequence goes on from JAVJIF010001412.1 coordinate 62,354, forward strand.
CGACATAGTGGTTTTCCTCCTCTTGGTATATATATCCTTAAGAAATTTAGCATAGGCAGGGACCTATTGGATAGTGTCTAAAAAAGGAACATTCAACTTGACATGGTTGAACATTTCAAGGATCTTCTCCATGTGCATTATTTCTAAGCCTATTTGGGAATGGTGCTATAGGCTTGTGGACTTTCCCAGCTATCTTGTCCTTGTCTGAGTTATGTGGACTCGAGCTAGATATAGAGGCAGAAGTGGAACTAGATGGGGTTGGAGTTATTTGCTATGAAACTTGGTTATCCACCTTCTTTCCAGACCTGAGTGTGTGGACAACATTACACTGGTTGATTTGGGAGTCTAGAACTTCAAAAATCTGACTAGAGTTCTTTGTGGGTTGGCTAGTGGTTGACTAGGCAAAGTAATCTTAGGTCTCTCACTCAAGGAACTGGCTAGCTGGCTCATTTGAACTTTTAATCAAGAAATTATTGTGTGTTATTTTTCAACATTTGTCCAATGTTTTGCATGAAGGCGGTTTGGGTCTTCAAAAAGGTCTCCATACTCTTCTCAAGTTCTCTGAGTTTTCTTTCGATGGATGGCTTTTGAAAAAAGGAGGAAGGTGCTTGATTTGAGGGGAAGTGCTGCTATTGGAGCTGGTGATGACAATAATTGGGAAAGTTAGGTCTCACGGGATTGTTCTAGCTCTAGGAGTAGTTTGGTGACTTCTCTATCCAGGATTGTACGTTTGCAAGTAAGAATTATTTTGTGGCCTTGTGTAGGCCGCATTCAAATGTTCCGGTGGTGCTTGGTGAGCTTGAAATACTGGACACTATTCAAAAATATGAGTTGATACTTGGCAGTACGTACAACCCGAATTGTGAATTTGTGGAGGGTTGATCTGATTGGCTATTGTTGGTTCTTTCTCTTTTGTCTCTAATGCTTCGATTCTCCTCATGAGCGTGGCAATCTTTGCTTCGTAGCAACAGACGATTTTATAGACAAGAGCCCACCCCAAGAAGCTATGGATTGTGAATTCCTAGGTTTTTCGAGGCTTAGCTCCCACTGGATGGTTTTCTCGGCGAGATCTTCAAAGAGGTCCCATCCCTGAGTCTCGTCTTTCTGCAAAAATCTCCCTTGGCACATGGTTTCCAACAATGTTTTCGTTTGATAGTCCAATCCATCATAGAGAACTTGACATTGCCGCCATTTCTCTATACCGTGGTGAGGGCATTGTGCCAGGAGATCTTTTAATCGTTCAAAGTATCTTCAAAAAGGTTCATTGGATTCTGTTTTGAACTGCATAAAGTTCTTTCTTGTTAGATCGTTCTTGTGAATTGGGTAGAATTTCTTCAAGAAGGCCTTGACGAAATCCTCCCATGTTATGATAGAGTCTATAGCCCAGTTGTACAACTATTTCTTTGCTAGATCCTTCAAGAAAAAAGGAATAAAATGGAGCCTGACGGCGTCGCCTCCTAGCTGAGGAATATGCATCCTTAGGCATACTTATTTGAACTCCTTAATGAAGAAATATGCATCCTCAGATTCCATAACATGAAATTTGGGAAGAGTGTTTATGAACTGTGATTTTAACTCAAAATTATTTTCATTTGCTCCCGCTCCATGGAGTTTTATGCAAGAAGGCAGTGATGTCTGGATGGGGTAAAATCTTTTCTGTAATGAGGCCATCACTGGGTTCTGAGGTAGTGGCAGAGACGTGTTTCTGACAAGTCTAGACGTGGATGGATCTCTTAATCACTCTTGCATACAGCACACCACAAACAACATTCAGTCAACAAAACAATCGAAAAGAGTAAAAAACAACAAAAGAAGGAAAAATAACCATCAAGCCTAGTCTAAGGTACCTGGACCTAGACGATTCCTAATTGGTCGACTCCCCGGGGAGGTTGTTGCAGGAATCAGCCTACCAGCTAATTGGCCAGGTAGAGGCAAAACTCGATGGGAGGTATCCTGGCGCGAGCCTCGGGCCTTAATGACGCCAAACCACAGAGTTTTGATGCTTAACCTCTTAATCCTCTTTACTTAGACACCGATTTTGCAGGAGTATGATTCTTACAATTTTCACCCTCGGTTAATCTCTTAGTGAGTCTGAGATGTCCCTAGGGCCAACGTCTATCAAATTTTATTAGGCTTAGGATTGTGAGTGAACTGGAAGATGATTTTTGGATTAAGGAAGGGTAATGACTTTTCCACCTTATCTTTCTTATTGGGATTTTCCCTTAATATCAATGTGCAAGTGTACAATATATTCACAACAAGATAACACTCAAAGCAATAAATCACTCCAAAATGTTAGTCCTATTCTAGATGAAATGCACATGTTCCTTTCTCCGGGACTCTTCAACAAAAATTAAAATGAATTGAAATAGAACATGCTCTAGATGCAAAAGTCTAACTCAATTTTCAATTTGGCAACAAATGTATTTCTGTTGAGTTATTAACAGTGCATGGGTGAGGCATACAAGACACAAATATTTGTAGAATGTAATCTGCGCAATTTCAGCAACCCTGCAGAAAAGTTTTGTGAGTACTTCAATCAGAAAAGTCACGCATGCAGACTTTTCTGAGGGCAAAAGTGCTCTTCTTTTCTAAGCAAAGTGTAGGTCCACTGCAGAGATTAGTCCCTTGACCCCTCCTGTACAAAAATAAAGAAAATTCTTTAGTAAGAAAAAGAAAAACCGTTAACCCTCCCCACAATAGCACCAAAATTTGATCGCTAAAAAGCATGCACAACAATAAGTAAAAGAGTAATGGTCAATTTTGCAGCTTTAGCGATTCTACCGTAATAGCAAAGTGGCTATACGAGTTGTATCCACAAGGAGGGGATGCAATAGAAGCATTATGTACAGTTTTTATATTCAATTCAAGGTTTTATTCATTTAAAGAATGAATTGAAAGAAAAACAAGAATGATTGTAGAAATGGTTTGAAATATTTTTATTGTTGAAAAAGTATTTTTATTTTTTAGAAATGAAAAAATGCATGGCTAAACTTCTACTAAGTGCTCGTACTAACCTCTAACTATTGGCCCAAAGGCCCATAACTCTAGTTTTGATGATGATTAACTCATGTAGTTATAGTACTAATGATCTTGTGTTTAATGAGTTTTAGATATTTGATCAAGATCTAAGTCGGCATTTAGCTTCAACAAAAGATTCGAAGTCAAGTTTTGAAGCTAGCACGTGTTGATTCAAGAGCTGGTGCATTAACATCGCATCAAGTACTCAAGAGGAGTTTAGCTCATGGATCAAAGTTTGGACCAAGTCAAGATGGAGAAGAAGATTTTAAGAGAAGATTTTCGAGAAGACTTGTGTCACGTTTTGTAAGTATCAAGATTTGTTTTTAAATAAAATTAAAAGGATATATTAGTTGTGGATTGATCTAGCTCATACATACACACAAACAAAATTTATATGTGTTTTTGTAAAATTGTTTTGATTTTAGAAAATACCGTTTTGATTTTGAGCTTCAAAGTACACATCCTTAAGTTTCATGATTAGATTTCATCAAAACAAGTTTATATGGTTTATATGTGTTTTGAATTTCATCCATGCACATTGTTCATTCAAATATTTAGAAAAACTTATTTGGTGATTCTGTATCATATGTTTAAGTTTTGTATTTATCAAAACTTATTTTAGAGCTTATTGTCAAAAACATAGATATTTCATCTTATATGTGTATTGGATTATATCCATACATTCTAAGCTTCAAAATTTTTAAAATATCTTGTTTTTGTATTTGGAGAAGTTTTGAAAAAATCATTTTTCAAATTGAAGATTGATTTTTAAAAATACGGATTTTTGTTTAAGGCAAAATTTTTGTTTTACAAAAGTGGTTCAAAATATTTGTAATATGCGTTGATTTTTTATCACACATATTTGTACTTCAAAGTATTTCATGAACTTATTTTTGTAGATTCTTAGTGATTTTATGGGATTTTATAAGAGTTTATAAAACCAAGTTTTAATCCTTAAAATTTGCTGACCTGGCCTACTGCCGGTCGACCGGGCGGTCGACCGATGTGCACAGATACGTACACGACCTTTTGGCTTGAGGGTCGATCGACCGGGCGATCAATCGATCCAGAGAGTTAACTCTCTGGATCTGTCCCCGGTCGACTGGGCGGTCGACCGTGAATTTGCGGGTTCGTGTTGTGACAAGTTATTATGGGAGCTCAGTGTAGAGGTGCGGCCTCGGCAAACTAGTGTGTTTGCGTATGTTGTTCTTGCGGGAACAAGAGAGGGACTAGTGAGTCCAAGAGTTCTAGTATGAACTCGTTGTAGGTGTTGCAGCACCAAGTGATCTTGCGGGATCGATTCTAGTGGAAATCCTTCATAGTGTTGAAGGCGGAGACGTAGAGCAAGGGTGCTCGAACCTCGAAATAATTTTCCTGTATTTGCGATTGCTCATCTCTCTCTCACTTGTATTTATATATATTGCATACTTATATTGTTTATCTCTTTATATGCTTGATATACTTGTGCTTAATTAATATATACTTGGGATTGTTTGCTCACGCCTGTATTCAACTAAGAGAGCCATAGTGACACCTCAACTTTTAACCTAGAGGAATTTTTAGAAGATAGTCCAGAGTCCTTCACCGGAAATTCGGCTACACTCTTGTGTTATACTTTTGTGTTTAGCTTAATAGTTTTTAGTTTGCCTAAATAGTTTTTAATTCCGCATTATTATCATTAGATTAGCTAGTACACCTATTCACCACCCTGTAGGTGTATTTTCACTAACTTCTTGAAAACATAGCCTCATAATGGATCATAGGCAATAACAAACCTTGTGTGCAAGGACTTTTCAAGTGATAATTCGAATGAAAGTTCCTCCCATCACCTTACTTCACACGGAAAAATTTGAACATTCTTCCATCAAGATCTAATTAAAAGCGGGCATAGAGGAAGAAACAAGTGGACTATTGGTATCGGCAAGGATGCATGGGAGTTCCACTAACTTAAAAAAATAAGTAGAGTTAATAACTTCTATAAATCATCAAAAATGTATGAGTCAAGCATGAAGTATAAAAGTGAGCCTACTTATTAATAAGTTAGATTTAGAACCCTCATCGTAATATATCATAGCTCTTATTTGCACAAGGCTTCTTTGATACTTATTGATTCATTGAGGTTGTTCAAACAAGTTACTTAGAGATTAGTGGGTTAGTAATTAGTTAGTCATGCTATAAAGAAGTCAGCTAGACATGGTAAATGAAAACAAAAAAGAAGATAAAGGGAAAATAAACATACTAAGCTAGTGCAAGTAAAAGCAAGGTAAATACACAAGGAGAAATGTGGTAAAGAAAGAACTTCACTAGTATTTGATTGTCACCTTTAAGATACAAGCTCCACTCTCTCTCTCTCACTCTAATGGCTAACCTAATACATGGAACAAAGAGAGAATACAAGAAAATAAAGAAAATACAACAACAAACTAGCATAAACTCTCCTATTTCTAGATAACTCTCTCTGGAAATCCTAAAGAGTAATTATAGCCACAGGAGCATTGGGGAACTGAGTGGGAGTCATGGCCTCTTGCGCTAGCAGAACAGAGCCAGGTGGCCCCATTTCCATGGCCCAGGCTGCGGAAACGCGGCCTGTCTGATGCCAAAGCGCCAGGGACAACTGGTGCAGTATGTCCCTGGGCATGGCTATGTATGGTGCAATCAATTTTCTGACTCCTCCCAGCAGCAATAGATTGGGATTCAAGTGTTGGGTTTCTTCTTGGTTCTAAAAAATCTTCAAATATAGTGGAGTTTTAGGCCTTTTTTTTTCTTCAAGCCATGGACCTAGAAACAAGGAGAAGAACTCATTAATAAACAAATTTTATTAAGATAAATATGAAAATGTGAGGAAAAATATGCAAAAATATGCACTAATCAGAGTATTGTCTCCTATCTTTGTTCAAATATATTCCAGGAGCAAGCACTAAAAATTGTGATTTCAGAGTTGATATGACTTATGTCCTTTAGAGAATGTGCTTATGTCCCTTTAAACTTTTCGTTCTAGCCAAGTGACAAAATGAGTCGTATCTAGAATGAGGGAGAGCGATAGAAGCTTTGTCCGATTTTCTTTGTTTTCTTAAAATACTTTTTCTTTGATTCAATGAAATAGAAGAAAGAAAGAAGCGTGTGAAAATGGTGGGAGATGGAAAGGAGAAATAAAACGTAAAGTGAATGAGTGGTGATTGAAAAAACGAGTAAAAACAAAGTGAGGAGAATTATGGTTTCAAGAAAACGGTGATTGCAAATGAAGAGAAGAAAAGACTATGAACAAGTGTTTTAGAAACTAAAAGAAAACTTAAAAAGAGAGTTTTTGAAAGAATGTTTTAAGAAAAAGTTTGAAAAAAAGGATTTTGAAGAACTTGAAGAAGCTAATAAAGAAAAGGATGCATGAAAAAGTTTAAGTTTATGAAAATGATAAAGATTGCATGGCTAATCTTCTGCTAATGAATCTCACTAACCATTAATTTACCTGATGATAGAGCTTCGCAATAGATCCTTGGCATGCACAAGTCGTGTATTTTGAGAAGTAGTCATGTGGTGTTCTAATGAAAGTCTTTCACCCTCCACTTTGTGTTACATGACAAAAACTTGCACATCACCCTATCAAGATCCATTTTAAGGCGAGATTAGGGTGAGACAGGTGCACTATCGGTATCGGTAAAGATGAGTGGGTATTCTCTAAGTCAAAACAAGCAAGTTAAGCAATCAATAGATCATCAAGAATATAAAGTTAGAATATGAAATATGAGGTTAGATTGCTTATTATAGAGTTGGAGTTAGAACCCTTCATCATAAGCCACAATATCTCTTACCTGCTCAAGACTTATTGGCATGCTATTTGATTCATGTGGGTTATCATTCAAGAAGCTAGGGTAAGTGAGTTAGTAGTTTGTTCGTCATGCAAAATGAAAGTTAGCTAGATATGAATGTAAAGTATGAAATGAAAAGCCTATTAGAGGCGTTAAAAATTGTTAGAGAAGTGAATTAAAAGCACAAGTAGAAGATTGCAAGAAAGAGAAATGAGGAGAAGAAGAAACCTTGGATTGATTGTTACTTTCTCAATTACAACAACACTCTCTCTTCCTCACTCAAATTATGGAATGGAAACCTAAACTAATTTGCAATGATGCAAGAGTACAAGAGAAATTAAAGTAGGAAAAGCAATTAATGTACTTTGCTCTTTGTTCTCTGTCTAACTTTTTCTCAGGTGATTTTATAGGGTATTTATAGGCTGCAGAGGCTTAGGGAACACGAAACGAGGGGACATGTGTCGAAGATCCGCGCCTGGATCCATAACATTGTCGCGTGAATGCAGCAAAAGCCGTGTTTCCACGTCTAGATCAGGCGCAGAGGCCCTGATCCAGTGCCATCTGTCTCTCTTCTAGAAGGGTAGCTCCGGAGAATATCCGTTTCTTGCACACTGCGGCTAGCATTAGTCCAAATTCAATCTCTAAGCTTTAGGACGAATCTACCCCACTCTAGAAGCATCTCTCTTGCTCCACAAGAAATCACTTTTAATTATCCGAAAATAGTTGAAAATCTGAATTTTTGTTGCCATCTTGCCCTTATCCTTTTAATTATCTACAAAATACCCAAATGAGCTTTGTTTGTAACATATTAACATAATTTGGTGAGAAATGTGATGATAATGCTGCAAAATTGGTTACTAATCACACCCTCATACTTATCTTTTTGCTCGTCCCTGAGCAAAACAAAAAGGCAAAAACTAAAGTAAGAAACTAAACTAAGAAGTTATTACACCACTTTCGCAGGTGGCGGGATTGCACTGAGCATGTGCAACAAGCCGCTAAACCTCTAGGTTATCCCTAGAAGAGGAGTTTAGTCTCCTAAGAGTTTTCAGCAGATTACACTCATAAAATCCATAAAAAAGGAAATATAAATGTTAGTGGTTTTGGAAACATATTTTCAAAGAAAGAAAGAAAGAATGTTTATGATTTATTTTTAGAAAAATTTAAGTGATCTTATGGTTTTAGGTTAGCCTAAACTATTCCTTCCTAATTATAAGTCTCCACTCAAAGTTTTGTCTTGAATGAAGGTTAAGTGGTCGAGAGTAGATTGATCATGGGATCTTGCATCAAGCCTAAAAGATATACACTTATATATATGAGGAATCGCTACTCAGACTCTGATACCTTTATTTTTATTTTTATTTTTATTTAATACAAACACATATATATACATTTATTATTTTCTTTAGCTTCGTTAGGCTTTCTAATTTACCCGTGTAGCAAGCCTTGAACTGATGACTCCCAGACCATATGGTCTTAGAGCACCAGATGAGAATACATCCCTCGGGTTCAAGGACTCGAGTAAGCAAGGCAACGAATGCTAAAGACTTAACTTTAGCCACCTTTTGGTGTGACTGATCATGCTTCCTAAGGCACAATTAACCAGCTTAATTGGTGATCAAGTGTTTATTTATTCACACTTTTTTCTTTTTTTATATATAAAGGCATTTTAATTCTTTGTTTTAATCCCTCAATATGTAACTGTATATAATACTTAGGAAAAATTGAAGATCCAATTATCTTTCTACTCTTTCTTTCTTAACCTAAAAATCCAATAATTCTTCTTATTTAACTTAAAATAAGAATTCCTAGTTTAGAGTTTTCCTAATTTCTTTGATCAAATTAGTTTTCTTAAAAATGGATCAAAAACTTTTTTTATTTAATAAAGAAAAGATTTTTCCTAAAAAGAACGAAAAACTAAGGAAAAAAATCCTAAAAAAGGAAAAACTCTAAAAGGGAAAAATCCTAGAGAAGAAAATTCTAAGGAAAATAAAAAGAAAGAAAAGAATCGTATGTTAGTACCCTCCCCCCACACCTATCACATGCATTGTCCTCAATGTATGAAAATGTAATGCAAATGCACAAGATAGGCTATGTCACGATATCACCTCGGGTGCCTACTCGGGTCAGCTGAAGTGCTTGGGCATATTGATTGAGAATGTCGCAAACCCTCTTCAATCCATTCTAATCGCTCATTTTGCTCCATTTTTTTCCTTAATTTGGCATGCCCCTTGAAAATTTTCTTCATGCCCTCCAGATGTAGGACATAAAGGTCTTAGTGTCACTAGGGGGTGGCTGCTACCAAAATGCACTCTCATCCTCCTCCTCACTCTGTTCCTCTGAGGAAGTCTCATCAGGAACGTCCTCAGTCATGATGGCAGGTGTCCATACCGCATGAAGGCAACTCAGTAGGCACTCGTGATGCGCTCAGTGAAAATAAAGACCTGATCATATGGTGAAAATACTTCGTATGGCAGAAAATGTTTACACAGGCGAGTAATAAGGAACGGATGTGAATACTTCGCACCACGAGTGTGCTAAAAATTGGCAATCAAGTGTTGTCAGAGGACTATGCTTAAACAGATCGTATGCTCCCTGGTCATCAGGTTGTGTACAATCTGCAGCACTGGTCTGTTGAATGAAGTCGTGTGATCTAGACGTAGAATGTTACGTTGGACCCATCGTCCAACACAATGAACATTATGAAATGTGGTTCTCGCTTTAAGCCCACGGTCTTTTTTTTGACATCTCACACCCATAAAGTAGACATATAACCGATGAGAGGCAAAGGTGCAACATGCTGTGGAGGGCAGGCGATTTTTGTGATTTCCTCAATTGTGTTAACATTAACAGCTAGATCCCTGAATCCAAGTGCACAATGAATGTATGGAGGTCATGATCAATGGTGTATGTGTCAATATGTGTGTAAAATTAGGTTACTAAATTGGGCCAATAAAATGCATTACGATCCTCATTATCGTACACGAGTCCATACCAATACCTTTCTCTAATGTGATCTATGAAAATAGTACCATATCCATTAACATCCATCAAAATTCCAGAAAAAATTTTCTTAGCAAATATTGTGGCTGCCATGGAAGTGGAAAAATTCGCAACAATAAGGAAAAAGATATGCAAAACTCCCTTGAAAACCGTGGGAGGGAAAAACAGAGATAGACTGCCTGAGTAGTTTTAGTGGCTGCAAGGAAGAAGTTGGATGAAGACCAGAGATCTACGGTTTACGGCGACTAGAAAGGACACTAGCGGCACGGCTGGATCTTTAGGAACGCCGCAAAAACGCAGCAGATTCAAAATTTTCACGGCAAAACAATGTAGAGTGGGGTTGGGTTTTGGTGGGTTGGCGGCGCTGCTTTCTCTCCTCTGTAGATATAGGTCAGGGTTTAGAGGAAGATACCCATGGGAGAGAAAGAAAGGGTTTAAATAGTTTGAAACTTTGGGGACTTTCCTTTTTTCCCCTTGGAAAAGATTGTATTTCAAATTGGAGATTTAAGTATTTAAAATTTTATACAAAATCTAAAAAATCTTTTGTTTTATATATTTATTTTTTGTTTTTAAAAGAAAAAGGAAAGAAAAGTGGTTATTTACAAAAAGGGTCCCCTTAAAAAGATTTTTACAATGAACAGCAGGGGAAATCAGAGAAGGGCCTGGTCATGTGTATGCTGGATCATAAAGACTTAATTCAAAAGTTTCAGGTGGCTCAGGCTCAGTGATGAAGAACGGTTTGAAACATTGTCCATTAACCTTAAATATATCACCATTCTCAGGATCAAAAATTTTCACTGCACCGTATGAAAAGACAGTTTTTACCAAAAAGGGCCCTGACCGACGTGTTTTTAACTTTCTGGCGAAGAGATGGAGTCTAGAGTTGTATAGCTAAACCTTTTGTCCTGGGACAAAATTCTTCCTATGGATGGATTGATCGTGGAAAAGTTTGGTTCTACTTTTAGAAATTCGAACATTGACATAGGCTTCATTTCTTATTTCTTCTAACCCAAAAATCTGCATTTTCCGTAGGTCATCGCTCTGTTCTAGTCAAAATTAAGTTGCTTAATAGCCCACAAAGCATGATGCTCTAGTTCTACTAGCAAATGGCAGGGTTTTTCAAACACAACTCTGTACGAAGACATCCCTAGAACAGTCTTGAAGGCGGTCTTATAAGCTCAGAGTGCATCAATAAGCTTAACCGACCAATCCTTTCTATTCTGCCCGACGGTTTTCTCAAAAATAAGTTTTAGTTGTCTATTAGTGACTTTGACATGCTCATTCATTTAAGGATGGCATACCGTGGATAATTTGTGAGTTATGAAATATTTTCACATTAGGGCTTCAAAAGCCCAATTGCAGAAATGAGTCTCATTGTCACTTATTATCGCACGGGGGCCTCTGAAGCGCGAAATGATGTTATCTCTCAAAAATTTGATGACAACTCGGTTGTCATTCGTCCTTGTTGAAACTGCTTCAATCCACTTAGAAACATAATCTACAACAATAAAAATATATTGGTTACTGAATGAATTAGGAAAGGGTCCCATAAAATCGATGCCCCACACATCGAAAATTTCTACTTCCAAAATTTGGTTTAGGGGCATCATGTCCTTCCGTGTTATCCGACCCGTCATTTGACATTTTGTACAGAGTTTGCAGAATTTAAAAGAGTCCTTGAATAGAGTGGGCCAATAGAACCTACTCTGTAGAACTTTCTCAGAAGTCTTGCATGGACCAAAGTGTCCACCATATGCAAACTCATGATAAAAAATCAACACACTATTGTGCTCATTCTCTGGAAGACACCTTCTTGTGATTTGATCAGGACAATATTTGAAGAGATATGATTCATCTCAGAAGAAAAATCATATCTGCATGAAAAAACGATGTTTGTCCTGTCTTGACCAACTAGAAGGTGTTTGCCCAGTTGCAAGATAGTTTACAATGTCAGCATACCAGGGCTCTTTACACAACACTAGGATGTGTTCATCTGGAAAGTTCTCATTTGTCGGTATTATTTCCACATGTGCATTTGGGATTCTTGACAAATGATCTACCACCACATTTTCAATGCCCTTTTTATCCATGATTTCTAAATCAAACTTTTGCCGAAGAAAGATCCAACGAATGAGTCTAGCCTTAGCATCCTTCTTTTGCATCAAATATTGATGGGTGGAATGATCGGTGAACACCATTGTTTTGGACCCAAGTAGGTATTACCAGAATTTCTCCAACGCTAACACAACTGTCAAAAATTTCTTTTCAGTTGTTGTGTAATTGAGTTGAGCATCATAAAGCGTCCCACTCGCATAATAAATCATGTGTTGCCTGTTATCAATGCATTGTTATAGGACAGCGCCAATGGCATAATCAAAGAAGAAAGGCTTAGTTTAGGCATGCATATATTTCATTAGGTCTTTACATCAAAGCCATTCAAAAACAAGAGGGATCGAAGAGAGGGACGATAGTGAGCCCAGAAAATAAATTTAGCTAGTAATGGAAGATAAAAAATAAGACATGTAAATTAAGCAAGACATACCCGTGAATTGGAGTGGAAGAAGAGAAAGCTTGATCCTTTTATTGATGTCACATAAATCTTTAGATTACAATCACTATATTTCTCTCTCTCACTGGTATTTGAATAAAACTACATATTAGAAAACAGAGATACAACTTTTATACTATCTAACAAAGAACCTAAATCTTAAAAACAAAGAGAAAAACTTAAACTAATTTTCGGTCCCTTTTTCTCTGAAACATACAGTATTTATAGGCAAAAACCAAACAGGGAAGGTCGTATGAAGATAGGGGGAGTAAACGCTCCACCAACAAACCCTAACAAGCCATGAAAATACAGCTATGGCCGCGTTTCCTCAGCCATGGTGTGGCCATGTGGCCACACCAGGTTGGTGGGTCTCACTTGTTTGGTGATTCCCTTTTATCTCCTGCTGGTTTTTCTATTTCATCTCCAGAATTTGACGAAACAGCCTTTGATCTTTGGCTTTAACCACTTGATTTGGGAAGATTCATTTTAACCGATTTTCAACATCTTTGATTTCCTGATTTCGAATTAATTCTGAATTAAATCAGAATTTGATGGGCTTTTTGGCTCATTTCTCTTTCTTATCCTTTAGTAATAGGCCTGCATTTTATAAAGAAAAATAGGACTTATTAATATGATTTATTTAGATAATAAACATGGCAATGTGAAAATATATATATATGCAATATATATGACCGATCACACCCCCACGCTTATCTTTTTGCTCGCCCTCGAGTAAAATATAAAAACTAATCCTAATCAATTATTAGACTACTTTCGCAGATCACTTGATTGCACTGAGCATGTGTGATTAGTCTCTAATTTTGCATAATTTGTATCACATCGTCACATTAATTTCATATTAAATTCTGCTAATAAAGCTTTACTTTCTTGATTCTAGGTCCATGGTGTGCAATGAAGAAGAAGACCCTAAATCACCATTTAATTGGTCATTAAAAGCCTATTAAAGATAGCCATTTACCTAGAGAGCTGATTCTGTACAAATCAGCGCTGCAAACCAGAAACCGGGCATCGAAACTGAAAGGAGACAAAAAAGGGCAGCGCGCGGCTCGAAGCACCGCGCACGCGGCTCGAAGCGCCGCGCGTGCGGCCACTTTATGGCCACGGAAACGCAGCTCTAGCCGTGTTTCCGTGGCCGTACAGCCGCGACGCGCGCGCCGCTTCGGGCCAGGGTTTGTCCCCTAGCCCCCTGTTCCCCTGGTGGCTATAAATACCCCCCTTGGGTTCCAGAGTTGGAGATATGCAGAGTTTTAGGAGTAGTTTCATCTTCATGTTGTAGTTTAGGGTAGTTTAGTTTATGTTAGTTCTTCTTTCTCCATTGTATTTTCCATTTTATAGATCTTGTAATAGGGAGAGAGAGTGATACATGCTTGGAATGCAAGAGTGCTTGGAATGCAAGGTGACAATCTATGAAAGGTGCGCTCTTTGCCTCTCTATCTTTTCTTCTCTCCAATCTCTTTTACATGTGTAGCTAACTTTTCTCTCATGGTAGCTAACTACTACCCACTAACTTGCTAACTTCTTTTATGATAATCCACATGAATCTAATAACCTCGGTTTGCCCTTACTCTTGCAAGAGCCATTGATGGCTCATGATGATGGATCTAACACTCTAACTTCCTAACCACTAACAAGCTAACATTACTTTACTCCATGCTTACTTTTCTATAGTATTGATGGTTTAAGTGTAGCTTGTACTTATTTGATGAGTTGGATTGTGATGAGTTACATATGGGTCATGCTTTGAATCGCTCTTGAACCAAGGACTAGTGATGGCCAATGATACATGTGAGGCAACTATCACTAAGAGGTTAGCATGTTAGTGGAGTCATTAGTAGTTAGTGCCATGAGTTTTCTTTCTTTTTCACTTTGTTTAGAAACATTCTAAAATCACAAACATATTCTTTTCTATGTTTCTCACTTCTTTGTGTTTCACCGTATTTCTCTTTTCATTCTTTTTTTCTTTTCTTTTCATTCTTTAAAACTTTGAAGAATCTTCAACAAACACGTGAATCAACCGGTAAAGCTTCTAACGCCTCCCATCCCTGTAGATTCAACTCGTTTTAGCCTCTATGCTATAACGGAAGTATCGAGGAAGCCAAAGCACACACACTTTAAATCTTGATTTCAAAACATAAACTTTTTGTGCGCAATTTTTCCCTAATCAAATTTTTGCGCCGTTGCCGGGGATGGGAACGGTTTGATTTCACAAGTTTGCTAACTTTTCTTCTTTGTTTTTTGGTGTGCAGGTTAAAGTTTTAGCATTATAGAAGTTCACACTTGCTCAAGTGTGGTTGGGTAATTCTTGTATATTTTTATATTCTGCTGCTATTTTTTTTACCTGTGCACTATAAATAATTGTAAGAACTAAAATACAGAAATTGGATGCTTTAAAACAGTTTAGACATTTGCATCTAGGCACGTGTCAATTTTTATTCCAATATACTGTATTTTATTCTTATGTTGTTGTGATACTGATAGGAGGTGTACATATTACATTGCATATAGTATAGGACAAACACTTCAGTGATTACTTGCTTTTTTGTGTTCATGCTTATGTATATTGCACACTTGCACAAATTTAACTTAAGGGCAAAACCCTATACAAGATAAGGTGGGGAAGTCATTACCCTCCCTTAGCCCAAAAATCACCTCCCCACTCACACAACCCAAGCCTTAATAAAAATTGTTAGACGTTGACCCCTAGGGACATCTCGGACTCATTTAGGAGATTAACCTAAGGGGGAAGTTGTTAGAAGTTGACTCTTGTCAAATCGGTTCTAAGGTTGGGGATTGAGAGGCGAAACCTCGAAGAACAGTAGTTTGGCATAATTAGGCCCGTTGCTCCGGCACGGATAGCTCCCACTGATCTTGCCCCTACCTGGCTGATTAACTCGTGGTCAGCGTCCTACAATATACCCCCCTGTGGACAGTCTAACCAGGTCTAAGTCAACCCTAGCATAGGCTTGTTTTCTTTTCTTTTTCTTTTTCTTTGTTGTTTGTTTGTTTGTTTGTTTTTCTTTTTTGTAAATTGTGATATGGATTTTAATAACAACAATTCTTTCAACTATAATATGAATCCATATTTCACCCCGACCTCATTTGACTCGGATAACTCTGACCCGGTAATGTACAACATGAACCAACCATATATGCCGGGCTGGGATTATCCGAATCAATATGACCCATATCCCCAACTATATGACCATAATTTTCAAAATAATTTCAACTCTTCACAGAGTTCATGGGGATTCTCCTACCCCGAGTCCAATTTTCAACCATCTTGTCCATAATTTTCACAATATTCGTTCCCCAATTTTGATTCATATACTCCTTTTCCTGAACCACCAATTGAATAAAAATCATCATTGGAAAGGAGTATCAAAGAGTCCCTACAACAAATGCAAAATTTGCTCAATTCACAATCCTTCCCACATCAAACTCCACATACTCCTTTGCTAGAGCATCCAATTGAAGAAGAATCTGAGCTAGAAAAACGTTTGGAAGTCTTTTGTGAAAGAATGCAAAACATGTTGGACTCATCATCTCAACCACATTTTCAAGAGTCCTACTCATATTTTCTAGTATCACCTATTCAAAATGAACAACCATCAATACTAGACTTGAGTATGGAACCCTTGCGTGAGTCCGATCAGCAACCGCAAAAACCGATGGACTCACAATTTCACCACAATTTCCAAAATCAACTTCCATACTCATCTTTTCAAGAAAAACCAATTACAAAGAGTATGGAAGACATGATTCCAAATCCGAATTCTGTTTACCCAACCTATCAGCAGGTTAGACTCAATTATGAGCGAATTGATCAATGAGAGCGAGGATAATCTTTCTTGTCAACCGTTGACCAATCCTTATATTCCTAACTCTACCGATTGGACCCAAGAATCATGTTCTTTTGGAAACCAAGATTCAATTTCAGAACACACATTTGAACTTGACCAATCTCCAAGTTATGAAAGTCGCCTGGACATTTTGGCAAGTTATCCCTTCCCTGAAATTGAAATCGAACCTGAATGTGATCCTGAGCTTTCTGTTGGGAACTCCATTTCACTTTTTGATTTAATAATGACCCCGGTATCCTTACCAGATTTTTTTCTCTTTCCGGAGTCAACATTGAATCCTATACCCATACACTGTGAAATAGAATCACCAATATCTTATGATCACACTTCATTAATGGGGACAGTGTGTGAACGTCAATTCTTTGATTTGAACTCTATTTTTGAACCAATTTCGACTCTCATTGTTGACTCTCGACTTGATCTGAGTCAACTTCCTTAGTCAGTATCGATTTTTGTTCCTGTTCCATTTGAGTCCAAATCACTCATCTCTCAAAATCACACTTCATTGTTGGGCAAGACTATTGAAGAAAATGACTCAGTAATTATTTTTGAAAATTGGCCATTAGATGGGGATACACTTTTCAATAAGACCATTTAATCAATCATCCTTTTATTGGGTCATATTAAAGAGGTCATTGGTGGGTTCCTGCAAGATCCACGCTATTTTGATTGGGTAGCAACGCTTGGCCCAATCAGACCACCACCGGAGCCACCCCCTTGAGGTAATCTTCCTTCCCTCTCCATTTGTTTCATGTCTATACACATTCACGATGCATTGAGAACAATGCATGAGATAAGTGTGGGGGGAGGGTTTACTAACATAGTTAGTTTTATATTTTCTTTCTTTTATACTTCTTTTTCTTAAACAAAAAAAAATTCTTTTATAAAAACTTTTCTTTTCTTTTTTTTACAAAACTTTTTGAAACAAGAGAAATAGTTTTTGATTTATTTTAAAGAAAATTAAGATTATCTTAGGAATTAGAAAGACCTCAAATTATGAAATTTTAAACCAAGTCAAAATAATAGATCTTGTCTAAATTATAGGATAAGAAAGTAAGATTGAAAAGATAATTTGATCTTGAATTTTTTGCCTTAGATTTATGCACTCCACACTTACACAATTTTTGGGATTGAAACAAAGACTGAAAATGCCATAAAAATATATATTAAAAAAACAAAATTATGATAATAAAAACCACTTATTGAAGTTGGGTAATTATGCCTCAGGAAGCATGATTATTCATACCTAAAATGGTGAACAAAAAAAATGAAATAACCCCCTTTAGTTTTGTGGCCTTATTTACTCGAGTCCTTATGTCCGAGGGATGTTTTCTCATCTGGTGCCCTAAGACCATCTGGTTTGGGAGTCACCGGCTAAAGGCTCACTACCCGGGTAAATAAGAAAGCCTAAGAAAACTAAGGGAAGAAAAAAGAAAAAATAAATAAATAAAAAATAAATATATATTAAATAAATGGCATGAAAGTTTGAGTCGATATCCCAAAAATCTTCACAGTCAACAAAGTGCATATTTTCTAAGAATTTTATGAAAGATCAAAGAGTCAATTCAATTTTAAAATTCTTACATTTAATTTATAACAAGATTTTTTGCATTTTGACATAGTTTAAGAAAGAACAATTTCTGTTTAACCTATGACCTTAGATCACTTATATTTTCGCAAAAAATATTTCAACACTTTTCTCTATTTCAAAATGTATTTTCAAAATACTAACATTTGATTCCTTTCTTTATGAATTTTGTGGGTGTAATCCACTGAAAACCCTCAGGAGACAAAACTCCTCCTCTAGGGGAAACTTAGAGGTTTAACGGCTTGTTGCACATGCTCAGTGCAATCGCGTCACCTGCGAAAGTGGTGTAATAATTCCTTAGTTTTTTGTTTTGCTCGGGACGAGCAAAAGATAAGTGTGGGGGTGTGATTAGTCTCTAATTTTGCATAATTTGTATCACATCTTCACATTAATTTCATATTAAATTCTGCTAATAAAGCTTTGCTTGCTTGATTCTAGGTCCATGGTGTGCAATGAAGAAGACCCTAAATCACCATTTAATTGGTGATTAAAAGCATATTAAAGATAGCCATTGACCTAGAGAGCTGATTCTGAACAAACCAAGGGCTGCAAACTAGAAACCGAGCATCAGAACTGATAGGAGACAAAAAAGGGCAGCGCGCGGCTCGAAGCGCCGGGCGCGCGCCGCTTCGGGCCAGGGTTTGTCCCCTGGCCCCCTGTTCCCCTTGTGGCTATAAATACCCCCTTGGGTTTCAGAGTTAGAGATATGCAGAGTTTTAGGAGTAGTTTCATCTTCATGTTGTAGTTTAGGGTAGTTTAGTTTAGGTTAATTCTTCTTCCTCCATTGTATTTTCCATATTGTAGATCTTGTAATAGGGAGAAAGAGCGATACATGCAAGAGTGCTTGTAATAGAAGGTGACAATTTATGAAAGGTGCTATCTTTACCTCTCTATGTTTTCTTCTCTCCAATCTCTTTTACATGTGTAGCTAACTTTTCTATCATGGTAACTAACTACTAACCACTAACTTGCTAACTTCTTTTATAATAATCCACATGAGTCTAATAGCCTCGGTTTGGCCTTGCTCTTGCAAGAGCCATTGATGGCTCATGATGATGGATCTAACACTCTAACTTCCAAACCGCCAACAAGCTAACATTACTTTACTCCATGCTTACTTTTCTATAGTATTGATGGTTTAAGTGTAGCTTGTACTTGTTTGATGAGTTGGATTTTGATGAGTTACATATGGGTCATGCTTTGAATCGCTCTTGAACCAAGGACTAGTGATGGCCAATGATACATGTGAGGCAACTATCACTAAGAGGTTAGCATGTTAGTGGAGTCATTAGTAGTTAGTGCCATGAGTTTTCTTTCTTTTTCACTTTGTTTAGAAACATTCTAAAAATTACAAACATATTCTTTTCTATGTTTCCCACTTCTTTGTGTTTCACCGTACTTCTCTTTTCATTCTTTTCTTTTCATTCTTTAAAACTTTGAAGAATCTTCAACAAACACGTGAATCAACCGGTAAAGCTTCTATCGCTTCCCATCCTTGTGGATTCAACTCGTTTTAGCCTCTATGCTATAACGGAAGTATCGAGGAAGCCAAAGCACACACACTTTAAATCTTGATTTCAAAACATATACTTTTTGTGCGCGGTTTTCTCCTGATCAATGTGCAATAAGCCGTAAAACCTCTAGGTCACCCCTAAAGGACGAGTTTTGTCTCATGAGGGTTTTTAGTGAATTGCACCTACTAAATCCATAAAGAAAGAGAAAAAATGTTAGTATTTTTGAAAAACATTTTGAAAAGAGAAAATATTTGAAGATATTTGTAAGAGCTCAAGTAATCTATAAGTTATAGGAATTTCAAATTTTCATTTCTAAACTTAATCTCTGCTCAAAAACATGTCATTAATCAAAGTAAAGAGTCAAATTACATTTCTCATCAAGTCTATTACTTTATCCTGAGTCATATGCACTATCATGACCGTGAAGTTTGACTAAGAGTTCTTTAATATTAACTCCTATGCCTTATTTATATTTATTTTTGGTGATATTTATTCCTCAATTCCATTAGGCTTTCTAATCTGCCAATGTAATGAGCCTTTAGTCGGTGACACCCAAACCGAACAGTCTTAGGGCACTAGGTGAGAAAACACCCCTAGGGACTTAAACACTCGAGCAGACAAGGCCATGAAACCAAGGGTTTTTATTTATAAAATGTACCCCTTTTAGGCGTGAATACTTATGCTTCATGAGGCACAAATACCCAGCTTAGTCAGAGGATTTATATATATTTTTTTTCAAACTTATCTAATTATCTTTTGCATAAATACCAAGGCTTGCTTAGGCCAAAGCACCTAGCTAATTAATAATTAAATTTACATAGATATATATATTTTTTTTATAAGGCATAAGAATTTTTGTCTTTGAACCCTAAATGTGTAAATGTATAAAGTATGCATATTTTTTTAAGGTAAAGATCAAGACTAAATTACTTTCATCAATTTTCTTCCTAACCCTGAAAATCAAACAAGTTATTTTATTTTGACTAAGTATAAGAAATCCTAATTATGATTTTCCTATTCCTTAAAATTGACTTAATTTCTTACAAAAAATATATTTAAATATTGTTCTTACCTTTCAAAAAAAAAATTTTATATATATATTTTTTTCTTTGTTTTCTTCTTTCTTTTTAGTTATATTAGTCATATTAGAGCCCTCCCCCACACTTATCTCATGCATTGTTCCAAATGTATGAAAGAAATGTATAGATGCATGAAATAAAATGGAAAAGAGGAAAGTTACGGATACAGTGGATCGAAAAGACCCATAACCGTTTCATTTACCGGCACCGATTCCAAGAAAGGTTTAAGGCGTTGACCATTTACCTTAAAGTCATTTCAATTCTTGGTGTCACTGATCTCTACAACACCGTGTGGAAACACGGTTTTTACAGCGAATGGCCTAGTCCATCTTGATTTTAATTTTCCTGAAAAAAGATGAAGTTTAGAATTATAGAGTAAGACTTTTTGTTTAGGAACAAAAGTTGTTCTTATGATGTGTTTATCATAAAAAATCTTAACTATATCTTTAGTGATCTTTGTGTTTTCATAGACCTTATTTTTCAACTCCTCTAATTCGAAAATTTGTAATTTCTGAAGGTCACCGGCCTTAGTCAAGTCGAAATTCAACTGCTTGATTACTTATAAGGCTCGGTGCTCTAACTCAACGGTAGGTGGCAAGCCTTCCTAAAGACTAACCTATAAGGAGACATCCCTAGAATCATCTTGAAATTTGTCTTGTAGACCCATAGGGCGTCTACAAGTTTAGTGGACCAATCTTTTCGATTTTGGTTCACAGTTTTCTCCAAAATAAGCTTGATTTGTCTATTGGAGACCTCAACCAGCCCACTGGATTAAGGATGATAAGGTGTGGCTGACTTATGAGTCATGTCATACTTTCGCATAAGAGCTTCAAATGATATATTGTAAAAGTGAGTACCATTATCACTGATGATAGCACGAGGGGTTCTGAAGTGTGAGAAAATGTTCTCTTTTAAAAACTTTATGATAACTTTGTTATCATTATATCTACTAGGAATGGCTTCTACCCACTTGGACACATAGTCCACAGCAACCAATATGTATTGGTTTCCAAATGAGTTAGGAAATGGACCCTATAAAGTCGATACCCCAAACATCAAAGAGTTCTATTTCTAGAATTGGGCTGAGGGGCATCATATCTCGTTTTGAGATCCTTCCCACAATCTGGCATCTAGGGCACGTCTTGTAAAATTCATAAGCATCTTTTAACAAAGTGGGCCAATAGAACCCACTTTGTAGCACTTTTTTAGCAGTCTTGCGGGGACCAAAGTGTCAACCGCATGCAAGTTCGTGACAAAAGAATAAAACACTCTTAACCTCTTCATCGAGAATGCATCTCCTAATAATTTGGTCAAAACAGTACTTAAAAAGATACGGTTCCTCCCAAAAGAAATACCAGACTTGAGATAAGAACCGGTATATATCATTTTTGGACCAATGAGATGGAGTTTGCTTAGTGACTAAGTAATTCACTATATCAGCAAACCTAGGTTCCCTAAAGATAGCTAAGAGATTTTCATCATGAAAGTCCTTATTTATGGGCAATTCGTTGCATGGAGAATTTAGGATTCATGAGAGATGGTCAGCAACGACATTTTCTACGCCTTTCTTGTCTCGAATCTCGAGATCGGATTCTTGAAGAAGGAGGATCCAATGAATTAGTCGGGCCTTGGCATCCTTCTTCATCATGAGATATCTAAGCGCAGAATGATCGGTGAACACTACTGCCAAGAATTCCTTCTTAGTAGTAGTGTAGTTCAATTGAGCATCGTTGAGAGTCCTACTAGAATAGTAAATCACGTGCTGTTTGTTACCAATGCGCTGTCCTAGGACAACACCTATGGCAAAATCAGAAGCGTCGCACATTATTTCAAATGGCTTAGACCAATCCGGTGCAGATATGATTGGTGTAGAAATAAGCTCTCTCTTAAGCTTCTCCCAAAAATTCATACATTCAGTATCGAAAGTGAAGGACATGTCCTTAGCTAACAGATTAGTCAAGGGTCTAGCAATCTTGCTAAAATCCTTATTAAATCTTTGGTAAAAATCAGCATGTTCTAAGAAGGATCGAATATCCTTCATGTATTTGGGCATAGAAAGCTTAGCAATAACTTTAATCTTGGTTTTATTTACTTCAATTTCCTTCTTGGATATTTCATGAACCAAGACAATTCCATGTCTTACCATGAAGTGGCATTTCTTCAAATTCAATGTCAGATTTTTCTCAGCACAACATTGGAGGACAAGTTCTAAATGGTGGAGACATTGAGTGAACGAATCTCCGTAGATGGAGAAATCATTCATGAAAATTTCTAAGAATCATTTTACCATATCAGAAAAAAAGACTCAACATGCAACGTTGAAACGTTATTGAGGCATTGCACAAGCCGAAAGGCATTCAACGATAAGCAAATGTCCCAAATGGATATGTGAACGTAGTCTTTTCTTAGTCCTTAAGAGTAATAGGAATCTGATTATACCCCAGTAACCATCCAAGAAACAGTAATACTCGTGTCCCGTCAAACGTTCAAGCATTTGATCAATGAAGGGAAGTGAAAAAGGGTCCTTACGAGTTGTAGCATTAAGCTTCCTATAGTCAATGCAAACTCAAATATTCGTGGGAAGTCGAGTTTGGACCAACTCTTTGTTCTTGTTTTCCACTACGGTGAAACCGGATTTCTTTAGAACCGCGTGGACTGGACTGATCCATTGGCTATCAGAAATGGAATAGATTTTCCCATTGTCTAAGTATTTCACAATTTCAGTATGAAAAACCTCTTGCATTATAGGGTTTAACCTACGCTACGGATCTCTTTTAGGTGTTGCATCTTCATTGAGATGAATACGATGTTGAACTATGGTTGGACTCAATCCATTTATATCGATCATAGTCCAACCAATAGCTTCCCTATGTTTTCTTAAAATTGCTTTAAGATCTTCTTCTTACCCGTCGTTTAAATGGGAGGCAATGATGACAGGAAAGGTCTCTTGTTCGCCTAGATAGACGTACTTGAGATGCGCAGATAAGGCTTTCAATTCTAAGGAAGAGGAAGGCTCACTGGAAGGATGAGTCAAATTTGTTGGCTCCATATTTGGTGAACCAAGGCCTATTTCATTTTTCCTCAATACTACAAGAAGATCCTCTTCATGTTTTTCCATTAAATAAGAAGAGATGATAACCAAGAAAGCTTCTTTTTCATCCAAGTACTTGTACTTGAGGTGACTGGGAAGAGTTTTCAGTTTGAAAGAGGGGATTTGCTCAGTCGAGGGTTGTTCTTTCTAAAAAGGGTTGATCGAGGTTCCATTCGTTGCCCATTCTACCACGGAGTCAACTATTTGGTCAAGATAGAAGTCATCCAACTCCAAATTGAATTCGTGTCTAGACTTGTATTCTGGCTCTTCCTCATGTTCACTAGTTAACCCCTGATTGGTAGTGAAAAGTGCATTTTTATCATCATATTTACCATTACATTTTCATATTTATTCATTTAATTCTGCACATTTATTAATAATTTGTAATTTATTGTGTGCAGGCCTCGAATTATTATTTTAATAATAAATAAAGCTTAAAGAGCCCAAAAGCCCAGATCCAAGCCCATGTTTGAAGCCCAGGTGAAAAAGCGCAATTACAAGAAGTCAAAATGCAAATACAAGGGCTAAAGTTGCAAATATCAAAGTTGAGGGAAGGATAGACTTCTACCCAACCCTAAACTCTTGCAGATGAGAATGAAAAGAGTGCAGAGATAAGGAAATTCGTTTAAAAGAGATTGGGAGAATTCAAAATCTAGGTAACTTGATTATCAAGTTATCTCAAAATCCCAATATGAAGAGCCAGGATCATACTTCCAGAAGCAGGCGCCCACATGGACGGACCAGGAGAGGCCACGCGCCAAAGCGTATGGCCAGATTCCACAAAAATGCCGCAAATCCGCGGCAAAACCCAAGATTCCGCGGCACTTTGATCTCATCTGGATACCAGATTTCGTGGGCTACTTCATCCGGGACTCTTCGGCCTTCTGCACCTATAAATACCCCCTGCAGTGCAACGTACAGGGTCGTCCAGCGAAGAGCCAAGGGCCAAAAGCTAGGTTTTTAGGTTTTTCTTCTTTCTTCTAGGTTAGATTTTATGTTCGTTTTTCTTTTGTAAAATCTGTAACTGAGAGTGGAGGAAGCTTTCATGGAGGAAGGAGTCCATGCTTGTACTGAGGTGACAGCGGTGTAAGCCAACTCTTCTTCTATTGTTAATGAAATCTGCTTGAGGTTTGTCTTTTTTATTATTCTTGTTTTATTTCTTCGTGTTTTATTCTTGTATTTCTCTGTTCCTATTTTCTTCCATTGTTTTTTATCTAATGCCTTGTGAACAATGAGACCCAATTGCATTGAGACTACCTAGCCAAAGAAGAATCCTTGATGGCTTATGGCGATCAACATCCTATACGCCATACTTGCAAGTCTTCCAAGAAAAGGTAAATCATCGCACGGATCGAAGGTAAGCAGGTTAAAGAGGTTTGTACGTGTTATCTTCTTTCTTTTCTTTTCTTTCTTTAGATTAGATCCATATCTCCACATCTTCCTAAATTCTTTTCTACCACTTCATTGTAAATACCATTGCTAATAATAAAAAGATAAATTTTTAGAGTAAAACTTACAAACGCTTCCATCGCTAGTCCCTCCCTGAGGATCACGACCCGCATAGCCTTGCTACAGCGGATTAGAATTGAGAACTTGCACATCCTATTCTTAAAACTAAAATACTATATTTTGTGTGCAGGAAATCTCAGTCAACAAATTGGCGCCGTTGCCGGGGAGGGACGGTAAGTTTATCTCTAAATAAAAATAAAATTTTTTAACTAATTATTCTTTTCTGTTTGCAGGTTTGGAGAACAGGAAACAGCAGCAGAAGTGGACATATAGCAACTCTGTGTCTCTACCCTCGAAGGCAGAGCAGCAGAGCCTGCTACTTTGCCGCAGAAACGCGGCAATAGCCGCGGATCCGCGGCAATAGCAGTGAATTACTGACTCAGTTTTCTGCAGGTTGCTACAAATTGTCATATCTGTTTTCTGGTCTGTTAACTTTGTTCTGTGATAACCCTGCTTACTGCTAATTAATTTAACAGTAAACTATTTGTTATTTAATAAAAATTGATTAGACGTTTGCATATTAGGCACGTGTCTTTTCAATTACTTTATTTTACTGTTGAAGAGTGCTGGAGAAGCAAGGTACGTACGCATTGCATGTAGAATAGGACTCATCTCTTGGTTGATTTTCTGCTTTGAGTGATTCTATCTATTTATCTTGTACACTTGCACTAATTCATTTTAAGGGCATAACCCATTAACAAGATAAGGTGGGGATTTCATCACCCTTCCTTAGCCCAAAAACCATATCCCAAGCACTCACTAACCCAAGCCTAACTTAAAAATTAGTAGACGTTGGCCCTAGGGACATCTCGGACTCAATAGGAGATTATCCTAAGGGGGAACAGTGCTGGAAGTTGACTCCTGCCAAATCAGTGTCTAGGAAGGGGATTGAGGGCCGAAAGCCCGAAGAGTGGTGGTTATTTAATTAAGGAACGTCTTTGACGGAAAACCTCCCACCACTCTTGCCCTGACCTGGCTGATTAACTTGTGGTCAAAGTCTACACCCTACCTCCTGTGGACAGTCTAACCAGTTAGGAGTCGTCTAGGTCTAAGTCTACCCTAACTTAGGTTAGAATTTTTTTCTTTTTTTTATTTGCTTATTTGTTTGTTTTGTTTGTGTTGGTGTGATATGGCATATAATAATAATTTTTCAAATTTTAATCCATATTACACACCAAACTCTTTTTCGGATATTACCAACCCGGCATATCATAACTTTGACCAATCTAGTGTGCCGGAATGGTCTTATCCGAATGAATATAACCCACACCCTCCATCTTATGACTATAATGTCCATAATAATTTCAACTCGTCACAGAGTTCATGGGGTTTCGAGTCCCCCGAGTTTAATTCTCAACCAAATTGTCCTTCATATCCATCTAGTCCACATTCTTTCAATGATTCATACTCTGATCCCCCCATTCAGAATAGATTACCATCTATCAGGGAAATGATAAGTATGCACGAGTACAAGCAACAACCACCATCAATCTTAGACATGATGATGCGTGAGTCCACCGACTCACAACTTCATCACGATTACACTTCCTTTTTCCAAGCCCAATCACAAAAGAGGCTTGAAGCCATGACTCAGGCTAGATTAGCTCGTGAGCATGACATAGATTTGATGGTTCAATCCTTACGTTCTCACCGTCCGGCTAATTCTGATATCGCTGACAACTCTTTTAGAGCCGACGAACCAAGTTGCTTTGGACAACAAGATTCTAATTCAGTACCATCATGTGAACTTGCCGAAACTCCAATTCTTGATAATTTGGCAAGTTTTTCCTTTCCTGAAATAGAAATTGAGCATGAATATGATCATGATCTTCCACTCGATGATTCAATTTTATTTCCTGATTCAATAATGACTCTAGTGTCTCCACCTGATTTCACTTTTTCCGAGTCAACATTGGATCCTGTTCCAATTCATAATGAAATTGAATCACCCATTTTAGATGATCATATTGAACTTGACCAATTGTGCAATTTTGAAAATCCTATGGATAAATTGGCAAGTTCTTTTTATTACATTGAACCCAATGAGATATGCGACCTAGATTCTCACAATCTCTTTACTTCTGAAATTGATTGTACAATTCTGACGGAAGATGTTGACCTTAGTTTTGAAGAATTGTATGGCGATGAGTTAGAATTCCTTAATATTGGAAGTAAAGAGATATTACCCATATTAGGTCACATTCCATTGTGGGAAGAAGATTGTGGACTTGAGTTTCAATTTCTTGACTTGGACTCAATTCTTGAACCTAGCCCGACTCCTGAGCCCTTACTTGATTTGAGCATCTTCCTTGAGTCGGTATTCGTTCCCGTACCTATAATGTCCAAGTCAATAATTCCATCTTTTCATACTCCATTTTGGGACAAGGAGGTTGAGACAATTAACTCTGAAATTTATTATGAAATTTGGAAATTTGATGGGGTGGAAATACTAAAAATTGATTATACATATATTTTAGTGGGTTATGTAAGGAAAGTTTCTGGTGGGTTCCACCAAATTATCTGTTATCTTGATTGGGCCGCATTTCGTGGACCAATTAGAGACCACCTCCGGAACCACCACCCTAAGGTAACTTCCGCCTTCCCTTGTTCTGTTTCATGCATATATGCATTCATTCATACATTGAGGACAATGCATGAGATAAGTGTGGGGGTGGGCTTTACTAACATACTAACATAGGTAAAAACTAACAAAAATTTGCTAAAAAAAAAAATGTTATAAAAAGGAAATATTTTGACTTATTTTTTGAAAGAAATCTAAGTTAGTTTTAAGGATTAGGAAAATCATGATTAGGATTTCTAAAAACTTGGTCAAAATAAATAAATTGTTTAATTTTTAGGTATAGGAGAAGAAATTGAATAATTAATTAGTCTTGATTTTTACCTTAATAAAGTATGCATACCAAATGCATATCTAGGATTCTAAGACAAAGACCTTGTGCCTCATAAAAAAAAAAAAAATCACCAATTAAGCTGGATACATGTGCCTCAAGAAGCATAAGTATTCACGCCTAAAGGTGAGTTCTAAATAAAAATAAAGTCCTTAGTTTTGTGGCCTAGTTCATTCGAATTTGAGTCCGCGGGGTGTTTTCTCACCTGGTGCCCTAAAGCCAACCGGTTTGGGAGTCATCGACTTTAAATTCGCTACATGAGTGGATTAGAAAGCCTAATAAAACTAAGAATATGAGATATGTATTAACACATCTAAGAGTCAATTAGTTAGGTATGAAGGCCTCAAGAAGCCTTGATACTTATACGAAAGAAAATTAGATGAGTTATACATGCCAAAAAAAAATTATATTAACACATCTAATAATCAATTAGTTAGGTATGCGGGCCTCAAGAAGCCTTGATACTTACACGAAAGAAAATTAGATGATGTTATATAAATAATAAAGAGGCATGAGAGTCCAAGTTAAGGAATTGCTAGTAAAAATTCATAAGGATGCATATGATTTTTGGTAACGAAAAAGACTATATTAGAAGATCAATTTTGACCCTTACCTAAAATGAAAACAATTTACTTTATAAAGACTAAGTCTAAGAATGAATAAAAATGAGGATCCTAAAACTTATAGACTACTTAGTCTCTTCAATAATAATTCAAATATTTTCCTTTTTATGGATTTTGTGGGTGCAATCCGTTGAAAACCCTCACGAGACAACACTCGTCCTCTAGGGTAACCTAGAGGTTTAACGGCTTGTTGCACGTGCTAAGTGCAATCGTGATTCCTACGAAAGTGAGTTAGGTTAGATTAACTTTTCATTTCTTTTTCTTTTTCTTTGTTTTTACTCGAGGACGAGCAAAAAGATAAGTGTGGGGTGTGATTGGTAGTGAAAAGTGCATTTTTATCATCATATTTACCATCACATTTTCATATTTATTCATTTAATTCTGCACATTTATTAATAATTTGTAATTTATTGTGTGCAGGCCTCGAATTATTATTTTAATAATAAATAAAGCTTAAAGAGCCCAAAAGCCCAGATCCAAGCCCATGTTTGAAGCCCAGGTGAAAAAGCGCAATTACAAGAAGTCAAAATGCAAATACAAGGGCTAAAGTTGCAAATATCAAAGATGAGGGAAGGATAGACTTCTACCCAACCCTAAACTCTTGCAGATGAGAATGAAAAGAGTGCAGAGATAAGGAAATTCGTTTAAAAGAGATTGGGAGAATTCAAAATCTAGGTAACTTGATTATCAAGTTATCTCAAAATCCCAATATGAAGAGCCAGGATCATACTTCCAGAAGCAGGCGCCCACATGGACGGACCAGGAGAGGCCACGCGCCAAAGCGTATGGCCAGATTCCACAAAAATGCCGCAAATCCACGGCAAAACCCAAGATTTCGCGGCACTTTGATCTCATCTGGATACCAGATTTCGTGGGCTACTTCATCCGGGACTCTTCGGCCTTCTGCACCTATAAATACCCCCTGCAGTGCAACGTACAGGGTCGTCCAGCGAAGAGCCAAGGGCCAAAAGCTAGGTTTTTAGGTTTTTCTTCTTTCTTCTAGGTTAGATTTTATGTTCGTTTTTCTTTTGTAAAATCTGTAACTGAGAGTGGAGGAAGCTTTCATGGAGGAAGGAGTCCATGCTTGTACTGAGGTGACAGCGGTGTAAGCCAACTCTTCTTCTATTGTTAATGAAATCTGCTTGAGGTTTGTCTTTTTTATTATTCTTGTTTTATTTCTTCGTGTTTTATTCTTGTATTTCTCTGTTCCTGTTTTCTTCCATTGTTTTTTATCTAATGCCTTGTGAACAATGAGACCCAATTGCATTGAGACTACCTAGCCAAAGAAGAATCCTTGATGGCTTATGACGATCAACATCCTATACGCCATACTTGCAAGTCTTCCAAGAAAAGGTAAATCATCGCACGGATCGAAGGTAAGCAGGTTAAAGAGGTTTGTACGTGTTATCTTCTTTCTTTTCTTTTCTTTCTTTAGATTAGATCCATATCTCCACATCTTCCTAAATTCTTTTCTACCACTTCATTGTAAATACCACTGCTAATAATAAAAAGATAAATTTTTAGAGTAAAACTTACAAACGCTTCCATCGCTAGTTCCTCCCTGAGGATCACGACCCGCATAGCCTTGCTACAGCGGATTAGAATTGAGAACTTGCACATCCTATTCTTAAAACTAAAATACTATATTTTGTGTGCAGGAAATCTCAGTCAACAACCCCTCAATTAAGTTCACTTCGAATGTTTGGTCATCCAAATCTCGAGGTTGTTTCCTAAGGTGGAAAACATTTACCTCCTTAGTTATGTCTCCAAAATCTAAGCACATTGACCCATTCCTGTAATTTATGATAGTATTTGCTGTTGATAGGAAAGGTCGTCCTAAAATGACTGGGGTCTGAGCTTTCAGATTCAGCACGGTTTGTGTTTCCAAAATAATGAAATCCACGGGTAGATGAACTCCCCGACCCGTATTAGGACATCAGTGATTTTTCCCTTAGGAACTTTCACTGAACGATCAGCTAATTGTATCATGACCTATGTTGGACGGAGGTCACCCAACACGAGTTACTGATAAATGAAAAAGGGGAGCAAGTTGATACTTGCTCCCAAATCAAGTAGTGCCCAGTTGATGGTGGTCTATCCTATTATACGTGAAATGGTTGGGCATCTGGGGTCTTTGTACTTCACAGGAATGGGTCCGGATAGCAACTCATTGATGTTTGTGGCAACGAAGACCATTTTGGGAATGTTTATTTTTTTTCCTTTGTGCACATGTCTTTTAAGAATTTTGCATATGATGAAACTTGTTGAATGGCATCATGATGTCGCACATTTATTTGTACTTGATTAAATATTTCTCTTATCTTTTCCATATGAGCATTTGTCTTGGTATTTATTAGCCTATTAGGGAATAGTGCAATAGGCTTCTATGTTTGTGCAGCTGATTTTGCTTTTTCTTCTGACCTTGAGGTGGATAGTTGTTAACTTGATGATAAAGATGGGTCATTTGAAACAGGCTTTGGTTGTGCAAACATTGGAGGATTGGACACTGGAGATTGAAAACTGGGGCATTGGAAACCTGGTTGTCTACTTGCTTTCCAGATCTTAGAATGTTAACAATATTGCATTATTTCAGTGTTATATCTTCGGCTTCATGTATAGGAAAAGAGTTCTTTAGATTAGGCAAAGGCACACTTGGTAATGTTTCTTTTTGTCTTTCATTTAGAGAGTTTGCCAATTGACAAATCTGAACCTCTAGCTTATTATAGCTTGATTGTGATTATTCATCATTGAAGCTTGTGTTTTAGACAAGGTTTTCAATGCTTTTTCCAAATCGGACATCTTTTCATTGGATGATCATGTTGTTGGAAAGTTTATAAAAATTATGCTGGTAGTTCGGTTGAAAATTGGTTGATGACTCAAAACAGTGAATTGGTGGGGAAAGTTGTCTCGGCTGCTCAGGACTAGGCTGACTCCATGAAAAATTGGATGATTTCTCTATCCCGGGTTGTAAGTCTTGGAGTAGGGGTTGAAATTTGGTCTGGTAAAGGTTGCGTTCATACTATCGGGTAGCATCTATTGAGCTTGGATACATGACACTCTTCAAAAATGTGAGTCAAGGCATGGCAGTAGGTACAACCCGGATTTGTCATTTGGGGTGGGTTGATTGGGTTCACTGAGTTCTATTCTCTAGCCTCTAACAGTTCTAGTTTCCTCATCAATTGTGAAATTTTGGCCTCAGCAACTATGAAAGATTCAATGGAATGCATACCAGTTCTGGATGTTGTGGGGTTAGTTTTTTCAGGATAATACTCCCACTAAATAGTCTTTTTAGCTAATGCTTCAAATAAATCCCAATCTTGATCCTCATCCTTTTCTAAGAAATCTCCTTGACACAGTCTCAAGGAGCATTTTGGCTTGGTAATTTAGTCCGTCCTAGAGAATTTGGCACCGTCACCATTTCTCTATTCCGTGATGAGGACACTGGGCTAACAGACCTTAAACCGCTAAAAATATTTCCTGAATGTTTAATTGGTCTCTTGTCTAAACTGCAGTATATTTTCTTGATGAGAGTGGTCTTATGGATTGGGCAGAATTTTTTAAGGAAAACCTAAACGAAATCGTCCCAAGATGAATCCGGACCGACGTGTAAGCCATACAACCACTTCTTGGTTGTATCCTTAAGAGCAAAGAGAATGAATCTCAATCTTATGGCGTCTTCCCCCAGCTGGGGAATCCGCATCAACAAACATACTTCTTCAAACTCTCCGATGAAGAAATATGCGTCCTCAGACTCCATGCTATGAAATCTAGGAAGGGTGTTTATAAATTAGGCTTTCAGCTCAAAATTATTACCGTTGGTCTCTGGTAACTGAAAGCAAGAGGGAACTGATGTTCTAATTAGGTAAAACTTGTCCTGAAGTGACACATGGTTGGCCATGAATGGAATAAACTCAAGAGGTGGTGTAAGTGCAAGTAGAGTGTTCCTAACTAACCTTGATGAAATTAGATCCCTAGACCACTTTCATGCATGCACAAAACAAACAACATTCACCCAACAAACAAACGTAAAAAAGAAAAGAACAAATAAGAAAAAGGAAAAAAATCTCCAAGCCTATCTAGGATACCTGCACCTAGACGACTCCTAACTCGGCGGTTTCCTAGGGGAGGTTGTTGTATGAATCTCACCACAAGCTAATCAGCAAGGTAGGGGCAAAATATGGTGAAAGGTATCCATGCGTAAGCAACGGGCCTTAATTACACCAAACCATGGTATCTTCAAGGCTTAACCTCTTAATCCCCAACCTTAGACATTGATTTCACAGGAGTATAATTCAAAACAAGTTTCACCCTCGGTTAATCTTCTAATGAGTCCAGATTTCCCTAGGAGCCAACGTCTATCAATTTTTAAATTAGGATTGGGATTGTGAGTGCTTGAAAAGCTATTTTGGGCTAAGAAAAGGTGATGAAATCCCCATCTTATCTTGTTTATTTGGTTGATGCATGATTAGTCTACAGTTCTGCATTATTATATCGCATTTTCCCACTGATTTATGAATAAAATATCGGTCTAAATCGTGTTTTGGTCTCTCTTGCAGATAATCAAGACAAGAAGGGCAAAAAGGTAATAAGAGCTTAATTAAACCCATTTTCGGGTTATTAAATCCACATTTCTTGGAAGCCAAGAAAGGGATCTTCCAGAAGATACATTGAACCTAGACCCTTACGCACGTCAGACGAATATCCGGAAGAAAATACATGATTTTTAGCATATCTGGAAGGTCCCCAAAGCGCCGCGAACCCCCGCACCAAAATCAAGTACCTAGGTCCCTAGTATTGTAACACTTGTTTTAATTAAAGCCTTTCCTTTCCTAAATAATCATAAAGGGAAATGGTATTAGTATGCATGCATGATATCTTATTAAGCCATGCTTAGTATATGTGTATGTATGAGTAAGTATATACAAGTATTTATACACTATGTATATGGGTATAAGAATACCCATATGGTCAACCCACCCCCATGCTCCCATGCTTGTACCTCATGGTGAGGGGAGAGGCATGGAGTAAATTAAACTTGATGGGATGTTTAAGGGACACATGGCACATTATTGTGGAGAGTTAAAGGCTATAAATAGAGGGGATGAAGAGGATTAAACACTTTTTGATCAAACACACTCTCTCTCTATTCACAACCTCTCTCCCTCCCTCTCCTTTTTCCAGCAGCAGCAGCAACAGCGGCAGCAACACAAGCAACAGCGGCAGCAACAGCAAAGGGCAAAACAAAAATCAGAACATACAACTTCAAGTGTGAGTAGAACATGCTAATCTTAACAACATGATGAATAGAAATAAGTAGGAAATGAATTAAGTGTAAGAGATACACAAGTATTCGACCATATGTATATTTTGGGTTCATATGTTTCAATTCCCGCAAGTACTTACTCATGTTGTTTATGAATCCATGATTTTGTTATATGTCTTGCATATTGATATTTTATGATGGCATCATGAATTGGAGGAAGGGACCGGGTTGAACCGGAGGCGTAGAAGGGGAGATTATATATTATGTATTGGAGGAAGGGACCGGGTTGAACCGGAGGCGTAGAAGGGGAGATTATGTGTATGAATATGGTTATCACTATGATATAAGTCCTATGTTATATTCATGCATAGATCCTTAACATCAAACCTGGAATGGCTTCTTAACAGGCAATTTTTAGGTAGGTTAGTCGACTAAGTCCATAATTAGTCGACTATAAGTGTGATATTTGAGGCAGATAAACTGCTGGATAGCAGGATTAGTCAACTACATATAGACTGTAGTCGACTAATCCCAGATACAGAGAGCAAACAGAAAGTTGGCAATCTGTTTTTGGCAGAATTAGTCGACTTGAGTCAACTACTAGTCGACTAATATTGTAGATTAGTCGACTACAGAAGGAGGGTAGTCGACTATAGGTGACATCCAGAGAGTAACACAACTTTTTGACCCAGAATTAGTCGACTATAGGAAACTTCAAGTCGACTAGTACTTGGGTTAGTCGACTATACTAGGAAGGGTAGTCGACTACATAAATTCCTGGCTGCTAGTAAAGAAGCAGATACGTGTGAAGTGGAGTTAGTCGACTATAGCTTCAAATTAGTCGACTTACAGTTAGTATTAGTCGACTATAGGGTGGCCTAGTCGACTAGTAAGGCCTTATTACTGTGTTTGGTTTTGGTTCCTGGATAATTATAAGATCCTATAAAAAATAGTATAGCGACACACATGTCAACCGGATAATTTAGCCATGTTTACCTACTTGATAGGCATATTTAGCTATTGTTTTACTCACTGAGCCGTCAAGCTCACTCTATTCTAACTCCACTTACAGGTTTGGACAAGGGCAAGGGACCCGCTTAAGGGCAATTGTGCTGGACAAGCGTCACCAGGACCATTGTATTAGAAGCTACTTTTGTTATGTATATAATTTTGTATAGACATGCGTACTTTTAGTTGAGTATTACTCTTGACTTGTAATTCTTATAGGACCTAGTGTTGGACTCTTACTTGTATGTATATATATATATTTTGACATGATAAATGTAGACTGTGTTCTTATGGATCATTGAACTATATGTCTTAATATGATAAGTCTCGAGTAGATCATACATGTTATCTTTAGTGGAAATTCTGATGTATAGTGAAGAGTTCTGATGATTATATTGGAAGTGTTACACCTTGATGGGTCCCACGCTTGGATTGTACGAGATAATTATGATAAAATGGAAAAATTTAAACTGAGACCGTTACAGTTGGTATCAGAGCAAAGGTTTAGAAGTAGAAAGAGTAAGAGATGATTAAATTGTTAGGTTACACGTGCAGACATGTGATCATAGTTAAGTAGTTGGCATTAGGTGTCAAGGGATGCATTAAGTTATCTATTGAATCTGAGTTACTCTAAGGACATGAGACTTATGAGTAGACTAAGGATAAGTATAGTTACCAGTGTGTCTATTTATGTTGCTTCTTGATGATAGCCGTATGATTGAGACTATTTCATGGACTTGAGATTGATACGACCTTTTTGTTTACATGTAGATGGGGGACTCCGATGTATTCTGGCCAGTCTCTAGTTCCGACAGCTCGAGTGAGAGCTGGGTGGCGGACTCCATGGATTGGGGGTACGAGTCGGACGAAACTGACCCAGCGGAAACGATTATGCCCCTAAATTGGGTAGATTATGAGGAGGTTGAGTCGCAGGCATCTAACGAGCCTGAACCAACCAATGTTGACACAGAAAGCTTTGTGGGAGATTCACTTGAGATAGCAGTGACGGAGCACTCTATCACGATTAAAGAAGAAACCCGAAGGGGATTTACATATGGAGGCGTCTTTTGGAACGAAACGTGGAAAGAGGATATGGACCTTTATGATGACTTAGACGACTGGTGCTGCGCCGGGGACGAATCACCGGAAGAAGACCCCGAGGAAGATATGGATGATAGCAGCAGCACTAGCGGAGATTCTAGTGGGGATACTCTACCCTACGAAGGGTGAACCTTAGAGCCGGCACTTTTGATGTATATACATGTATAGGCCTAGTATGTTAGGTGATAGATATCCTTAGGGTTGTTGTATGTAACCTGGCATATATCTTATGAATGCACATGGGTTAGTCTGGATATCCAGGAAGGAAGGCATGTAAGTATAATACCTTTTGTATCCATGATGGATGTGTATATATATATATATATATATATATATATAAAACAAGTTGCTTGTTTTCAAAAAGTGATGTTATTAACATGATTGTCTGAGACTAAAGTTTTATCCCAATGCATTCCTATGTGGTGTAGTATGTTAATTAGACGCCCTTATTTTTATAGGGAGAACAAATGGATTTGAATCAACTACCCCCTGATGAGTCCCTGTCGCTCGATACGACACACTACAGTGAGATGGGGAGTGCACCCCCCGTGAACAATGATGGAGACTCTGAAGTTCAAATGAGAGGGAATGAGGGAACTCCCGGGGTAATGCCGGAGTGGCTCGCACAACTAATGACCAGAGCGAGCAGTAACAACTCCCACCGAGCATTGGAGCAGTTTCAGAAGATGAAACCGCCCGTATTTGAAGGAGAGGCGAACCCCTTACAAGCCGAAGCATGGCTTCTTCAAATAGAAAAGATCCTAGAAGTTATGAGCTGCACTGATGAACATGATGAACAAAAGGTGTCCTTCTCTTCTTTTATGTTCCAAAAGGAAGCGGAACATTGGTGGAGGGCAGTGAAGCATAGTATGAAGAATGCAAGGGAATCAATCACCTGGGAATTCTTGGTGAACAAATTCACTGAGAAATACATTCCGGAGACAGCCAGAGATAAAATGGCGACAGAATTCTTGGAACTACGTCAAGGTTCTATGAATGTATCCCAGTATGATCAGAAATTCACTCAGCTATCCAGGTATGCTGATGCCTTGGTAAGGAGTGAAGCAGAAAAGACAAAGAGGTTCATAAAGGGCCTAAGATCAGATATTCGTGGCCGACTGATTCCATTACAACTGAGGAATTATCTCCAGGCAGTAGAAAGAGCTTTGGAGGTAGAAATGGACATACAAGAAGGTCAGGGAGACTGGGTAGAAGGAACTCCCAATTCTAAGCGCCCCCGTTATCAAGGACCTCCAATGATGACGGCATCAGGATCCACCAGTAACAAAGGGCCTGGGTTTAACACCACTTTTCATAGAGGAGGAGGGGCCAGAGGCGGGAGAACATGGCTGAGAAACAGAGACACCCCCTCGAAGACACAAGCTACCTCTGCATCCCATCCCAGAATCTCGGAGGCTCCCTGGTGTCAGAAGTGCAGAGTAAACCATTTTGAAAACTGCCTCTTTGACAGGTCTTGTTTTAATTGTGGAGAGGTGGGACATCTAAGGAAGAATTGTCCGACAATGCGTGGAAGCCAAGGGCCGAATAGAGGAAGTGGAAGGCCGACCATGAGGACGAATCCTCCCAGAGGACAAGCCAGTAATGCCCCACGTCCTGCTGCAACCCAGTCATCGGTTCAGCAACCTCAGGTGCAAGGCAGAACCTTCGCATTAACCCACCGGGAAGCAATGGCCTCGAATGCAGTGGTGGAAGGTATGATCTCCGTATCAGGACATATTGCTCATGCATTATTTGATCCTGGAGCTACTCATTTATTCGTATCTAGTGCTTTTGCTCATAAACTAAATCAAGTCTCAAAACCCCTAGGATTTCAATTGGTTGTGTCCACGCCTATAGGGGAAAATCTGATAGCTAGCACTAGATATGCGAATTGTGAGGTAATAATTGGAGGAATGAAGACATCCATTGATCTAATTAAGCTAGGTGAAATGGAGTTCGATGCTATACTAGGAATGGACTGGTTGTCTGCCTGTAGTGCTCATGTGGATTGTAATAAGAAGAGGATTATCTTTAAAATGGAAGGGACTCTTGAATTTATTTTTGAAGGAGAAAAAGTTAGTGGTGATATACCTCACATCTCAGCCATCAAAACCACCAAGTTAATGAAGCAAGGGTGTCAAGGATTCCTGGCTTCGGTATTGGATACCACCAGGACTGATACAAATATTAAGACTATTCCAATTGTGAATGAGTTCCCTGATGTGTTCCCGGAAGACTTACCAGGCCTGCCCCCAGATCGGGAAGTAGAATTTACAATAGATGTAATACCCGGTACTGCCCCAATTTCTAAGGCACCGTACCGTATGGCCCCTGCAGAAATGAAAGAGCTTAAAACTCAATTGCAGGACTTATTAGATAAAGGGTTCATTCGGCCAAGTGTATCTCCCTGGGGAGCGCCTGTTCTATTTGTAAAGAAGAAGGATGGGAGTATGAGACTATGTGTTGACTACCGGGAATTGAATAAGGCAACTATCAAGAATAAGTACCCTCTTCCTCGAATCGATGACATATTTGATCAACTGCAAGGGTCTTGTGTATTTTCTAAGATAGACCTTAGATCAGGATATCACCAGTTGAAGATCAAACCTGAAGATGTGCCCAAATCAGCTTTCCGGACAAGATATGGACACTTTGAATTTCTAGTCATGCCTTTTGGACTCACTAACGCCCCGGCAGCATTTATGGACTTAATGAATCGGATTTTTCAACCATATCTAGACCAGTTTGTAATAGTATTCATTGATGATATTTTGGTCTATTCAAAGAATATAAAAGATCACAAGAAACATCATAGTACTGTCCTTCAAATCTTGAGAGAGAAGCAACTCTATGCAAAGTTGAAGAAATGTGAATTTTGGCTAGAACAAGTAGGGTTTCTTGGCCATATCATATCTAAGGAAGGAATATCAGTAGACCCGGTAAAAATCGAAGCAATCCGAGACTGGCCTAGACCCACTAATGTTACTGAAGTCCGAAGTTTCTTGGGATTAGCTGGGTACTACAGAAGATTTGTAGAAGGATTTTCTCTGATTGTAGCACCAATGACTCAATTAACTAGAAAGAATAAAAAGTTTGCATGGGGAGAAGATCAAGATAGGAGCTTCCTGGAGATTAAAGCTAGACTGACATCTGCTCCTGTCTTAACTGTACCTTCAGGAACTGAAGGATTTGTCATCTTTAGTGATGCATCAAAACTGGGTTTGGGATGTGTGTTAATGCAACATGGAAAAGTCATTGCCTATGCGTCCCGACAATTGAAGACCCATGAAAGAAATTACCCCACTCATGACTTGGAATTAGCCGCTGTGATCTTTGATTTAAAGATCTGGCGACATTATTTGTATGGAGTGTCTTGTGAAGTTTTTACTGATCATAAGAGCTTAAAATACATCTTCACACAAAAGGAACTGAACATGAGACAGAGGAGGTGGTTAGAACTAATGAAGGATTATGATATTACTATTCAATACCACCCTGGGAAGGCCAATGTAGTGGCTGATGCTTTGAGCCGGAAATCAGGAGGGGCCCTGGCCGCCTTGATGACTCGTCAAGCAAGAATCTTAAGAGATCTAGAAGAAATGCAAATAGAAGTGCGAGTCATTGATCCTTCCAATTCTGAGTGTAAATTGAATCAAGTAAGTGTTCAATTTAATCTATACGACAAGATCAAAGAGGCCCAACAAGGAGATACTCAAATAAAGAAAATCATGAAGCAAGTGCAAGAAGGAGAACTCAAGGAGTTTCAAATAGAAGGTGATGTACTGCGGCTTGGACGCAGATTATGTGTGCCAGATGTAGCAGAGGTCAAGGAAGAAATAATGAAGGAGGCTCATAGTACACCTTATACAGCTCATCCGGGAAGCACAAAAATGTACCAAGATCTGCGACATAACTTCTGGTGGGAAGGAATGAAGGTAGACATTTCAAATTTTGTCCACAAATGTTGTCAACAAGTAAAGGCGGAACATAGAAAGCCCCCAGGTTTATTAGTGCCTCTATCTATTCCCGAATGGAAGTGGAGTCAAATTGCTATGGACTTTGTCACTGGACTTCCTCGGACGTCCCAAGGACTGGATACAGTCTGGGTAGTGGTAGACAGACTCACCAAATCTGCCCATTTTCTGCCTATCCGGATCAATTATTCAATGGAAAGACTGGCTCAGGTATATGTCCGAGAGATAATTAGATTACATGGAGTACCTGAATCCATTGTATCAGATCGGGACCCAAGATTTCAATCCAGATTTTGGAAGAGTTTGTCCAAAGCTATGGGCACTAAATTGCAACTCAGTACAGCAGCCCACCCCCAAACAGATGGACAGTCAGAAAGGACCATTCAAATATTGGAAGATATGTTGAGAACCTGTGTGCTAGATTTTGGGGGAAGTTGGGACAGCTATTTACCCTTAGTGAAGTTTGCTTATAATAATAGTTATCAGTCCACTATTGGTATGCCTCCATTTGAAGCATTATATGGGAGGAGGTGTAGATCACCAATCTGTTGGGAGGAAGTTGGGGATAGAAGACTGTTCGGCCCTGATGTAATTCAAGAGACTACTGAGAAGATCAAGCTAATCAAGGAAAGGATGAAGGCAGCCCAGAGCAGACAGAAAGCTTATGCAGACAATCGTCGCAGACCACTGGAGTTTGAAGTAGGAGATCGTGTTTTTCTGAAGGTATCTCCAATGAAGGGAGTGAGACGCACCGGCGGTAAGAACAAATTAGCTCCTAGATATGTAGGTCCGTTTGAAATACTGGATAAAATTGGACCGGTTGCTTACCGCTTGGCCCTACCCCCTGCCTTAGAACGGATGCACAATGTATTTCATGTATCTCAGCTGAGGAAGTATGTGCCCGATCCTGATCACGTCATCTCCCATGAATCCCTGCATATACTAGAAGATATGTCTTACGCAGATGAACCAGTACAAATTCTTGATCGCAAGGAGAAGCAATTGAGAAGCAAAAATATTTCCTTGGTCAAGGTCTTATGGAGAAATCAAAACATAGAAGAAGCCACTTGGGAGCTGGAAGAAGAGATGAGAAAGGCCCATCCACATTTGTTTCAAGGTACGTTAAGTTTCGAGGACGAAACTTCCATAAGGAGGGAAGAATGTAACACTTGTTTTAATTAAAGCCTTTCCTTTCCTAAATAATCATAAAGGGAAATGGTATTAGTATGCATGCATGATATCTTATTAAGCCATGCTTAGTATATGTGTATGTATGAGTAAGTATATACAAGTATTTATACACTATGTATATAGGTATAAGAATACCCATATGGTCAACCCACCCCCATGCTCCCATGCTTGTACCTCATGGTGAGGGGAGAGGCATGGAGTAAATTAAACTTGATGGGATGTTTAAGGGACACATGGCACATTATTGTGGAGAGTTAAAGGCTATAAATAGAGGGGATGAAGAGGATTAAACACTTTTTGATCAAACACTCTCTCTCTCTCTCTATTCACAACCTCTCTCCCTCCCTCTCCTTTTTCCAGCAGCAGCAGCAACAGCAGCAGCAACACAAGCAACAGCGGCAGCAACAGCAAAGGGCAAAACAAAAATCAGAACATACAACTTCAAGTGTGAGTAGAACATGCTAATCTTAACAACATGATGAATAGAAATAAGTAGGAAATGAATTAAGTGTAAGAGATACACAAGTATTCGACCATATGTATATTTTGGGTTCATGTGTTTCAATTCCCGCAAGTACTTACTCATGTTGTTTATGAATCCATGATTTTGTTATATGTCTTGCATATTGATATTATATGATGGCATCATGCATTGGAGGAAGGGACCGGGTTGAACCGGAGGCGTAGAAGGGGAGATTATATATTATGTATTGGAGGAAGGGACCGGGTTGAACCGGAGGCGTAGAAGGGGAGATTATATATTATGTATCGGAGGAAGGGGGACCGGGTTGAACCGGAGGCGTAGAAGGGGAGATTATGTGTATGAATATGGTTATCACTATGATATAAGTCCTATGTTATATTCATGCATAGATCCTTAACATCAAACCTGGAATGGCTTCTTAACAGGCAATTTTAGGTAGGTTAGTCGACTAAGTCCATAATTAGTCGACTATAAGTGTGATATTTGAGGCAGATAAACTGCTGGATAGCAGGATTAGTCAACTACATATAGACTGTAGTCGACTAATCCCAGATACAGAGAGCAAACAGAAAGTTGGCAATCTGTTTTTGGCAGAATTAGTCGACTTGAGTCAACTACTAGTCGACTAATATTGTAGATTAGTCGACTACAGAAGGAGGGTAGTCGACTATAGGTGACATCCAGAGAGTAACACAACTTTTTGACCCAGAATTAGTCGACTATAGGAAACTTCAAGTCGACTAGTACTTGGGTTAGTCGACTATACCAGGAAGGGTAGTCGACTACATAAATTCCTGGCTGCTAGTAAAGAAGCAGATACGTGTGAAGTGGAGTTAGTCGACTATAGCTTCAAATTAGTCGACTTACAGTTAGTATTAGTCGACTATAGGGTGGCCTAGTCGACTAGTAAGGCCTTATTACTGTGTTTGGTTTTGGTTCCTGGATAATTATAAGATCCTATAAAAAATAGTATAGCGACACACATGTCAACCAGATAATTTAGCCATGTATACCTACTTGATAGGCATATTTAGCTATTATTTTACTCACTGAGCCGTCAAGCTCACTCTATTCTAACTCCACTTACAGGTTTGGACAAGGGCAAGGGACCCGCTTAAGGGCAATTGTGATGGACAAGCGTCACCAGGACCATTGTATTAGAAGCTACTTTTGTTATGTATATAATTTTGTATAGACATGCGTACTTTTAGTTGAGTATTACTCTTGACTTGTAATTCTTATAGGACCTAGTGTTGGACTATTACTTGTATGTATATATATATATTTTGACATGATAAATGTAGACTGTGTTCTTATGGATCATTGAACTATATGTGTTAATATGATAAGTCTCGAGTAGATCATACATGTTATCTTTAGTGGAAATTCTGATGTATAGTGAAGAGTTCTGATGATTATATTGGAAGTGTTACGCCTTGATGGGTCCCACGCTTGGATTGTACGAGATAATTATGATAAAATGGAAAATTTTAAACTGGGACCGTTACAAGTATTGTCACAGAAACGCAACAAAAGCTGCGTTTTTGTGGCAATGTGGTGGGTCCACGCGTCAATTTTCGACGCGTGGCCTCGTCTTGCCTTCCAGAACCTCCTTTTGCCTATAAATATGGCAGGGTTTGGCCGAAACGCAAGCATATTGGATTTAGGCTAGATTTTCTCTCTTTAGTGTAGCGTAATGTAGGTGTTCTTCTTCTTTTCTTTTATATTTTCATTTCTTTTTAGATCATGTATTAGGACAGTGAGATTCAAAGAGGAAAAGAGAGAGACTGATGTAATAGATGGTAACAATCAATGTATAAAGGTGTCTCCTTTCTTTTCCATTGTAATCTTCTCCATCTTTTACATGATGTTTGGCTAATCTTTTCTTCTCATGGTAATCTGACTACTAACCACTAACCATCTAACCACTTACTTGATAATCCACATAAATCTAGTAGCCTCTACAAGGCCTT
The DNA here is from genome assembly GCA_038442645.1 of Agave tequilana. NCBI lineage: Eukaryota > Viridiplantae > Streptophyta > Magnoliopsida > Asparagales > Asparagaceae > Agave > Agave tequilana. The sequence continues at coordinate 105,917 of JAVJIF010001412.1, forward strand.
GCTCTTGCAACAGCCATTGATGGCTCATGATGATGGACCTAACATTTCTAACATCTAACCCACTAACTTGCTAACTTGCAATGTCTTCTTTATTTCATGCTTACCTCTAACCGGTTTTGATGATTTAATAGTAGCTTGCAACTTGTTATGTGGTATGGAAGTGTTGTTTGAATGTAAAAGAACAATCTTATGAGCCATGCTTTTTATCGTCTCTTGAAGCCAAGGATTAGTAATGGCGAAGGATCCGTGTGAGGTAACTATCACTAAGAGGTTAGCATGGTTAGTGGATCAATTAGTAGTTAGTACCCATGAGTTTTCTTTTATCTTGTTTTAAAAATCAATTTCAAAACTCTTCTTTTATCTTTTCATCATTATTTTCACCATCTTCTTTGTTCACCTTTGTTTTTATTTTCCTTACCACAAGCTTCATCATCTTTTCTGTTTTATTTTCCAAGCCACTTCTCTTTCGTTTTTACATTGCCATTTTATCGCCTTCTCCATCTATTACTTCCAGATTTCTTTTATTTTCTTTTCTTTTTCTAATTCTTTAACAAAGAAGACTTGTTAATAACCAACGTGAATAAGAACTGTTAATGCTTCTATCGCCTCCCGTCCCTGTGGATTCAAGCCGTTGAGCTAATGCTATAACGGAAGTATCGAGGGAACATTAGCACATACAAGCTTTTACACTGATTTCACAAATACACGTTTTCCAGTGTTTGTTCTGGCCTGATAAAATTTTTGGCGTCGTTGCCTGGGATGGGAATGTTTTAAACTCACGTTTTTGTTAACATTTTCTTCTCTGTTTTGGTGTGCAGGTCAAAGTTTGCAGGAACTTAATATTGCAAAACAACCATTAGCACTACAGCACTCTACTCTTGAAAGCAGGGGACACAGATTCCACTATAAAGCCGCGCAAACGCGACTTTAGCCGCGCTTCTGCGGTAAATTTGTGGCATTTGTGTATCTTGTTGTGCTAGGCTGTGTTTATTGTCATAGCTAGTGAATCTGTATTATTACTTTTCTGCTTTGATTGCCTACACACTGCAATAATTAAAGAACTAAAATATGATATTTGGACATTTTTAAAATGGTTTAGACATTTGCATTTAGGCACGTGTCAATTTCATTTCTAATATACTGTATTTTGTACTGTTGTTGTGATTTAGACTGAGGTATACATATGGCATTGTATATAGCATAGGACAAATACGTGGGTGAATTATTCGCTTTGTGTTATTCTTGTCTATATTGCACACGTGAACGAATTGAAATGAAGGGCATAACCCAATACAAGATAAGGTAGGGATTTCATCACTTTCCTTAGCCTAAAAATCGCCTCCCCACTCACACAACCTAAGCCCTAATAAAATTAATAGACGTTGGCCCCTAGGGACATCCCGGACTCATTAAGAGATTGACCGAGGGTGGAACTTATTTTGAATCTTACTCTTATAAAATCGGTGTCTAAGGTTGGGGATTAAGAGGTTACTCCTCGAAGATACCGTGGTTTGGCATAATTAAGGCCCGTTGCTTACGCACGGATATCTCTCACCATTTTTGCCCCTACCTGGTCGATTAGCTTATGGTCGGATTCATACAACAACCTCTCTCGGGTAATTGACCAGTTAGGAGTCGTCTAGGTCTAGGTCAACCCTAGTTTAGGCTTGGTTTTGATTTTTCTTTTCTTTTTGTTTGTTGCTTGCTTTTTTTTTTGTGATTGTTTGTGAAATGGAATTCAACAATAACAATTCTTTCAATCCTAATATGAATTCATATTTCACACTGACCCATTTGTTTCGGATAATTCTAACCCAATTTTTTACAATATGAACCTACCAAATACACTGGGTTGGACTTATCCAAATCAATACAACCATACCCCCAATCTTATGACTATAATTTTAAAAAAAATTTCAACTAGTCACAGAGTCAATGGGGATTCACCTCCTTCGAGTCCAATTTTCCACCACCTTGTCCACAATTTTCACAATCTCCATTCCCCAATTTTGCTTCCTATACTCCTTTTCCTAGACCACCCATTGAAGAAAAATCTGAGTTAGAAAAGAGTATAGAAGTCAATCTATAAGAGGCCAAGCGACAATTTCAGAAAATGATGGCCTCACAATTTCACAATTTTTTCAAGAGTCTTACTCAGTTCCACCTCCTCATAACGAACAACCATCTGTCGTGAAAATAAGTAAGGAACTCTTGCGTGAATCTGAGCCACAATCTCAAAACATGTTGGACTCATCTTCACAAATTTTCCAAAACCAAGATCCCTGCACTCCCTTTTTAGAGCATCCACTTGAAGAAATATCATATCTAGAAAAGAGTATAGAAGTCTTGCAGAAGTCCGCACTACAATTTCAAAAATCTTCTGCCAAGTCTATCGATAGGTTGGAAACACAATTGAATCAATTGGTTAGCATTTATAGGAATGAGGATGCTCTATCTTATCAATCTTTGACCAATTCAGATATCCCTAATTCAATTGATCTGACCCAAGACTCTTGTCATTTTGGAAACCAAGATTCAATGTCAGCACATTCACCTGATCTTGGCCAAACTTCAAATGTTGAAAATCCCATTGACATTTTGGCAAGTTATCCTTTTCCTGAGATTGAACTTGAGCATGAATATGATCCTCAATCTCAACTTGATACTTCAATTTCACTGCTTGATTCCATAATGACTGAAGTGTTTTTACTTGATTTCAGGTTTTTTTCCCGAGTCAACATTGGATCCTGTGCCAATCCATCGTGAAATTGAATCGCCAATCTTTTATGATCAACAAATTGAACTTGACCAATTACATACTTTTGAATGTCCCATAGAAAAATTGGCATGTTTTTCTTTCAAAGAAATTGAACTTAGACAAGAATGTGACTTCGATCCTCAAATTTATGATTCAGTTCAAATTCCTGAATCAATATTGACTCATGTTTTGTTACCCAATTTGAGCAACATTTTAGAGTCAGTTTTGATTCCTATACCTATCATTCTTGAACTTGAATCACCAATCCTAGAAAGTCACATTCCATTGTGGGGATATGATGTGGATTTGAATTCCAACTTCTCTATTTGGACCCACTTCCTGAACTAATCTCGACTCCTTAGTTTTACTTGACTTCAGTCAAATTCCTGAGTTGATATTAGATCATGTACTTCCTGAGTCCAAATCAATCATTCTATCTTTTCATACTCCATTTTGGGACAAAGTGTTGAAAATAATGACTCCGAAATTATTTTGAAAATTTGAAAATTAGAGGGGGTAAAATTCTTAATAAAAATCATAACTACATACATCATTTTAGTGGGTTGTATTATAGAGGTTTCTGGTGGGTTCCTCCGGACTCCACGCAAACTAGATTAGGCCGCATTTCGTGGACCAATCAGACCGCCACCAGAACCACCACCTTGAGGTCAGTTTTCCTTCCCTCTCTATTTGTTTCATGCATACATACATCACGATGCATTGAGGACAATCTATGAGATAAGTGCGGGGGAGGGTTTACTAACATAGAGCTTTTAGATTTTCTTTCTTTTACACTTCTTTTAGGATATTCTTAGAATTTTCCTTTATATAGGATTTTTCTTCTCTTTGAAAAAGTTTTTGAAACAAGAGACAAAATTTTGATCTATTTTTAAGAAAATTAAAGATGATCTTAGAAATTAAGGAAATCTTAATTATGACATCTTAAACGTAGTCAAAATAATGGATCTTATTTAAGATTATAGGCTAAGTAAGATAAATTGGAGAGATAATTTTATCTTGATTTTTTTTGCCTTAGATAGTGTGTACTTCACACTTACACATTTTTGGGATGGAAACAAAGACCTAAAATGCCATTAAAAAAATAATAATAATAAAAAGAAAATGAAAAAATATCACTTATTACGCTGGATAATTATGCCTCAAGAAGCATGATTATTCACGCCTAACGGTGGTAAAAAGAAACAAATAATCCTCCTTAGTTTTGTTGCGTTGTTTACTCGAGTCCTTAAACCTGAGACATGTTTTCTCATCTAGTGCCCTAAAACCGTCTGATCTGGTAATCATCGGTTAAAGGCTCACTACCCAGGTAAACTAAAAAGCCTAAGAAAACTAAGGGAATAAAAAAAGAAAAAGAAATATAATATATAAATAAATGGCTTGATGGTTGGAGTTGAAATCTCAGAAATTTTCACTATCACAAAGTGCAGATTATCTAGGTTTTATGAAGAATAAAATATTCAATCGAATTTTAAATTCTTACCTTAATTGAAAATAAGATCTTGCATGTAGACTAAGTTTAAGGAAGAATAATTTTTGGTGGACTTATGACCTTAGATCACATATATTTTTATAAAAATATTTCGTAAACTTATCTCTCTTTCAAAATGTGTTTTCAAAATACTAATATTTATTTTTTTCTTTATGGATTTTGTGGGTGCAATCTGCTAAAAACCCTCAGGAGATAAAACTCCTCCTCTTGGGGAAACCTAGAGGTTTAACGGCTTGTTGCACACGCTCAGTGCAATCGCGTCACCTGCGAAAGTGGTGTTATAACATTTGTAGTATAGTTTTTCTTTTCTGGTTTTGCTCGAGACGAGCAAAAAGATAAGTGTGTGGGTGTGATTCGTCTATAGTTCTGCATTATTATATCGTATTTTCCCACTGATTTATAAATAAAATGTTGGTCTAAATCATGTTTGGTCTCTCTTGCAGAAAATCAAGACAAGGAGGTCAAAAAAGTAATAAGAGCTTAATTAAACTGATTTTCGGGTAATTAAATCAGTATTTCTTAGAGGCCAGGAAAAGATCTTCTAGAAGATACATTGAACCTAAACTCTTGCGCACGTCAGACGAATATCCGGATGAAAATACCCGATTCTGAGCATATATCTGGAAGGTCTCCGAAGCACCGCGAACCCCCGCACTAAAACCAGGGACCTGGGTCCCTGGTATTGTCTTGAAAACACGATAAAAGCTGTGTTTTTGCTGCAATGTGGTGGGTCCACATGTCAATTTTCGACGCGTGGCCTCGTCTCGCCTTCCAGAACCTCCTTTTGCCTATAAATATGGCAGGTTTGGCCGAAACGCAAGCAGATTTGGATTTAGGCTAGGTTTTCTCTCTTTAGTGTAGTGTAGTGTAGTGTAGGTGTTCTTCTTTTCTTTTGTATTTTCATTTCTTTTTAGATAATGTATTAGGGCAGAGAGATTCAGAGAGGGAAAGAGAGAGATTGATGTAATAGAGGTGACAATCCATGTAAAGTGTCTCCTTTCTTCCCCATTGTAATCTTCTCCATCTTTTACATGATGTTTAGCTAATCTTTTCTTCTCATGGCAATCAATTACTAACCCCTAACCACTAACTATGTAACCGCTTACTTGATAATCCACATGAATCTAGTAGCCTCTACAAGGCCTTACTCTTGCAAAAGCCATTGATGGCTCATGATGATGGACCTAACATTTCTAACATATAACCCACTAATTTGCTAAGTTGCAATGTCTTCTTTATTTCATGCTCACCTCTAACCAGTTTTGATGATTTAATAGTAGCTTGCAACTTGTTATGTGGTATGGATGTTTTGTTTGAATGTAGAAGAACAGTCTTATGAGCCATGCTTTGTATCGTCTCTTGAAGCCAAGGACTAGTGATGGCAAAGGATCCATGTGAGGCAACTATCACTAAGAGGTTAGCATGGTTAGTGGATCAATTAGTAGTTAGTACCCATGAGTTTTCTTTTATCTTGTTTTAAAAATCAATTTAAAAAATTTTCTTTTGTCTTTTCATCGTTGTTTTCACCATCTTCTTTGTTCACCTTTGTTTTTATTTTCTTTACCACAAGCTTCATCTTCTTTTCTGTTTTGTTTTCCAAGCCACTTCTCTTTCATTTTCACATCGCTGTTTTATCGCCTTCTCCATCTATTACTTCCGGATTTCTTTTTTTTCTTTTCTTTTTCTAATTCTTTAACAAAGAAGACTTATTAACACCAGCGTGAATAAGAACTGTTAATGCTTTTATCGCCTCCCGTCCCTATGGATTCGACCCGTTTAGCCAATGCTATAACAGAAGTATCGAGGGAACAATATACATACAAGCTTTTACACTGATTTCATAAATATACATTTTCAAGTGCTTGTTCTGCCCTGATCAAACCCTTAGAATTGATTTGTGCAAGTGTATAGAATAGATCAAACAAGATTCACTCAAAGCGGATAAATAAACTAAACAGTGAGTCCCATTCTATATGCTATGCTCACGTACCTTGCTCCAACACTCTTCAACAATAAATTAAATGAATCGTAAAGGCACGTGCCCTAAGATGAAAATGTCTAAACCGATTTTTAGCTTTCAACGAGTGTTTTACAATTTGTTTATTAGCAGCAATACGGGTGTGGCATACAAGGAAATTAATAGTTGAAAAAGCTAATTTTGCAAAGCAAGTAATCCTGCAGAAAAAATCTATCAGTAATCAACTCATTCTTGCAGCGAAAATGCAGCAAAAGCCTCGAAACATGGCAAGTTTGAGGGTGCTTGGTCTCTACTTTCTAGAGCAGAGGCCCTAGACCACTTATATGTCACTACAGTTGCTATTTCCTTGCTTTCAGCACCTGTAACCTGAAACAAAGAAGAAAATATTTAGATCAAGAAAAACAAAGCTAAAATCGTTACCCCTCCAGGCAACGGTGCAAAAATTTGTTCAGGAAAATTCTAGGAGCAAGTACTAAAAATTGTGATTTTTGAGTTGATATGAGTAATGTCCTTTTGAGAATGCGCTTATGTCCCTTTGAACTTTTTGTTCTAGCCAAGTGGCAAAACGAGTCTTATCCACGAGAGGGGAAACGATAGAAGCTGTCCAGTTTTTCTTTATTTTTTTTAAAATACTCTTTCTTTGTTTCAATGAAATAGTAGAAAGAAAGAAGCGTGTGAAAATAGTAGGAGATGGAAAGGAAAAATAAAACGTGAAGTGAATGAGTGATGATTGAAAAAATGAATAAAAACAAAGTGAGAAGAAACATGGTTTCAAGAAAATGGTGATTGCAAATGAAGAGAAGCAAAGACTATGAACAAGTTTTTTAGAATCTAAAAGAAATTTAAAAGAGAGTTTGAAAGAAGGTTTGAAGAAAAAGTTTGAAAAAAAAAGGATTTTGAAGAGGCTGAAGAAGCTAATAAAGAAAAGGAGGCTTGAAAAAGTTTAAGTTTTTGAAAATGAGAAAGATTGCATGGCTAATCTGCTACTAATGAATCCCACAGCCATTAACTTTCATGATAATAGAGTCTCACAATGGATCCTTAGCATGCACAAGTCTTGTATTTTGAGAACTAGTCATGTGGCGTTCTAATAAAAGTCCTTCACCATCCATTTTGTGTTACACAGAAAAACTTGAACATCACCCATCAAGATCCATTTTAAGGTGAGATTAGGGTGAGAAACAAGTGCACTATAGGTATCGGCAAAGATGAGTGGGTATTTTTCAAGTCAAAATAAGCAAGTTAAGCAATCAATAAATCATCAAGAACATTAAGTTAGAGTATGAAATATGAGACTTAGATTGCTTTTTAGAGAGTTAGAGTTTGAACCCTTCATCATAAGCCATTCATAGCTCTTACTTGCACAAGGCTTATTGGCATGGTATTTGATTCATGTGGGTTATGATTCAAGAAGTTAGGGTTAGTGAGTTAGCAGTTAGTTAATCATGCAAGAAGAAAGTTAGCAAGACATGAATTTAAAGCATGAAATGAGAAGCTGGCTAGAGGAGTTAGAGACTCTAAGAGACATAAATTAAAAGCACAAGTAGAAGATTGCAAGAAAGAGAAATGAGAAGAAGAAGAAGCCTTGGATTGATTGTCACTTTCTCAGTTACAACAACACTCTTTCTTCCTCACTCAAATTCTAAAATGAAAGCCTAAACTAATTTGCAATGATGCAAGAGTACAAGAGAAATTAGGGTAGCAAAAGTAATTAAGGTACCCTGTTCTATGTCTAATTTTTTCTCGGGTGATTTTACGGGGCATTTATAGGTGAAAGTAAACCTAGAGGGCGGTGAATAGGTGTAAGGCTAATCTAATGACAAATGATGTAGAATTAAAAATAAATTGCAACACACTTAGTGTAACCAAAGAGTGTAGTCGAATTCCCGGTAAAGGACTCTAGACCATCTCCTCTAAATTCTTCTAAATAAGAGTTGAGGTGCTATGTAAAGCTCTCTTGGTTCAACACAAGTGATGCACACAAACAATACCAAACATATAAGAAATGAGCAATATGAATCAATGCAAGATATAAAAGAGAGAGAATTAGAGATAGTGGATCAATCACAAACACCGAGATATGTATCTAGGTTCGAGCCACTGCTCAACGTCCTCGCCTTCACACAGAAGGATTTTCACTATATCGTCCACACAAGACTTCCCACACAGGGAACCTCCACTGAGGATTTGGGTAATAAAACTTTAGAGTACACAACTCCTCTCTCCAACAAACACAACCTCTACACAAGAGGCAAGGCATAACAACGATCACCTTTACACTTAGAAGGATGGGGCTTAGCCAAAACAACAATCACCTTACACTAGAGGGATAAGGCACAAAGCCAAACACTAACCACAATCACCTCTACACTTAAAGGGATACGAACAAACTCAAACACTCCTCTCTAATCACCTCTCACTAGAGGGATAAGGCTCAAAGCCAACACTCCAACCACAATCCCTCTACACTTAGAGGGATACTAACACAACTTCCATAATCACCTCTACACGAGAGAACTCAAAAAAAGAAGGTTTACAAATCTTGGTGGTCTCACTAAATCACAAACCAATTTTTCTCATAAAACAAGATCCTAATAGATAGGATAGATATGATAGCTCAAGTGTGAGAAAACAAAGAGTTTGAAAAAAAATCACAGAGAAAAAACTCTTAGGAAAACTTCTAGATTGCTATAGAAATGAAGAACAAAAACCAATTCCCAAAGACTCTATTTTCTTTGAATTTTCCAACCCTTTAAAATAAATAAAGATAGATCTTTATAACCCAAAAACTCTTTGAAAACTTGTTGCTTAAACACTGAGAAAGATAGAAAATTTTGCTCTTTAGAATTCTTATCTAAAACAACTCAAGAGAATGCAAATTTATAACCTTCAAAAATTCTGCCCGTTGACAGTCTGGAAATGGCAGAAATGCCCTTCTGTTAGGCCGCCCGGGCCAAAGCCAATGGTCGACTGCCCGGTCGACCAGCCCCCACCCGAGAGTGGGGTGCTTTTAGTCGGTCGACCGCGCCGTCGACCGGCCGAAGTGGCTGGCCATGTGCACGTCCTCTTGCATATCGGTCGACCGACCACTAGTCCGGTCGACCGTCCGGTCGACCGCCAGCAAAGTCGACAGTGTTTTTAGGCATTAAAAACTTGTCTTTTAATCTTCAAATAAATCCCATAAAATCACATAAATTCCACAAAGATAAGTTCTTATTAGATTTTTGAAATACAAATATGTGTGACTAAAATTCAACACATATTACAAATTATTTGAACCATTTTGTGATATTGAAATTTGGCCTTTAAACGAAAATCGTATTTTTCCAAAACCAAATATTGAAATGGAAAACATTTTTCTCCAAAACTTGTCTAGAAACAAAAACATGATATTGAAACAACTTTGAAGCATATTGTATATGGATAGAATCCAATATACATAAAAGATATTATATTTATGTATTTGACATGAAATCCAAAATCGGTTAAACCGAAAATCAAAACCAACAAACTTTAAAAACTTGTGTGTGTATGTGAACTTGAGCACATGAATACTATCTAATCATTACACAAAATCTAAACATACTAACTAAACACAATACCGAAGTCTTCTTTGTTGGCCCAAAAGTCTTCCACTCTAGTTTTGATGATGATTAACTCATGTAGTTATGTTTACTAATAATCTTGTGTTGTTTAAGTTTCAGATCATTAGTAAGATATTAGTTGCTGATTAGCTTCAACAAGGTGTTTAGAAGCTTTTCATGATGACTCCAGGGCCAAAGCTTCAAGATCATACATTGCCTAGCCCATGGATGGAGTTTTGGAGCAAGTCTACTTGAAGATGAAGATCATCAAGAAGACTTAGGTATCCATAGTTTAGTTAGTGTGTTTAGATTCAATTTGTAAAGCTTAGTATAGTTGATATGCTCAAGTGCACAACACACACGTTTTCATGTTTTGGATTTGGTTTTCATGAATAGTAGATCAAAACAAGTTTACTTTATTTCTATGTATATTAGATGTATTCTAGATATACATACATGGTTTAACTTGCTAGACAAACTTATTTTGATATCCCTATTCATGTGTTGAAAAATTAAGTTTGATAAAAATACAAGTTTTGTTTTTGATAAAATTTGCAAGACTCAAAAATGAATTGATATGATTGATATATGTCTTGAAATTTTAATCACAAGTTTGTGTTTCCATATATAATGATAAAACTAATTTTGGTGATTTTTAGATGTGTTAAATGATTTTTAGAAAAATATTTTACACTATTTTTCTGACCCAGATTTCTGTTCCAGGCTTCAATCAGTCGACTAGTCAACCTGACCTAGTCGACTTGGGTGAAGTCGGTCGACCGGGCCGGTCGACCGACATGCACAAATCTGTGCACGTTTGGAGGCACTAGGACGGTCGACCGCTCGGGTCGACCGGGGCACTTACAGTGCTCTCTGTTTATTTCGGTCGACTGGGCCGGTCGACCGCAGTTGCCCAACGGTCATATTTCTGACCGTTGGCGGTCAACCGGATCGGTCGACCATTGCCTGTCAGAGCTGCCAGCTCAGCTCTAATGGCTAGTTTTCTGATGGGCCTATATAAACCCCATCTCTTTGAGTTTTTGGCCAAGGTTTTTAGAGACAAAATTTCCAGACTTTCTCTATTGTTTTAAAAGAGTTTTTAAAAGAGTTTTGAGCCAAAAAGAATTCATCTTATTTTTTTTTAGATTTTTGGAAAAATCAAAGAAAAGAATATTTTGGGAGATTTGTCTTGGTTTTCATTCTATATCTTTTGCAAGAATTTTCCCAGTATTTTTCTTTGTTGGTTGTTTTCCAAACACCTAGTTTTTCACACTTGAGCTATCTTCTATCCTAATCTATTAGGATCATTTGTTTTGTGAAAAAAGAAAAAGGAAAGAGGTTTGTGGTTGAAAGAGACCACCTATTGTAAACCCTTGATTTCTTGGTTGCTCCCTCTTTGGTAGAGGTTGAGATTGTGATTTGGGTTGTTGGTTTGCTCCCTCTATTGTGAGGTGGAGATTGGTGTTTACTCCCTCTTGGTGAGGTGGAGTTGGTTGTTGGTTTGTATCCCTCAAGTGTGAGGTGGATTGTGGTTGTATAGCCTCGGTGGCTTTGTAAGGATTGAGAGAGGAGTTCGGTACTCCTATAGTGGATTGGAAATCCTACACGGTGGTGTAGGCGGGGATGTAGAGCTAGGGGCTCGAACCTCGAAACATATCCGTGTGTTTGCGTTTGATCCAATATCTCTCAACTCTCTCTCTCATTTATTTGTGCAAAGCATCATACCTCATTCATATCATATATTGCTTGTATTGAGCATAATTCATATTGTCATATCATATCTATTTGCTTGTGTTGTGCCTTGCATAATTCACATTGCTATATCTTGTATATGCTTGGTTGTTTGTGTGTGCCTCACTTGTACCTAATCAACAAGAGCTTCACATAGCACCTCAACCCATTCAAGGGGAATCAAGAGGAGTTAGTCCAGAGCCCTTCACGGGAAATTCGGCTACACTTGTTGATTGTACTAAGTGTGTTTGCAAAATTTGCATTAGCTTCCGCATTTAGCGCACTTAGTTTTGCATTTAATTTTAGATTAGCACTAACACCTATTCACCCCCCCTCTAGGTGTCCCTTTCAATTGGTATCAGAGCTAGTGCTCCTGATACTTAGGCTTAACATCCTAGGAGTGAGATCCTTTGTTTGCTAATCTATTGTTTGCATTTGCTTGTTTTGCACACATATAGTTTATCATGGCTTTCATGACCCCACCTAGCTTTGACCCTTCCAACATTGTTGTTTGGAAGTATAGGATGTCCATGTACCTAAAGATCCTAGGTTTCCATGTCTTTCTTGCAGCCACCAAGAAATGCTATCTTGGAGATCGCAATCATATAGGGGCCAATGCACAAGCCCTAGAGGCCATTAGAAGCACATTACCTAAAGATTATCTTATGTGTGTTTCTAACTTTGATTCCGCTTTTGTAGTGTGGAACAAATTGACAACCACCACCACCTCCGAGCTTCAAGTACAAATTCAAGAAGAGGAATCTAGTGGAGAATCTGATTCACAATGCTTCATGGTCCAAGGGAATGACTCCCTTGAGGTACTTTCGGAACCCCACTTAGATAATGATGATTGTGCTAGTTCTTCAAATGATTATGTTGATCCTCATACCTTGAATGAAGAACTTTCTATTGTTTGTGAAAAACTAATAGAAAAATATAATTTGTTGAAAAAGAAAAGTCTAGAAATTGAAAAAGAAAATAAAAGTTTGCATTCTAGACTTGATTGTGTTTTGCAAGAGAAGGTTGAGGTCTATAATGAAAGGGATTCATTAAGATCTAAATTAGACCTTGCACTAAAAGAAAATGATTTTTTAAAATCTAAAAATGATTGCCATGCTATTTTGAAGAAAAATGAAAATTTATCTTCTAAAGTTGATTTTGTTGTAAAAGAAAATAATTCTTTGAAAATAAAAATTGATTCTATTTCAAAGGATTTAGAAATTTGTTTAAAGAAAAATGAAGTTTTGCAAAATAAAATTGATGCACATGTTTGCCATGCTAGTGTAACTTCTTCATCTAGTCTACCTAATGCATGTACCTCTTCTTCTAAGATTAATGATGATATTTGTATGTTAAAGAAGAGAGTAGATTGTTTGGGCTCCACTATGAGCCAATGTGCCATGAACCATACACGCTTGGAAACCTTGGTTCGAAAGAAACAAGTTCCATCATTTATGCATGCACACCCTCCACGGCATACACATGCTCCACACGGACACACCCATCACAAGTATGCTCATGTGTACACTTGTACACATTGTGGACGTAAGGGCCACCTTGCTAAATTTTGTTATGATAGATTACATACTCCTAATTTAGCAAAGAATTTTGTTTGGGTTAGAGAAGGGACTAACCCCCATAGACCCAACAAGATGTGGGTACCAAAGACCACCCCTCCTATTATTTTTGATGTAGGTGTGGGCTCTCACATGACGTGAGAGTGATGACACCTTGGAGTGGATGCGTTCCGGACTTAAATGAAATCAATTGGATGCATCACTTTCAAGGGAAGATTTGATGGAGATGACCACCATGTTTTGGAGACAAAGAGAGTTACCTTCTAGGTTTTGATAACAATTCTTAACTCCTTATTATTGTTTACATGCTTTCATATTGATGTTTTATAGCATGTTTTCATTGTCTATGGATTAGTGTGTAAATATCACATTTATTAGATCCTTGACATACATGTATAGTATTTGAGACACACATGCTTGCATGAACCCATACTTAGTGTTCTCACTTTTGTTTAAGCTATAATGTACATCATGAATCTAATACATGTGAATTCACATAGTAATCATGTTTTAGTTTTATCATGATAGTTTTTATATTGTGTTTTGATGCTTCTTGTTAAGATTACTTGTTTAGATGTTAGTTTTCATTAAGACTAGGACTTATACTTGTACATATAGTGGGCCACAAATAAATCTATATATGTTTGGGCTTGATTGCTTATTTGAACCCATTAGATGTGCTAGTATAGTCTAGTTTTGATGATTCATACATTTCAAACTTGTATTCCATTTTGATTTGTTTTATGTGTATAAGTTTTCAATTCATGTATATGTGTATTTTGCCAAACTTTAAGATATACATGTATACCCCTTGAGTCATTTGCCTTTCATGCAAATCTATATATGGACTCAATTGTGTTTAGGGATATGTATGTATACTTATTGTGTTAACAATTCATACATATACCTTGAAATGAAATGTGTTTTGGTGAAGATTTAGCTTTTTCTTGATTTTGTGTTTAATTGTTTAACTTCGTGTATATGTCTATCTTGTCCAAACTATCAGATATACAAGTTTATCCTTTTGAGCCACGTGCCGTCATGCATATATAAATAGTGGACTCGTTGTGTTTTGGATATGTATGTATATATTTTAATTTGTACTTGACATACATATGCCATGAAGATTAAATAAGTTTTGATGATTTTCGTGTATTCAATGTTTAAGGAATAATTGAGCTTAATTGAATATTTCATGATTATGATATTCACACTTTATTTGTACACTCACATTTATTTCTTGCTCATGTTTTGTATTCATGAGTCATATTTATGCCTAATTGAATTAGAGTGTTGATTATCATGTGGATTTCATGTTTTATGAAAATTATTTTTAGTTTATTCCTTGCTTGAAGGATTTCGCACTAGTTAACAAGTTTTTCATTTTGACTAGTTCGTATTCTTCAATTTGGTAGTGATTTTCAAACAAAACTACATTTTCAAATCTATTTTTGAAAACCCCTACCTTCCAAGGGCGGTTGGATGGGAGATCATGCTCATGTATGCTTTACTATGAAAATCATTTTAAACTTGAACCTTGATTGGGTGGTAGATTATATGAGTTATACCATGCTTTTATTGTTATGTCAATTGGTATCATTGAACTATTTCAATTGGTATCATTTTGATCTTTGTGTATACTCATATGTTTATTGTGTATGTATATTTTCAATTGGTATCATCTATTGGTGATTGGTACTCATTCTATTTCATACACATATACTTGTTTTATTTGTGCTTAAGATATAAATTTTTCACAAAATCTTGTTTATGCTAGTGCTTGAGCTTCAATTTTGTTTCAATTGATTACTTTTAAATTGGTATCAAGCCCATGCATCTTTTTAGTTGGTATTTCATAAAGGGGGAGAAAATTCAATTTTGTCTTTCAATTGGTGATTCTTCAATTGATATTTGTTTCCCACTCCCTTACTTTATGATTGAAAATTTCATATTGGTATCATATGTTTAATATGAAAATTATTTACAATTGGTATCAAAATTTTGTTTAGACATTCAAAATTTATTATGTTTAATTTCAATTGATATCAAGATGTTTCATGTGTTTTTGCTTAAAATTGGTATCTAAAAATTTTGTTTTTTTAAGAAAAATACAAAAGTTTTGATTTGTATTGACTATATGCATATAGATTTATGATGAGTGTATCTTGTATTGAAGAGCTTAACATCTCTTCATTATGTGGTACACGTGTGTAGGGGGAGCTTCACATCTCCTCTTATGCATTATATAATGTGTGTTATGTGAATTGGGGCTTAACATCCCTCCTTCATGTAATGCATATGTGTAGGAAAGCTAACTTAGCGTCTTCCTCTTCATGAATGTATATAGCATATAACATCTATTGATCTTTGTTCATTTTCAATTGATATCAAGATGCTTCATTGACATATTTATCTATTGATATCTTGTTGTTTATAGTCACCCCTTATTGACCTTGTTTTTGTTTTAGACAAAAGGGGGAGAACATTGTTTTATTGTTTTGATTGACTTAAAAGGGGAGAAAGTTTTTTTACCCCTCATTTTATTGTTTGGATTGTTTAACCCCTTCTTGGTCTTTTTGTTTGACAAAAAGGGGGAGAAAAATTTATTTGATTTGATTTTACTTTGAACCCTTGTTGATGATTGACAAAAAGGGGGAGAAGTATTTGAGTTTATGCATGTTTTCATTGCTTAAGGGGGAGAAGTATTTGTCTTCCTTGTTATTTATGCATATATGTTTTTGTATTGCAAATAGGAGAAAAAGATTTTGATTTATGCTTGTTGCATGTTTTATCTCCATACTTGCATACATATTCATGTGCTTCATTTCCATATCTTATTATTTATGTCTATGCATGAGTTAAGGGGGAGCTTCCTTGAAGCTTAACTTTAATCCATGCATATATAACTCGATGAGTTTTGTCATCATCAAAAACGGGGAGATTGTTGGCCCAAAAGTCTTCCACTCTAGTTTTGATGATGATTAACTCATGTAGTTATGTTTACTAATAATCTTGTGTTGTTTAAGTTTCAGATCATTAGCAAGATATTAGTTGCTGATTAGCTTCAACAAGGTGTTTAGAAGCTTTTCATGATGATTCCAAGGCCAAAGCTTCAAGATCATACATTGCCTAGCCCAAGGATGGAGTTTTGGAGCAAGTCTACTTGAAGATGAAGATCATCAAGAAGACTTAGGTATCCATAGTTTAGTTAGTGTGTTTAGATCCAATTTGTAAAGCTTAGTATAGTTGATATGCTCAAGTGCACAACACACACGTTTTCATGTTTTGGATTTGGTTTTCATGAATAGTAGATCAAAACAAGTTTACTTTATTTCTATGTATATTAGATGTATTCTAGATATACATACATGGCTTAACTTGCTAGACAAACTTATTTTGATATCCCTATTCATGTGTTGAAAAATCAAGTTTGATAAAAATACAAGTTTTGTTTTTGATAAAATTTGCAAGACTCAAAAATGAATTGATATGATTGATATATGTCTTGAAATTTTTATCACAAGTTTGTGTTTCCATATAAAATGATAAAACTAATTTTGGTGATTTTTAGAAGTGTTAAAAGATTTTTAGAAAAATATTTTACACTATTTTTCTGACCCAGATTTCTGTTCCAGGCTTCAATCAGTCGACTAGTCAACCTGACCTAGTCGACTTAGGTGAAGTCGGTCGACCGGGCCGGTCGACCGACATGCACAAATCTGTGCACGTTTGGAGGCACTAGGACGGTCGACCGCTCGGGTCGACCGGGGCACTTACAGTGCTCTCTGTTTGTTTCGGTCGACCGGGCCGGTCGACCGCAGTTGCCCAACGGTCATATTTTTGACCGTTGGCGGTCGACCGGGTCGGTCGACCGTTGCCTGTCAGAGCTGCCAGCTCAGCTCTAACGGCTAGTTTTCTGATGGGCCTATATAAACCCCATCTCTTTGGGTTTTTGGCCAAGGTTTTTAGAGACAAAATTTCCAGACTTTCTCTATTGTTTTAAAAGAGTTTTTAAAAGAGTTTTGAGCCAAAAAGAATTCATCTTATTTGTTTTTAGGTTTTTGGAAAAATCAAAGAAAAGAATATTTTGGGAGATTTGTCTTGGTTTTCATTTTATATCTTTTGCAAGAATTTTCCCAAGTGTTTTTCTTTGTTACTTGTTTTCCAAACACCTAGTTTTCCACACTTGAGCTATCTTCTATCCTAATCTATTAGGATCATTTGTTTTGTGGAAAAAGAAAAAGGAAAGAGGTTTGTGGTTGAAAGAGACCACCTATTGTAAACCCTTGATTTCTTGGTTGCTCCCTCTTTGGTAGAGGTTGAGATTGTGATTTGGGTTGTTGGTTTGCTCCCTCTATTGTGAGGTGGAGATTGGTGATTACTCCCTCTTGGTGAGGTGGAGTTGGTTGTTGGTTTGTATCCCTCAAGTGTGAGGTGGATTGTGGTTGTATAGCCTCGGTGGCTTTGTAAGGATTGAGAGAGGAGTTCGGTACTCCTATAGTGGATTGGAAATCCTACACGGTGGTGTAGGCGGGGATGTAGAGCTAGGGGCTCAAACCTCGAAACATATCCGTGTGTTTGCGTTTGATCCAATATCTCTCAACTCTCTCTCTCTCTCATTTATTTGTGCAAAGCATCATACCTCATTCATATCATATATTGCTTGTGTTGAGCATAATTCATATTGTCATATCATATCTATTTGCTTGTGTTGTGCCTTGCATAATTCACATTGCTATATCTTGTATATGCTTGGTTGTTTGTGTGTGCCTCACTTGTACCTAATCAACAAGAGCTTCACATAGCACCTCAACCCATTCAAGGGGAACCAAGAGGAGTTAGTCCAGAGCCCTTCACGGGGAATTCGGCTACACTTGTTGATTGTACTAAGTGTGCTTGCAAAATTTGCATTAGCTTCCGCATTTAGCGCACTTAGTTTTGCATTTAGTTTTAGATTAGCACTAACACCTATTCACCCCCCCTCTAGGTGTCCCTTTCATTCTTGTCTCCAAGCTGACTCGATCCAACGCGATCCAACGAGCTCGACTCCAACCCAGTACTAGCTGCGATCTTGACGCTAGAGCTCTTAAATCAACATATGAAAGCTCAAAACTCCTTTGTTGAAGCTAAACACCTACTAAAACCTTGATCAAATATCTGGAACTAAATATCACAAGATTATTAGTAAACTATAACTACATGAGTTAATCATTATCAAAACTACAGTGATCGGCCTCTGGGCCAACAATAGGCTACAGAGGTTTGGGGAGCATGAAACGAGGGGACATGTGTCAAAGATCCGCACCTGGATCCATCACATTACCACGGGAACACGGCAAAAACCGCGTTTTCGCGGCTAGATCAGGCGCAGAGGCCCTAATCCAATGCCATTTGTCTCTTTTGTAGAAGGGTAGCTCCAGGAATATCCATTTCTTGCGCACTTGGGCTAGCATTAGTCTAGGTTTATTCTCTAATCTTTTGGACTAATCTACCCCTCTCTAGAAGCATCTCTCTTGTTCCATAAGAAATCACTTTTAATTATCCGAATAAAGCTGAAAATAAGAATTTTTGTTACCATCTTGCTCTTGTCCTTTTAATTATCTGTAAAATACCCAAATGAAATTTGTAAGTAACATAATTAACGTAATTTAGTGGGAAAGATGGTGATGATGATGATGCAAAATTAGTTACTAATCAATCTTCCCCAACTTGGTTGTCACGTTAATGCATACCTCCTGACAACCCTTTTCAACTTCCCAAAGGAACCTCTTTGGCGTCGTTAATGTCGCGTTAATAATTTCCTCTGTGATAACTCTAAAAGAATTCCCCATAGAATCTTAAGAAATGCTTGCTTCCTTCTCAAATCCTTATGGGTTCTTTACTCCCTAGTGAGGCTTGTAATTGTCACATTAATGATTACCTCTGATAATTTTTCTATCATATCCCCTGGGAACGCCAAAATCCTCGTGGGATTCTACTCGACATAGTCCGAAGCGGACACTTTTTTAGCCTGATAAGGGCTAACTCTCAAATTCCTCTTATGTTAACACTTAGCTCTGAACAGCGGATCTAGGCTCAAGCTGTTATATCTGTAAGAGATCTCTGAACAGCCAAGTCTATAACTTAATTCTTCATTTTATTCCATGAGTAAGAATTCTTGCTATTCAGTAAATCTAAGTCGATCACGTCTAGTTTATCACCTCTGAATCGACGAGTGTCCAGATTCTATCATTGGTCCAATAGAGACTTTTCCTTTTGTTATTATGTCCAGTTCGTCACTTCTGAACGACAAAATTCTGAGCTTAGATAGCTTCTCAATCGGTTATGTCCAATTCATCACCTATGAACCGAGAGATAGCCAAGTCTCATCCTCTAGTCCAGTAGGGATTATGTTTACCGTCATGTCTAGTCTATCACCTTTGAATGGTGGGCTCTGAATTCAATAATTCCCAATTAGTTATATCCAGTTTGTCACCTCTGAACTCATCGATGTTCAAATTTCATCCTCTAGTCCTTTTTGGATCTTTTTTTATTGTCAAGTTACTCAATCACCTCTGAACAACAAGGGCTTTGAGCTTGGTTGTTTCTCAACTGGTTATGTCCAATCAATCATCTCTGAGCCAATAGATAGTCAAATCTCATCCTCTAATCAAGTGTGGACTTCTTTTTTGTCGTTATGTCCAGCTCGTCACCTTTGAACGATAAAATTCTGAACTTGTAATATCCTAATCAGTTATGTCCAATTCGTCACCTCTGAACTGGCAGATTCTAGATTTCACCCCGATCTAGTAGGGACTATTAATTTTGTCATTATGTCTACTTCATCACCTCTAAACAGTAAAATTCTGAGCTTGGTAGTTTTTCAATCAGTTATGTCCAATCAATCTCCTATGAACCGACAGATAGCCAAGTCTCATCCCCGGTCCGGTAGAGACTATCTTACAGCTGTTATATAGTTCATCACCTCTGAATAGTGAATTCTTATCTTAGTAATTTCTAATCTGTTATGTCCAGTCTGTCACCTCTAAACAGGCAGAATCACTGAGTTCATCATACTCTTTTCTCATCCCCAATGGATATTGTTTCAGCCTACCAAACTCACAACCAGTTTTTGGTAGTCTATTTTTTTAACTAATTCTATCATATTTTCAACCTCTAAATAGATTACTTATATTGTATTGGCTCTTTTGAGAGCCAAAGTTATGGAGTTTTGTCTGTATTTTTAAGTTATTTTGAAAACTAACTTATTAAAATTTTTTTACGAGAAATGTAAGAAGAATGAAGAAAGAAGAGAAAGACACCAGATAAGTCATTGATCAAAAAGTAGATTATATTGACTGGTGAAGAAGTATAAAAATGAAGATACAAGATTGTCTCTCATAAGATTTGATCTTTGCCTTAAGAGCAGGCAACCTGTTATTTTTTTCCTCTTCGGTCTTCAGGATGGCATGTGGCTTCAGCTTCTCTAGTTGAATGCAGCCATTATCTCCAAGCGGGACTTGATCTTCTTCAAGACTGTCTTCTTCTCTGCACCCGAGTGTTTGATCTAGATGCTTTCAGCAGTCATATCCTCTAGGCAGATAGTTTCATCTTGACACACTGGCTCAGCTTTAGAGAGGATAAGATTGGCCTTTGCAATTATGTCCTCTACCTTCTTAATCTGATTCTGTGCAGCATGAAGCGCTTCCTTGGAGACCACCATTGCCTCCGTAACCTCAGCCTCTCGTGCTTCTAGAGATTTTAGCTCCTGAGAACTGCCTTTGCCTCTTGAGACATCTGTAGATAGTTTTTTTTGCATTTATTCCAAGAAACGTTCATGTTCAGCTTCAACCAATAGAGTAAGTTCTAGCTACCTCAGGTTACTCAATTCGCAGATGTCTTGAAATTGATAAGTTTTTTCAAGAACTCAGCTTTGATGATCCCTCCAATATCTCGAATACTTTCTATTGCTCAGGAGAATATCAGTCCCAAGAAGCAAAAAAAGTGCGGGTACTTTTGAAAATCATGGAGAGACAACGCTTCAAGCTTTTGTAGAAGGATTCAACAAGTTTTTTGATGAATTCATCTTTGAAATCAACCTCAAGCGATGAAGGAGCAATGGCTAAAGGAGAACTCTCATGAGGCATGGTCGTTATGGATGACTCTAGAGTTGCTGGGTCATGGCGATTGAGGCAGTCAGTAGAAAAGGAGTATTCGCAGGAGCACCCATTGGAAATACGAAAGCAACAATTATTTCCTGATGAGCGGGCTCAGAGACCATCACCAAGTCGATGGACGAAGAAGTCGGAGGAGTTGACAAAACCAAAAATAACTCAGCCTCAAACTCAGGTTGATTTTCACTTTGCTCCGGTGCCATCTGTACAGGAGAAACAGGTTCCATCTCGACCATCATCACCGGCAAGTCTCTCGATGTGGCCTGTTACTGAATTATACTTTGATGTATAAGGCTCAACAGCACGGGACAAATCACTGTGGAACAATGTCCTCCTCTTGCTCAGGCTCTGATGTCATCAAAAAAGCAACTTTCGTAGGAGTTTCTGCAAAACTTTTTGATTTAGCAACGTATATAAAAAATATTTGCTAAATTCTAAACACTTCAATAATTATCTGCAGAGATTGAGGTTGTGATAGTAACCTCAGAACCAGCTGCCTCACCTTGGGTAGCTTTAACAGAGACATGCCCAGTGGTGGCAGCATCAACTTCAACTGGAGGAGGAACCTCGGAAGCAGGCACCTCCACAGGAGAAATTGGGAAGCGACATTCTCTGTCGGGGCTTCAGGAGTCTCGAGGATTTCTACATCCTCAGTCTCGTCCCTGTGCGTGGCTACCTCAATAGGGGTAGAAGACCCGATGTCTAGCATCATTCCATTGGGGCATTTCGATTCAGATAAACACCCACATTTTCTGTACGATGTGGGAAGAGGTCATCCCATTCCTGATCATCCTCTTCATCTGCACTTTAAGACTTAGAGTTAGTCATGGAAGTGAGTGATTAAAATAGAAATAGATGATCTTACTTGTAACTGGTACAAATTTCCCCTAGGCCTCATTGACCAGTGGCTCAATCGCTGGTTGAGCAGGAGGAAGGACACGAATCACTGGTGCTTCTACCTCTCTAATTTGCAAGGTCCCACAATGCGGACTCGAGGGCCTAACGGTCTTCTTCTTCTTTCAAGGGGAAGCACCTGGAGGAGGCAACCTAGGCTTTCATTTAAAATAAGTGGAGGGATTCTCATCTTATTTTTCATCTCTTATTCCTCGAGGGCAGTGGTAGCAGCAATTTCTGAGGCTGGTTCACTACCTACTTCACCCAAGAGTAGGCTCATGACAACTGAAGCCTCAGTGCCAGTATCAACAAGAAATTCATCAAGGTTAGGTACCCAGACATGTTTTCCTTGTCTTTGCTCTTCTACCTTCCCTTTTAAATGGGTCGTTATCAATTTTATCCTGGTAGAGTTAATTTTTAATGAGGACGGAGGCACGTGTGAAACCTTGTACCATTGGTAAAATCCCAAACATGTGAGGAGATTGGAAGTTCGATGTGGCATACCAAATCAAGCTCCCGTACAGTCGGCAATGAAATATCTCCAAGCCCTGGAGCCATCTATTAAACTCCCCACATACCCTAGCCGAGGGTTTGGATTACCGATGTACACTTGGTAGTTATGAAACTGTCTGGCAAAGTGGCTTGGTAGATAAGACTCTAGATAGCAGTCATCACTACATCGGTACACCAAGTAGGAAAGCCTAATGTTGACCGCCACTTGAAAGTGCCCAACTAAAGAGAAGATTGATTGTCCCCATTATCCTGGAATTCCTAACCATATTCTGTGCCTGGAATATGGGGAAAACATTAGAAGGGACTGTACGAGTCCTGACACTCTATCAATCTCTAGACCCCAGCCAAATATATGCCCTTCCACTGAGAGTTCTCGAAGTGGTGGAGGTGAGCGTGCATTCACCCTTTGGAGGCTCTTCACCTGGCTGAATAAGGACCAGACAATTGAGAGCAAACCATGCCATCAGATAGCAAACAATAGTTCTACTCTGGAAGAAGGCCCATAATGCGGGCAGCTCTCTCCCCACCCTCTTCCTAGTCGACCTTGCACAGAATTGCTCCGTCAATGTCTGAAGCTCACTTTGAATACGATAGACCATAGCGGAAAGTAGCCCGAGCGATCGTCTATATACAAGTTGAATTACTGGAAAGATCGCCAAAGGCATGATGTTGTAATAGGGTGGAGAAGGGATCACGCATCTTTTCAACTAGGCTAATAAATAATCAGCCAACAAAGCTCTTCAGGATAGAGGTCTTCCGGCTTGACGATGGAAGCTCAGAAAAGTATCTCCTTTTTTCTGTTCACCGTCGTCTTCCTCAAAAATAATGTCTCTATTTTCACTTGCCTTCATGACCTTGGCAATCTATCTATTTTCCATCGGAGATTGAAGATTTTCAAGAGGACAACCCACAGCAGGGAACAAATAATCAACCCAAGTTTTCAAACCAGGATAGAGGTCGAGACATATATAAAATTGGCACATGAGCTTTCGGTATGTCTCGTAAAGGGCTTGTTCCTTCTTCTCTAGTTGTTCTGACTCTTCAACGCACGAGAAATATTCTTCATAAGGTAGAGAACCTATTGGGAGGTTTGATACTTCCCACATCCTTTGCAACGCCATCCCAAGCTCACCAACTGGTATGAAGAATGTCCCCGACACCGAACAATACATTTCGAGGATGGCATAAAAAGTGGGCATGTTTATACCTATCCTAAAACAGGTGGCTTTGATGGCCTCATGAAGCCCCAGCAACTTCAGATCGTCTTCGAATGCTTTCAGCACATACAGTGTAAAACTGCTCCACTACTATTATTTGAAGGCGCTTACCCACCCTAAAGTCCAGAAGTCTGTAGCCAGATAGTTTCCTCTCGCCTTCACAAATTGATTCAAGAAGGTCGGGACTTGGGCAGGATTCTCTCCCACGGGCACATCATGACTAACATTGCCCGGATGCAAACCCATGATGCTTCACGGAGGTCCACTTCTGCCAATCCATTATAGGTCAGGATCCCCACATCCACCGATTCCGTGCACCGACTAACTGACTAGGTCATCTTCTGCTTTGTGGTTATGGATTGGAAGAAAGCCAAAGGATAGTGATGCTTGCTCTTTGGAAGATAGTTTCGATCTCCGTCCAGGGTGTAAACCCATTATCCCTCCCCGGCAAGCAGCTGCTGATCCGCGTCCGATGCTGTAAAAGGAAATAAGCTTCCTAAAGATTATACGGTTCTCTCCCTCGAACACCGCCATCATAATGATTATGCGAAGTGTTCACTCATCCCAACCTGAGTTGAGTGTGTTATGTTTAGGGGTTCTCTCTTCATTGAACAATTATGCCTGCCCTTGAAATTAGAAATGATGTTCCCATCCATCCCCCTGTGGACCCGAACAAACTGCTTGACGGACCTGGAGCGTAATGCACTACAAAACAAAGAAGAAATAAACATACTAGCCTTGTGTAAAAAGGGAAAAAATGCAACACATAGCTTCGCTCGCCGAGTGAAGCTAATCCAGACTCAGCTTCACTCTAGAAGAAAAGTTAGCTTCACTCCAAAAGCGAAATTAGCTCCATACTACATAGAAGCAGAGTGCCAAAAAAAACCCAGAGGGCTAGCTTTGCTGGGAAGCTTAAAAGGAACTTGGGCCTAAAAAAATTCAACAAACTCAAAGTCTTCAATCAGCTTCGCATTCTGCAAAGAAGCAGAATGCAAAAAGACCTAAGGGTTAGCTTCGCTTGGAAGCTTGAAGAAAAAATCTTTCGGTTTCTGAATTTGATCGACGAAATTAAAGGAGAATAAATTTGCCTAAAATTTGATAGAATCAAAATTAAGAGAGTTTGACTTCTAAGATCATCCGATCACAGTGAATCGCGATGAATTCACCATGAAATAGCAAAAATTTGGCTTCAAAAGAGATTAAAAATCTATGGAAAAGGGGAAAACCCCCTACCCACGATGGGTCGTTCAACGGCCAGAGTACGCGGCGCCGCCAACGCAAAGGTGGCAACCTCTTTTCCTGGGCACTCTTTGGTGCCATTTGAACTCTCAAAATGCCTTAGAGATCTCAAAAGAAGAAGGAGAAGAGATGACTTGATCTCTGAAAGTTCTAAAAAAACTTAAAATTTGAAGAGACTCTAAAAATTCAGCTAAGTTGGCTTTTATAGACATTCGTGCCTTTAGCTTCACCTCCTCAAAAGGATTGCAAAGCTGTCACTTCAAATTAATTTGAAATGACAGTTGGAGGTTAAGAAACCTAAACAGTGAAGCTATTTACCTTTGCTGAGACGCCATCTTCAGCTTCGCATGAAGCTTTATTTTTGTTTTGCTGTGAGCTCACCATTAGCTTCGTATGAAGCTTTATTTTAACTCTGCTATGAGTTTAGTTTTTAGCTTCGCTTGAAGCTTCAATTTAGCTCCACGATTAGTCTCTAAAACTGCATATTTCATACCACATCTTCACATTTATTTAATATTAAATTCTGCTAATAATACCCCTTTTGTATGTTTCTAGGTCCATGGTATGAAATGAAGAAGAAGACCCAAAATTACCATTTAATTGGTGATTAAAAACCTATAAAGATAGCCATTGATCTTGGAGAGTGGTTTCATCAAAACTAGGAGCCCAAAACCAGAAACCGGGACAAGCAGCCGACAGGGGGATAGGCGGGTAATGCGCAGCAGGCTACGCTGCGTGCACCGCCCTGGTACAGATGTGAAAACGCGACCTGGGCCGCGTTTCCACGGCTCTGGTGTGGAGCCACGCGCCAGGATTTGACGCGCAACTTCGTACCTGTATTCTGGTGCCCAGTTTAGACTATAAATACCCTGAAATTTTCAGAGCATAAGGGGGAGGAGTTTTGATGTGTTTTTAGGTTAGTTTTTAGGGTTTTCCTCTTGTCGTAGTTTAGGGCAGTTTGGTTTAGTTGATGTTCTTCTTCCTCCCTTGTATTTTCTATTTCTTGTGGATCTCGTAATAGGAGAGAGAGTGGTACATAGTTGAAAAGCAAGTGTACTTGTAATAGAGGTGACAATCTATGAATGATGCTCTCTTTATCTCTCCTTGTTTTCTTCTCTTTAACTCCTTTTACATGTTTAGCTAATTTTCTCTCATGGAAACTAACTGTAAGTCACTAGAAGAGGGGGTGAATAGGTGATGAGCTAATCTAATGGTCAATTAATGCAGAATTAAAACTTATTAAACTAAACACTACGTATAACATAAGAGTGTAGCCGGATTCCCCGTGAAGGGCTCTTTACTAACTCCTCAAGATTCCTCTAAATAAGAGTTGAGGTGCCGCGTTGGCTCTCTTGGTTGAGTACAAGTGTTAGCAAACAATCCCCAAGCATATAACAATATGAGCACGAATATATATCAAGCATATAAGAGTGAAAGCAATATAAGCATGCAAGATATAAACAAGAGTAAGAGATAGAGAGTGAGCAATCGCAAACACGGGAGATTTGTTTCGAGATTCGAGCACACTTGCTCTACATCCCCGCCTTCAACACTATGAAAGATTTTCACTATAATCGATCCCACCGGATCACTCGGTGCCGCAACACCTACAAGGCGAGTTCACACTTGAACTCCTTAGACTCTCTAGTCCCGTACACACCGCAAGCCGACAAGCTCGCCAAGGCCGCACCTCAAACACCGAGTTCACACACGAACTCGAAACACCGCGAACCCATAAGTCCGCCTCCTCAAAGTACAAGAAAGAACTCTTGGTGATCTAAACACTTTGATCACCTATAAAAATTCTCACAATAGCACTCCTATAGGTAGATATAGCAATGGATAGATCAAGTGTTTGTGTGAGAAAACAAGGATTGAAATGGTGGAGGAAAAACACAAGAAAATCACTTTTGAAAACTCTTGATAAACTCTTCTTTTGAATGGAAGTATTTGGCTCTAAAATAAGTGGAGAAAACCTCTTAAAAGGGTTGGAAAAACTGGCTCAAAATCCACTTCAAAAATCTTAGAGAAAACACCCCAAAAAGTCCCTTTATATAGGGCTAGAAAAAACTAGCCGTTGGGCATTTTTTCAGCCCAGGTGGCTGGCGGTCGACCGGCCCGGTCGATCGCCAACAGTCAGAAATCTGACCGTTGGGGCGACGGTCGACCGGCCCGGTTGACCGCTGCCTGGAACAAAGAATAAAGTTCTCTACCGGTCGACCAGCACGATCGACCGGGGCTTTCCAGAGAGCAGAAGCTCTCTGCGGTTGACCAAGTCGGTCGACCAGCCCTCCAGCCAGAATTGGCGTGCACGTTTGTGCACGTCGGTCGACCTACTCGGTCGATCGACTTCAAACTCGGTCGACCGATCCAGTCGACGGCGGAAGCCAGACCAGACAAATTATCGGGATAAAAAATGTTGACTTTTTAGCATAAATAAAATCCCATAAAATTATGAAAAATCTACAAAAATAGTTTTAATATTATACTTTGATAATCAAACATGCTTGAGCAAAATCATGACATGTTATAAATAATTTGAACTATTTTTGTAACTTGAAAATTTGGCTAAAAATGAAAACTGTATTTTTCAAAAATTGGTTTTTCCAAAACTTCTCCAAATACAAAAACAAGATATTTTAAGCTCTTTAAAAGTATAGAGTGTATGGATATGATCCACTGCACAAACATGTTGAAGTATCTATGTTTTTGACAATAAGCACTAAAACGGTTTTGGTTAACAACACATGTATACTTTGAATACCAAAAACCAAACCGGTATTTTTCTAAAAGAAAACTCTTTTGTATTTTTCCAAAATAAAATTCTTTTATGAGAACTCATCTAAATCAAGAGTGTGTGTGTGTGTAAGATATACTTGAGCAATCCACCAACTATTCTATCCTTTACATTTTACCTAAAAACAAAATCTTATAAAAACAAACCTAGACACAAGTCTTGATCTTGAAGGTCTTCACTTGAAGTCTTCTTATCTTCTTGACTTGGTCCAAACTCGATGCAAAGAGTTAGACTCCTCTTGAGTACTTGATGTGGTCTTGATGCACAAGCTCTTGAATCAAACCGAGTTAGCTCTAAAACTTGACTTTAAATCCTTTGTTGAAGCTACACACCTACAAAGATCTTGATCACAAATCTGAAGCTAATTAAACACAAGATCATTAGTACCATCACTACATGAGTTGATCATCATCAAAACTAGAGTGATGCGCCTTTGGGCCAACAATCTCCCCCTTTTTGATGATGACAAAACTCATGGAGTTATATATGCATGGATTAAAGTAAAGCTTCAAAGAAGCTCCCCCTTAACTCATGCATAACAATAAACAAATAAATGTGCAATGAAAGCTCATAAACATGTATGCAAATACAAAGAGATAAACATGCCAATCAAGCATAAAGCACATCAAATTCTTATTCTCCTATTTGCAAAATAAAACATATATGCATAAACATAAATCCTTTTCCAAAACAACATGCATATATTCTAAAATACTTCTCCCCCTTTTTGTCAATCATCAACAAAGGGGTTAAGTAAACACAAAAACAATGTTCTGCCCCTCAAAGAGGTGAACTCAAATCAATCAACAAATAATTATATGCGATATACATTCATGAAAAGGAAGACGCTAAGTTAACATCCTTACATACATGCATTACATGAAGAAAGGATGACAAGCCCTAATTCACATAACACATAATATGCAATGCATAAGAGAAGATGTGAAGCTCCCCCTACACACGTGTACCGCATAAAAAAGAATTGTCAAGCTCCTCAATATAAGATACACTCAACATGAATCTATATGTAGAAGAGATGTTAAGCTCTCCTTGCATATAGGCAATATAAATCAAAACATTTTTAATTTTCTTATTAAAACAAAATTTTGAATTTTCTCAATGAAAACAAATTTTGAGATATCTTAAAGTAAATCAAATTTTAAGATACCAAAATGTAAATAATCATTACAAATTTTGAACTTTTAATTGCAATTGAAACATTTATCAATTGAAATAACAATGAACTTTTGATACAAATTGTGATCTTGATACCAATGAAAGAAAGTATTTTATATTTTGATACTAATATAAATTTTCATGGATACCAATTGAAATAAATAGATCAATAGATACCAATTGAAACATATTGTACATTTTGATATCAATAAAAATACTAATTATAAAAAAAATATCAATTGAAGATAATGCATAAGCTCATATAAAAGATACCAATTGAGAAATTAATTGAAAATTAAGATTTGAAGTAAGCTTAGCATAAACAAACTTTGTGCTTTAAACAAGTAAACTTTATTTTAAATCAAGCACAAATAAATCATATATATGTATGAAAATGAAAAACCAATAGAAATTGATATTGTTTGAAATGAAGCATAAATATGTAGGAAACAAAATATGAGTATATACAAAATAAATATCAATTGAGATACCAATTGACAATAACAATGTAAATCAAGTATATAACTCATACGTACCACCCTTTATATGCACAAGTTAAACGATTTTCAATAGGGCTTACAGGCATAATCGCCCATCCGTCCACCCATGACGGTGTTGGTAGGGGTTTTCAAAAATAGGTTTTGAAAAATATTTTTAATATTGAAAACATTACCAAATGAAGAATACATAACTGGTTAAAATAATTTTTGAAAAACTAGTTAAAGATCCTTCAAAATATGAAACCAAAACATATGTCTATCATGAAACATACTAAATACATAAAGTTTAACACTTGAAATCTATAAGGCTCAAAAATAATCATGAAACAAAGTCATGAATAAACAAATAAAGTGTGAGTGCACAAGAATCGTGTAATTAGCATTTTTCATGAAGATAGTTAATGAAGCTCAAACAAACATGAAACTCAAAAATCATGAAAATTCATTTTTCAATTAAAAATGAAAATCATAAAAATTCATTTTTTCATCTTAAACACAAACTTCTACGTATATGTATGTTTTTATTCAAAACTAACAATATGCATACATATCCCAAACATAAAAGGAGTCTATGATATGATTTGCATGAAGGCAAGAGACTCAAGAGACATACATGTATATTCATTAGATTTGAATACAAACTGCATATACATGAAATAAAACATGAAAATAGGCAAAACAAGTGTAAATGAGGAAATCATCAAAACTAGGCTATACATGTGCATATAGTGAGTAAAAATGAATAATGAAATGCAAACATATATGAATCAATTTGTTGCTCACTACTTGTACATATATATATCAAAGTTTTAATAAAAACTACATTTAAACTAGTATTTATCACATGAAGCACAAAACAAATAAAATATGAACATGCTAAAAATATCATATATGAACAAGCATGTAAATAAACTAAGAGTTTAGAGATAGTTATCAAACTAAAGAACTATACTCCAAATCTTCAAAACATGGTGGTTGTCCCACCAAACCACCTTGATAACGGTGCATCAAATATGTGTCCATCATGTCCATGTGCATCCACCATCAAGGCACCATCCCTCTCAGTTTTGTGAGAGCCCGCACCTACGTCAAAAACACAAGGTGGGAATTTTGGTACCCATTTTCTTTTGGGTCCTTGAGGGTTAGCTTTGTAAGGAACCCAAACATTTTTCTTATTAGCAAAATGTAAAGCATTTATCTTATCATAACAAAATTTTGCTAAATGGCCTTTGCGGCCACAATGTATACATTTGTACACTCTAGGATCCATATGATTATGAGTGTGGTCATGACGTGCAAAATGTGCATATGCATGATGTGGATGATGTGCATGAACATGTGGAGCTTGTTTCTTTGAAAACAAAGACTCCAATCTGGAGTGGTTAAATGCACATGTGCTCAAAGTTGTGCTCAAACAATTTATTTTATTTTTTAAAACTTTAACTTCATTTTTATTAATAGTTGTGGCATGAAGAGCATGATCAATGGTCCTTTTCTTTTTAGAAAAATTTACTTTTTCTTTTTCAATAATTTTTCTTTTAAAGAAGTGTTTTTCATTTAAAGCAACTTCCTTTTGTTTTCCCACCAAAATAATTTTATTTTTCAAATTAGTGTTTCCTTCACAAAGATCATTTAATTTAGACATCAAGGAAACATTTTCATTTTTCAAACTTTCATTTTCTTTTGAAATAATTTCAAAATTTTCTTGTAAAGAATCTTTTTCATTTAACATGCAATCAAATTTATTTTTCATTTTCTTGTTATCTTTCTTAAGCAAGTCATGTTATTCAATTAGTGGTTGACAAAATGAAGTAAGCTCATCATAAGACATGTCAACATCTTCATCTACCTCAGATTCGGTAGTTATCTCAAGGGGGTTATCCCCTTGGACCATGTAGCACACCTTGGACGTGTCACTTCCAACATCCGAATCATTCCCCGCATAATATTGTTCATTTTCGCCAAGGGAGATCAACGAGTTCCATACTACAAAAGCCGAATCAAGATTAGCAATCCTAGATAAATAAACATCATTTAAGGCACACTTCAAAGCATGTAGGGCTTTTGAGTTAGCCTCAATATACTTGCTATTGTTAATATATGAATCTTTAATTGTAGCAAGATAAACATGAATGCCTAGGCCTTTGAGGTACAAAGACATCTTAACCTTCCAAGTTTGGATGTTAAGAATGTCAAAGGTGGAAGGTGTCATGAAGTCCATGGTGTGTTTAAACAAATATTGTGATTAGCTATAAAATAAGGATCTTTAACTCTAGGTTGTAAGACCCAAAAAAGAGCACTTGGCTCTGAAACCAACTGTAAGTCACCTAGAGGGGGGTGAATAGGTGATGAGCTAATCTAATGGTCAATTAATACGGAATTAAAACTTATTAAACTAAACACTACGTATAACAGAAGAGTGTAGCCGGATTACCAGTGAAAGGCTCTGGACTAACTCCTCAAGATTCCTCTAAATAAGAGTTAAGGTGCCGCGTTGGCTCTCTTGGTTGAATACAAGTGTTAGCAAACAATCCCCAAGCATATAACAATATGAGCACAAATATATATCAAGCATATAAGAATGAAAGCAATATAAGCATGCAAGATATAAACAAGAGTAAGAGATAGAGAGTGAGCAAACGCAAACACGGGAGATTTGTTTCGAGGTTCGAGCACACTTGCTCTACGTCCCCGCCTTCAACACTATGAAGGATTTCTACTATAATCGATCCCACCAGATCACTCGGTGCCGCAACAGTTACAAGGCGAGTTCACACTTGAACTCCTTGGACTCTCTAGTCCCGTACACACTGCAAGCCCACAAGCTCGCCGAGGCCGCACCTCAAATGCCGAGTTCACACACGAACTCGAAACACCGCGAACTCACAGGTCCGCCTCCTCAAAGTACAAGAAAGAATTCTTGGTGATCTAAACACTTTGATCACCAATAAAAATTCTTACAATAACACTCCTATAGGTAGATAAAGCAATCGATAGCTCAAGTGTTTGTGTGAGAAAACAAGGATTGAAATGGTGGAGGAAAAACACAAGAAATTACTTTTGAAAACTCTTGATAAACTCTTCTTTTGAATGAAAGTATTTGGCTCTAAAACAAGTGGAGAAAACCTCTTAAAAGGGTTGGAAAAACTGGCTCAAAATCCACTTCAAAAATCTTAGAGAAAAAAACACCCCCAAAAGCCCCCTTTATATAGGTCTAGAAAAAACTAGCCGTTGGGCATTTTTTCAGCCCAGGCGGCTGGCGGTCGACCGGCCCGGTTGACTGCCAACGGTCAGAAATCTGACCGTTGGGGCGACGGTCGACCAGCCCGGTCGACCGCTGCCTGGAACAGAGAACAGTTCTCTGCCGGTCGACCGGCTTTCCATAGAGCAAAA
The DNA here is from genome assembly GCA_038442645.1 of Agave tequilana. Taxonomy (NCBI): domain Eukaryota; kingdom Viridiplantae; phylum Streptophyta; class Magnoliopsida; order Asparagales; family Asparagaceae; genus Agave; species Agave tequilana. The sequence goes on from JAVJIF010001412.1 coordinate 138,937, forward strand.
GCTCTCTGCGGTCGACCGAGTCGGTCGACCAGCCCTCCAACCAGAACTGGCGTGCACGTTTGTGCACGTCGGTCGACCGACTCGGTCGACTTCCGGTCGACCGGCAGAAGCCAGACCAGACAAATTATAGGGATAAAAATGTTGACTTTTAGCATAAATAAAATCCCATAAAATTATGAAAAATCTACGAAAATAGTTTTAACATTATACTTTGATAATCAAACATGCTTGAGCAAAATCAAGACATGTTACAAATAATTTGAACTGTTTTTGTAACTTGAAAATTTTGGCTAAAAACGAAAACTGTATTTTCCAAAATTGGTTTTCCAAAACTTCTCCAAATACAAAAACAAGTTATTTTAAACTCTTTGAAAGCATAGAGTGTATGGGTATGATCCACTACACAAACATGGTGAAATATCTATGTTTTTGACAATAAGCACTAAAACGGTTTTGGTTAACAACACATGTATACTTTGAATACCAAAAATCAAACCGGTATTTTTCTAAAAGAAAACTCGTTTGTATTTTTCCAAAATAAAATTCTTTTATGAGAACTCATCTAAATCAAGAGTGTGTGTGTAAGATATACTTGAGCAATCCACCAACTATTCTATCATTTACATTTTACCTAAAAACAAAAATCTTATAAAAACAAACCCAGACACAAGTCTTGATCTTGAAGGTCTTCACTTGAAGTCTTCTTATCTTCTTGACTTGGTCCAAACTCGATCCAAAGAGCTAGACTCCTCTTGAGTACTTGATGTGGTCTTGATGCACAAGCTCTTGAATCAAACCGTCTTAGCTCCAAAACTTGACTTTAAATCCTTTGTTGAAGCTACACACCTACTAAGATCTTGATCACAAATCTGAAACTAATTAAACACAGGATGATTAGTACCATAACTACATGAGTTGATCATCATCAAAACTAGAGTGATGGGTCTTTGGGCCAACACTAACTACTAACAACTAACTTGCTAACTTCTTACTTGATAATCCACATGAATCTAATAGCCTCTATTTAGCCTTGCTCTTGCAAGAGCCATTAATGGCTCAGATGATAGATTCTAACACTCTAACATCTTAATTCTCTAACAAGCTAACATTACTTTATTTCATACTTACTCTTATTTAGTTTTGATGGTTTAAGTCTAGCTTGCACTTGTTTGTTGAGTTTGGATGTGATGAGTTATCGTATGGGTCATGCTTTGAAATACTCTTGAACCAAGAACGAGTGATGGCTAAGGATGCATGTGAGGCAACTATCACTAAAACATTAGCATGGTTAATGGAGTCATTAGTAGTTAGTAGACAAGAGTTTTCTTTCTCTTTTTACTTTGTTTTAGACATATCTCAAAAATCACAAATACATTCTTTTCTATGTTTCCCACTTCTTTGTATTCACCGTACTCTTCTCTTTTAATTATTTTTTTCTTTTATTTTGATTCTTTAAAACGTTGAAGAAACTTTAACACATACATGAACATTCTGGTAAAGCTTTTATCGCTTCCCGTCCTTATAGATTCGACCCGTTTAGCCTCTATGCTATAACGGAAGTATCGAGGAAGTTAAAACACACTCACTTTAAATATAGACTTCAAAACATATACTTTTCGTGCACGGTTTTCCCCCGATCAAATTTTAGCGCCATTGCAGGGAATGGAACAGTTTGATTTCACATTTTTGTTAACTTTTCTTCTTTATTTTTTGGTGTGCAGGTTAAAGTTTTAGCATTGCAGAAGTGTGGTTGGATAAATTCTTGTATATTCTTATATTCTGTTGCTACTTTTTGTTTATAATACTTGTGCACTATAATAATTTTAAAAACTAAAATATGATAATTGGATGTTTTAAAACAGTTTAGATATTTGCATCTAGGTACGTGTCAATTTCAATTCCAATATACTGTATTTTATTCTTGTGTGGTTGTGGTATTGAAGGAGATGTACATATTGCATTGCATATAGTTAGGACAAACACGTGGGTGATTTACTCTCTTTGTGTGTTCATTCTTATCGATATTGCACACTTGCACAAATTGAACTTAAGGGCAAAGCCCAATACAACATAAGGTGGGAAAGTCATTATCCTCTCTTAGCCCAAAAATCACCTCCCCACTCACACAACCAAAGCCTTAATAAAACTTGCTAGACGTTGGCCCCTAGAGACATCTCGGACTCATTTAGGAGATTGACCTGATGGGGAAGTTGCTAGAAGTTGACTCTTGTCAAATCGGTATCGAAGGTTGGGGATTGAGAGGCAAAACTTTGAACAGTGATTTGGCATAATTAGGCTCGTTGCTCCGGCATGGATACCTCCCACTGATCTTACCTCTACCTGGCGATTAACTCATGGTCAGATTCCGACAATGTACCCCCGTAGACAGTCTAACCAGTTAGAAGTCTAGCATAGGCCTGTTTCTTTTTCTTTTTCTTTATTTGTTTGTTTGTTTGTTTGTTTTTCTTTCTTGTAAAATTGTGATATGGATTTCAACAACAATAATTTTTTTAATCCTAATATGAATCCATATTTCACCTCGACCTCATTTGACTCGGATAACTTCAACCCGGATATGTACAACATGAACCAATCATATAGGCTGGATTGGGATTTTTCGACTCAATATGACCTATACCCCCAATCTTATAATCATAATTTTTAAAATAATTTCAACTCTACACAAAGTTAAAGGGGATTCACCTCCCCGAGTCAAATTTTTGAACACATTGTCCACAATTTTCACAATATTAATTCGCCAATTTTGATTCATATAAGATCGAGCCAAATCAGCACAAGAAAAATACAGACTTTTAGAACAGTGTTTGATCCTCAATTCTACTTTGTAGCCTAGAGCTAATGGGTCGTGATCCACAGGGAGGGACAGCGATGGAAGCGCTATGTAAGTTTCTTCTTTTAATTTACCAAAATTAGTTAATACTTATCTTCTCAGTTTAAAAAAAAATTAAAAATGTTAAGTTAAGAATAAGATGGTAGAAGAAGAGATGGTGGTGGTGGTGTTGTTGTTTTAATTATGAAAGAAAAAGAAACAAAAGAGATAAAGAAAAGTGTTGATGCAAAAATCAGAAATAAAAGAAGAATATTTACCTCTACTGTTTGAATCATAACAAAAAATTATCTTAACATAAAGTAAAGCGAAGAAATAGAAAAGAATAAAGGAAAGCAAGGCTTCAGGGAGATCGAGCACAATGAAGAAAAGTGGGAAACCTCCATTGATTGTCACCTTCAATATAAGTTTCTTGAAGAAAAGATTACAATAGTATCACTCTATAAAAACTCTTTCTCTCTCTTTTGATCGTGTAACTCTCTATAAAATCAAAATAAAATAAAATAAAGAAAATAAAAATTACATTGAAGAAGAAAAGAAAAACTAAACTAAATCTCTCTAGAGTTGTGCCCTTTCTGCCTTCAAGGTATGAGGGTATTTATAGGAGAAAACTAGAAGGATAGATCGCGTATGAAGATAGAAAGAGCTGTATATTTCTGAATTTGAATTCTCCCATTATCTCTAAACTTGATTTGATTTATCCAGAAATTCAATTCTGATCTGCAGCTTATTGGCGTGTTGATTGCTGAATATCACTTATTACATGATAGAATTAGAAAGAGTAATCAACAGACGAATTATAGCCATTTAAGTCTTCTTTCTGTAGCATTTTGAATCATTAGATTTGAGTTTCAGTAGCGAAAGTTATGATTAGAATGCTAAACTGTAACCAGTCTGAATCCGAATTTAAATTGCTTCATCTCATCCGTTGATCTTCTCTCTATCCATTTATCCTCTTTGATTTTCAATTTGTCTTCTAAAATTGATAATATATCTATTTATCTTCAGCAAAACCGATAAGGTTTTTAAACAATTCATCTTTTCCTTGAATTTAGAAGATATTATCTTATCTGATATATCTAGTTTTCAGATAAGATAGCTTCTAGAATCTTTGGATTTGAATCGATCCCCTTTCTTTTGAACTTTTGAATTTAATTGGATAAATTTCATGATTATCTTCTCCCTATCATACCCTGCATGAATTAGGACATTAAGACAAGTTATTTGCAATATTCATTACAGAATATATGTAGGAATGTAATAATATTTATGTAATATATGTGTCCAAACACACCCCCACACTTATCTTTTGCTCGTCCTCGAGCAAAACAAAGAGAAAAGAAAAACTAAACTAACCAAACCTAACTCACTTTCATAGAAATCACGGTTGCACTTAGCACGTGTAACAAGCCTTTAAACCTCTACGTTACCCTTAAAGGACGAGTTTTGTCTCGTGAGGATTTTCAGTGAATTGCACCTACAAAATCCATGAAGAAAAAGAAATGAATTTTTAGTATTTTTTGAAAACGCATTTTGAAAGGAAAAAATATTTGAAGTATTAATGTAAAATTTCAAGTATTCTATAAGTCATACGATTATCAAAACTTAGTCATTCCTAAACTTAGTCTTTATTCAAAAACTTGTTTTCAATTAAGGTAAGGATTAAAATTGTATTTCTCATCTAGTCTATTATTTTACCCCAAGTCATATGCATCTTGTGACCGTGAAAATTTGGCTCACTTCAACTTTAACTCTTATGCCTTATTATTGTCTTTTTCTTTTTATTATTTATGGCAGTTATATCCCTTAGCTCTATTAGTCTTTCTAATTCACCCATGTAACGATCCTTAGTCGGTGACTCCCAAGCCAGACGATTTGAGGGCACCGGGTGAGAAAACACCCCAATGACTTAGGACTCGAGCAAACAAGACCACAAAACTAAGGATTTTTATTTATATGAACCACTTTTAGGCGGGAATACTTATGCTTTATGAGGCACAAATACCCAGCTTAATCAAAGAATTTTTTTTGATATATGTATATATATATTTTTTATATAAGGCATAAGAATCTTTGTTTTAGAACCCTAAGTGTGTAAGTGTATAAAGTATGCATATTTCGTCAAGGTAAAAATCAAGACTAAATTACTTTTTCAATTTTTCTTTCTAACCTCAAAATCAAACAAATAATTTTATTTTGACCAAGTATAAGAAATCCTAATTATTATCCTCTTATTCCTTAAAATTAAGTTAATTTTTTAGAAAAATAAGTCAAAGTATTATTTTTCTTTTCAAAAGGTTTTAAAGAAAAATTAGTGAAGTTAGCATGTTAGTAAACCCTCCCCCACACCTAACTCATGCATTGTCCTTAGTGTATGAATGAAATGCAATAATACATGAAAAAGGAGAAAGGGAAGGAAAATTGTCACTTCAAGGTGGTGGTTCCGGTTGTGGTCTCATTGGGCTAAGCGTTTCTGCCCAATTTAGATACTGTGGATTTTCATAGAATCCACCTTTTTTTTCTTTTTCTTATTAGCATGTTTATACTCCCCAATATGAATAGGATAATCCAAGATCCTAGCATGATTTTTTTTCGGTTATATGACCAATCTTGGGATATCATCACTGAGTCATATTGATCTGAATCTTGATCCAACAGTGGAATGTGATTTTGTGGAATAGATGATTTGGGCTCAACAATGAAAGAAATAGGAACCGATACTGACTCGGGAATAAAACTCAAATCAAGTTTAGGTTCGAGAGTCGGAGTTGGTTCATGGGTTTGATCCAAATTATAGAATTCAAGTTCACATTCATTTCCTAACAATGGAATGTGACTATCCAATGTAGTTGGTTCATGTTCAAGCTCTCGGGTATAGGAATCAGTGTTGGCTTCGGAATTGGGTCCAAATCGGGTAAGAAAATCGGAGTCAGCATAGATTCAAAAAATGAAACTGAATCACAACATTTGGAATTGGTATCACATTCATCTTCAAGTTCAATCTCATTGAAATGAAAACTTGCCAATTCGTCAATGGATTGATATTAGTCAAGTTTAAAGTTTTGTGGTGAAATTGAATCTTGATTAAAATCTCCAAGATACCATGATTCTTCGTCAATATGACTAGGAGAATTAGGAGTGGTCAAAAATATGTTAGGCAGAGTTTCCTCATTCCTATCATTAATTGTATTGACCAAATGACTCACTTTTGCTTCTAGCCTATTAAGAGATTTGAGACAATCTGTTTGGAATTGAATACAATCATTTTTGGACTGACTCATGAATTCCATATTCTTTTCTAAGTCAACAGATTCTTCTTGCTGTGGTTGGACTTGAAAATTAGAGTAAGAATCTTGGATTTGGGAACTGTTTGGGAGAATTGAGTCCGTTATGATGTACTTGTCGTGTGGACTCAAGGAAGGCTTCAAAAGTCTTTTCTAAAGAAGATTTCTCTTCCATAGGTTGGTCTTGGTATGGATTATATGAAGCTGTTTGTTGGTAAGGTTATTGATAATAAGACTCAGGGGAGTTATATCCCCACTGACTCGGCGAAGAGTGGTGATGATTGTCTCATTCTTGTTCATAGTACTGGGATGAGGCATATATTGATTCGGATAAGACCAATCTGGCATACTTGGTTAGTTAGAGTTATGTAATGCCGGGTTGGTAATATCTGAATTGAAAGAGGTTGGGGTGAAATATGGATTTGAGTTATAGTCAGAATAATTATAATTATAAACCATTTTCACAAGAACAAATAAAAACAAACAATAAACAAACAAGAAAATGAAGAAAAATCTAGCCTATGTTAAGGTAGAGCTTAGACCTAGATGACTCCTAACTGTTGATTATCCACAGGAGGTACACTGTAAAACCTGACTACAAGTTAATCAACCAGGTAGGGGCAAGATTGGTGGGAGGTATCCGTGCCTAAGCAACGGGCCTAATTATGCTAAATCACTAGCCTTCGGGGTTTTGCCCCTCAATCCTTAACCTTAGACACCGATTTGTCAAGAGTCAACTTCTAACAACTTTCCCCTTAGGTCAATCCCTATTTGAGTCCGAGATGTCTCTAGGGCCAACGTCTACCCAATTTTATGTTAGGCTGGGTTAGTGATTGAGGAGATAGTTTTTAGGCTAAGGAAGGGTAATGACTTCCCCACCTTATCTTGTTTAAGGATATGCCCTTAGTCTTTTTTGTGCAGTGTACAAGTATAAAGTAAAAGGTAACATTCAAGTAATATGAATCACTCAAACTATGTTCCTAAACTATATGCATTGCATACATACCTTTGCTCCAGCACTCTTCAACAGTAATGTAAAGAAACGAAATAGACAGATGCCCTAAGATGCAATAGTCTAAGCATTTTTAGCATTTACAAAGAACAAGTTATTGTTGATTAGAAATATGTACAGAATGAGTTAAAAAGATAAACTAATAACTGCAGAGAGCTAATCTCTGAAAAGCGGCCTGCAAAGTTAATCTCTAAAAAGCATCCTGCAAGAGACTACAGTTGTGGGATATGATTCTCTGCCTTCTTGGATAGAGGCACAGAGTAGCAATATGTCCACTGCAGCTCCTAATTTTCTGTAATTCGCCCCTGTACACCAAAACAAAGAAGAAAAAAGGAATTAATTCGTTAAAGTAAATTAAAAGAAAAAAACTTACCGTCCCCCAGCAACGGCGCTAAAATTTTGATCGAGCCAAACCTGCACAAGAAAATACAGACTTTTAGAACAGTGCTAGGTGCTCAATTCTACCATATTGCTTAGAGTTAACAGGTCGTGATCCACAGGGAGGGATAGAGATGGAAGCGTTATGTAAGTTTTTTCTTTTAATTTACCAAAACTAGTTAATACTTATCTTCTCAGTTTATTAACAAAAAAATGTTAATTTAAGTTAAGAAGAAGATGGTAGAAGAAGAGATGGTGGTGGTGTTGTTGTTTTAATTATAAAAGAAAAGAGATAAAGAAAAGTGTTGATGCAAAAAATCAGAAATAAAAGAAGAATATTTACCTCTATTATTTGAATCATAATGAAAATTTACCTTAACATGAAGTAAAGCGAAGAAATAGAAAAGAAAAAAGGAAAGCAAGGCTTCAGCTAGATCGAGCACAATGAAAAAAGTGGGAAACCTCCATTGATTGTCACCTTCAATATAAATTTCTTGAAGAAAAGATTACAATAGTGTCACTCTATAAAAACTCTTCCTCTCTTTTGATCATGTAACTCTCTCTAGACTAAAAATAAAATAAAATAAAGAAAATAAAATTACATTGAAGAAGAAAAGAAAACCTAAACTAAATCTCTCTCTGGAGTTGTGCCCTTTCTACCTTCGAGGTATGAGGGTATTTATAGGAGAAAACCAGAGGGATAGAACGCGTATGAACATAGGAAGAGCTGTATGTTTCTAAATTTGAATTCTCCCATTATCTCCAAACTTGATTTAATTTATCAAGAAATTTAATTTTGATCTGCAGCTTGTTGGCGTGTTGATTGCTAAATATCACTTATCAAATGATAAAATTAGAACAAGTGATCAACAGAAGAATTGTAGCCCTTTAAGTTTTCGTTCTGTAGCATTTTGAATCATTAGAGTTGAATTTTGGTAACGAAAGTTATGATTAAAATGCTAAACTGTATCCAGAATCCGAATTTAAATTGCTTCATCTCATCCATTGATCTTCTCTCTATCCATTTATCCTCTTTGATTTTTAGTTTGTCTTCTAAAATTGATAAAATATCCATTTATCTTCAGTAAAACCGATAGAGTTTTTAAACAATCTATTTTTTCCTTAAAATTTAGATGATATTATCTTATCTGATATATCCAGTTTTTAAATAAGATAGCTTCTAGAATCTTTGAATTTGAATCGATCCCCTTTCTTTTGAACATTTGAATTTAATTGGATAAATTTCATGATTATCTTCTCCCTATCATGCCCTGCATGAATTAGGACATTAAGACAAGTTATTTGCAATTTTCATTACAGAATATATGTAGGAATGTAATAATATTTATGCAATATATGTGTCTAAACAATATACTCCTATTCCTGAACCACCAATTGAAGAAAAATCATCATTGGAAAGGAGTTTGGAAAAAGGAGTTTGGAAGAAGTGATAGAGGCCCAAAAATAATTTGAAAAGATGGTAGCCTCATCATGTCCACAAAATTTTTAAAATTCCTGTAGTTCTTTTTCAGAACGACTCAAAGGAAAATCATTGTGGGAAAAAACTATGGAATTTGTGTAAAAAATTGAGCGTATAATGCAAAATACGATTGACTTCCCATGTCCACCAAATGTTCATACGACTCACGAATCATGTCATTTTGAAAATCCAGTTTCAATTTCATCATACCAAACTGAACTTGACCAACATCAACCTCTTGATAGTTTGGCAAGTTATCTATTTTCTGAAATTAAACTTAAAGACAAATGTGAACCGGAGCTTCAATTTAGCAATTCAAGTCGAATCCTTGAATCAATATCAACTCCGGTAGTGTTTCCTGAACAAGTAACGTTCTTGAGCCAGTCTTGATTCCCATAATTCCTGAAACTGAATCGATCATTTCACCTATTCACATTCCTTCTGCGGACAAAAATCAAGATTCAATTTCCTTACAACCTTTTGAACTTACCCAAAATTTTGAGAACCACCTTGACATTTTAGCAAGTTATCATTTTCTCAAAATTGAACTTGAGCTTGAAAGTGATCCTGAACCTCAAGTTGGTGACTCAATTTTACTCTTTGATTTAATAATGACTCCAGTATCTTTAGCAGATTTTTTCTCTATTACGGAGTCAACATTGAATCCTGCACCAGTACACCGTGAAATTGAATCAGCAATATCTTATGGTCACACTTCAGTGATGGGAAAAGTGTGTGAACATCAATTCTTTGGTCTGGACCCCATTTTTGAACCAATTTTGACTCCCCTTTTGAATCTCGACTTGATATGAGTCAAATTCCTGAGATGGTATCGGTTTTGGTTCCTGTCCATTTGAGTCCAAATCAATCAGCTCCCAAAATCACACTTTATTGTAGGACAAGAATGTTGAAGAAAATGACTCAGTAATTACTTTTGAAAGTTGAAAATTATATGGGGATAATTTTTTTAAATAAGATCATTCACTCAATCATTCTTTTATGAGGTCGTATTAGAGAGGTCACTAGTGGGTTTCTTCAAGATCCACATTATCTTAATTGGGCCACATTTCGTAGACCAATTAGACCACCACCGCAGCCACCACCATGAAGTAAATTTCCTTCCCTTCCCATTTATTCCATTTGTTTATGTATATTCACATTCACGATGCATCGAGGATAATGCATGAGACAAGTATGGGGGAGGGTTTACTAACGCAGGTTGTTTTAAATTTTTTTCTTTTACACTTCTTTTTAGGAAATTTTTAAAATTTTCTTTTGTATAGAATCTCTTTTCTTTTCTTTTTACAAAACTTTTTGAAATAAGAGAAATAATTTTGATTTATTTTTAAAAAATTAAGATTATCTTTGGAATTAGGAGGATCTAAAATTATGAATTTTTAAACCGAGTCAAAATAATAGATCTTGTTTAAATTTTAGGATAAGGAAGTAAGATTGAAAAGATAATTTGATCTTGAATTTTTTCCTTAGATTTATGCACTTCACACTCACAATTTGGTATTGAAACAAAGACTGAAAATATCATAAAAAATACTATAAACATATATAAAAAAATTGATGATAAAACCACATATTGAAGTTGGATAATTTTATGCCTCAGAAAGCATGATTATTCACGCTTAAAATGGTGGACAAAAACAGAATAATCCCCTTTGTTTTGTGGTCTTATTTACTCGAGTCCTCAAGTCTGAAGGATGTTTTCTCATCTGGTGCCCTAAAACTATCTGGTTTGGGAGTTACCGGCTAAAGGCTCTCTACCCGGGTAAGCTAGAAAGCCTTAGAAAACTAAGAGAAGAAAATAATAATAATAATATAAAAAAATGGCATGAAAGTTAGAGTCGATATCCCAAAAATCTTCACTATTCACAAAGTGCATATTTTTTCTAAGAGTTTCATGAAAGATCAAAGAATCAATTCAATTTTAAATTCTTATATTTAATTTATAACAAGATTTTTCATATTGACTTAGTTTAAGAAATTCTAATTTTTGGTTAATCTATGACCTTGGATCACTTATATTTTCGCAAAAATATTTCAACATTTTTCTCTATTTCAAAAAATGTTATCAAAATACTAGCATTTGATTTCTTTCTTTATAGATTTTGTGGGTGTAATCCGTTGAAAACTCTCAGGAAACAAAACTCCTCCTCTAAGGGAAACTTAGAGGTTTAACGGCTTGTTGCACATGCTCAGTGCAATCGCGTCAACTGCGAAAGTGGTATAATAATTTTCTTAGTTTTTTGTTTTGCTCGGGATGAGCAAAAAGATAAGTGTGGAGGTGTGATTAGTCTCTAAAACTGTATATTTCATGTCACAACTTCACATTTATTTAGTATTAAATTCTGCTAATAATACATCTCTTGTATGTTTCTAAGTCCATGGCATGAAATAAAGAAGGCCCAAAATCACCATTTAATTGGTGATTAAAAGCCTATAAAGATAGCCATTGATCCTGGAAAGTAGTTTCGTCAAAACCAGGGACCCAAAACTAGAAACCGGGACATGTAGCCGACAGGGGGACAGGCGGGCGGCGCGCAGCAGGCTGCAGATGAAGCTCACTCTGCATGAAGTTCCTAACTTAACCAATCTAGTTACCTAGTTCAATGCACATTTGCACCAAGCCTAATGGGCTCTTCTGACCTCAGAAATGTAATAATTTAGGTCATAGTTTCAAGTTCAAAGTGTTTCATAATCTGTACCAATCCATTATGGATTCACAAAAACTTTTAAGGGAGTTTTGTTGACATTACGAAAAGACAAACTCCAAGGAAACTCTACAACTGATCCGAACGATGTCTAACGTGCCGACACTTCTAAAAGACAAGTCGCAAATAGGCTGAAGACCAGTCCATACCTGATGGACATGCCAGTGACTTGGACCCCACTGATCTAGTGAAGTAAACAGTGAACCGAGCATTGTCTTTTGAAGAAGCCCAAGAGGCTAACATTTAGCTTCGCTACAAGCTCAGCATTAGCTTCAGCTTCGTAGCAAGTTCAGAGTAGCGCCACTATGGACTCATTCTTAGTTTCACTTCTGAAGCTAACTCAAGCTCTATCAAAGAGCCATCTTTTAGCTTCACTGGAAGCTTCTTTTTTAGCTCCGTTGTGGGCTCATTTCTCAGCTTCGCATGAAACTTAGCTCTGCTGCGAGCTCTTATGGCCATTTTTGACCATTTATAAATCTCACCACGAGATTAATATGATTGATATCACTTTTTGGTAGTTTTTTGCCATGATCTATTTACTCTTTAATTAGTGGGATAAGATCAAGAAAAATCCCTTATTTAGTAGAGCGAAGCAGGGGATTGGTGTAACAACCCGAGCTAGCTGGCTAATTAGCTTCGCATGCGGGTTTCCAGCTTTGCACAAGCTACATTTAGTTTTGCAGCAAAACTATTCTAGGTTCAGTTGTGACGCTAAACTGGCACACCTTGTTGAATTTTAAGGGAATAGTTACACACCATGGAACCTATAAATAGCCCATTACAAGGAGGGGCTCAGGGGGATTTTCGGAGAAGGTTGATCTTTTGAATCTTTGACTGGCTGGGCTAAAAATTTCACAAGAGTCTACTCTATGGCTTCTGAGCTTTCTTAGAGAATTTCATTTCTCTTTCAGGGTGCGAATGCCCTCAAGATCTTCCTCTCTCGAAGGATTTCCAAAATCAAGCAAGAAAAATTCCTAAGCAGGAGACCTGAAGACTCAATTGCTCGCATCGTTAATAAAACAAAGTGGTCATGCGCCGACCAGACTTCCACTGGCATACTTTCCTAGAAATATCAAGAAACGAGATACTTGTAATTTTTATTTTAATTACTTGTAGTTCTTCTCGAATTTTGTAAAGTTTTCCCACATTCAAAATCTATGGAAAACAGATACGTATCCCAAGAGCGGGGTGTTACATCTTACATAGGCACTTCAAGTCTTCAAGTGGGCTTCTCTAAGAATTCATTCATTGATCGTCTGAGCATGAATCCCTTTCTTGAGTTAAGTTGAGTACTTCGACACCTTCCTTTTGAGGAAGAATGAAACCTAAATCTTCTTGAACCCTAAAAAACTTAAACACACTTGAACTTAATTAGTATCTCATAACTACATGAGTTTTATAGTCATCAAAGTAAGAAATCGGTTATTGTAATCTTGGGCCAATAGTTCCTGCATCTTGGATTGTATGTGTTGAAGTAGGGGTTGTTTGGGCTTTCGAAAGTTGTTGATTTAATTGGCTTGTTCAATTTGCTCAAAGGTGAAATTGTTGCTGGCTTGACAATTGTTATTCTCATGGCCCCTCCATAAAAATCACAATATGAGTTTGTTTAGATCAAATCGCAGTGGCTGCTTGAAGTTTCTTTATGCTTACCGCTAGTTATGATTGGATTGAGGATAAAGCATCGAGTTCATGTACGCCTGTGATTTTCTTTGTTTGCACCCTTTTTGATTACCATTGGTAATGATTTGATGAAATTTCATCAAGTAATTCTTAAGACACTTCTAAGTTTTTTCTAATCAATGCTCCGCCGGCAGTGGCATCTATAATCATCTCGTATTGGGTTGGAGTCCATTATAAAAGAATTGAATCTCCAACCATGGGGCAACTCATGATTAGACGCTTTGTTTAGGAGCACTTTATACCTTTCTTATGCATCATGTATGGATTCATCATCGAGTTGTGCAAAGGTCATGTTGTTGCTTTATAATTTAGATATCTTGGCCGGTGGTAAGTATTTGGCCAGGAGGGCTGAAGTCATCTCGTCTCATATGGCAATCGTCTCTTTAGGTAAGGAGTAGAACTATACCTTTGCTTTATCCTTTATTGAAAAAGGAAATAGCATCAATATTATTGCATCAGAAGAGATTCCATTGTGCTTCTGTATATCACATATCTCCAAGAAGCTTTTGATGTTTTCATTTGGATCTTCAGGTCCTCCTCTAAATTGGCACATATTTTGCACCAATTGAATCACTACAATCCTCAATTTGAAATTGTTGGCTTGAATTATCGACTTGATGATGCATGATGTAGCCGCTGAGAAGGACTGCACATTATAGTCTCGTAGTGCCTTTCTTTACTTCGTGTTTGCCATCACCGCTTTATGATCTCTCTTCTCTTTCAACAAGCATCCGGTTGTTCTTTCGATCTAAATATCTAATTCTAGAAGGTTAGAGCTTCTAGATCTTTGTATGCAGTATCAGGAATCAATTCCTGAAAGATGAACTTCAGAGTCAGCAGATGGACGACGGATTGGCCGTCTGGACGGCGATTCTCCATCTTTTTATGTCCCTCCGAGTCCTGCTCTAGTATCCTAAAGCACAAAAATTGCAATGTATGTTTATGCAAAAAAATTTCAAATTAAGATTAGATCTAATTGTTATTGATATTAAATAGACAATCCCTAGCAACAGCGCCAAAAATTTGACATGTAGTTTGGCAAGTGTACCAATCATTACAAGTAATAAAGTGATGATGTAGAGTGTCGAACCCACGGAGATTGTAATTTAACTTTCACAGTTAATTATTTTTAAATATTATTTGGAAAATAAAAATCTTTGAAAAAGTAAACTAACCTAATTAAAAATTAGTTTTTTGACTATGAGAGGTACTAGGGTAACAAGACTTCGACAGTTCTATCTCTAATTATTCTAATTATGTGTGCTAGAAACTTTATTCAAATATTGTTAACAATCAAAAATATTTGTAATTAATAATCTTGTTCAAGCATCTTAAATCTAATAATTAGAACTCACAATCTATCGATTTAGTGAATTTACTAGCTAAAGCAACATCAAAATTTATGATTTTTTCCTTAAGATTGCACAATCTGTACTTCTCCTATAGGAGCCTGTAGAAAGTGATCTCAATCCCTAGATGCATTGTTAGGTTACCTCCTATCGGTCTCCAATTTAACCATCTATATAATTATGACCATCAAGTATTAAACTTTAACACAGAAATAGAAATTTAACAATACTATGAATAAGAACAACTAGATGCAAATAATCATGAATAATCTTCAATAGAAAAGCCTGCATCTTTTCCCCAGCAAGTAAAATTTAGTTCATGAAGGAGAAGTAGCAAAACATGATTTTATATTTTGTAAAAATAAAAAACAATAATATGCAAGTGAGGAAAGAAAGAACCGAATATATCAAATCTTCTTCTTCTACTCTGAACTTCTTCTCCAATAACCAGCAATAATTTAGAAATAAGAACTTTATTAAAAGAGAGGAGGCTTCAAAATTGATCTCCAAAAGCATGATACAAATACAAGAGTTTTTAGTCCTATTTATACACCCCAAAAACCCTAAACAGCTGGCCCAAGATTCCTAAAATTAAGATTTAATCCTAAAAGGATTCTAAAAAAATGACATCCACACTTGAATAATAGAGATATGTCGTATACAATGGCATTTTCATCTTAAAATACAATACGCCTTCTATTTGGAGTCAGGAAACAGCTAGCGCAAGCGCGTCGTATGCTTTGACTGATCAATGATGAATTCGTCGTATGGCCAGCAGAATCACCGTGAAAATATGGCCTTTGGCTCTGAAATTTTTCTAGCTTTTTTCTTGTGATGTTCAGACTCCATTGGAGTCTCTAATTTCAACCTGGGATCTTTGTATATCAATGGATTGTTTTCTGCAACTCTTTTTTATTTTTTTTTGATATTTTCTCAAAATCTGCTCTTGAATTCATTTTTGCAAGAAGTCATAAACAAACTACCCATGCAGCATTAAAGTAGAAAAAATAGGTGTAAAAAATATAATATATTCATGCAAATGACATTTATCAATAAGTAATAAAGGACTAGTTGGCAAACTCATCACCTCTATCACTTTCTAACACGCAAAATCAAATTTTTTTCTTTTTTAAAAAATATTAAAATATGAAAAAGCTTCATTTTTATATTCTAAAAAGAAATTAGAAGTAAATTTGAAAAAACATCAACGAGAACAAAAATAAAATGATTACCACTTAAACTTTTGGTTTTGGTCAGACCAAACAAATTCATAGGTATTAATTCTAGTGGTCGAGATGTCATAATATTCTTAATTGATTTGAAAGAAGACTTGGGATTGTTTCCCAAGTTGGCATGCATCACAAATGCGGTCTTTTTTAATTTTAACTTAGGAATACCCTTCACCACTTCCTTAGAATCAATGCGGGATAGATGATCAAAAAAACATGACCTAACTATTTGTGCTACAACCATGAATCCTCATTTATGACAGTAAAACAAGTAGCATTACATTTCAAGTTTAACATATTGATAATATAAAAATATTTTTACAAAAATCAAAAAGAACACGAGAATTATTTTTCTTACCAATAAAATACAATAAGAATCATCAAGAATCACTTTTAAACCTTTATCATATAATTGACTGATACTCAATAAATTATGCTTAAGTCCATCTATTAAAATAACTTTTTCAATTAAAAGAGACTTATCAACTTTAGTGTTACCTATACCAATCATCTCCGCTTCGGAATCATCACCTTCAATCATCTCCACTTTGGAATCATCTCCGAAGGTGATGATGCCACCTTCACTAGACCTTAATAGTGTTGCAAAGTTGTTGTTATCCCATAACATGTGCCATGAGCAACCACTATAAAAGTATCACCGCTCCCTACATCTTGAGGGCTTGGCATGCACGTACATCATTTAAAGTTGATTTTCATTTTGGTACTCAAATCTTTTTAGGTCTTATAGTGTTAATCTTATGAATCCAAACATCTAATAGTGTTAGTCTTATGAATCCAAACATGACCATTAGAAATATTCAACCAATCACAATAAAATTTGGCCATGTGACCTCTTTAGCCACAATATGTACATGTATACACCTTGGCATACATGAAATCATGATGTGTGTTGTGAGCATGATGAGCATGTTGAGTGTGTGCATGATGTGTGGGAACATGATGAGTGTGTGAAACATGTGGTGGTTGTTTGCTTTGAATTTGTCTCTTTAAAAACATAAATTCTAATCTAGATTTATCAAATTCACGTTTTTTTGAAGTATTTGTAAGATCCCTAGTTGGAAATACTGTATTTTTATTTTCTTAAAGTATTTATTTTAATTTACAAATTATTTTTTTAATCAACTTAATTTATTATTTTCTTTCTTGTGATTATTACTATTATTAAATATGAAAATTATTTTTAAGATAATGAACGGTATTTTAGCTTTAAATATTATTACCATTTTTAATTATCGACATTTTTAGTTACTTATTTCTATTAGTTTTATACTTACCATTATTATTATTATTCTATTATGATTATTATTTATTGTAATTACTATTAGTGTTATCCGTATTTTTATTGTCGGTGCTTATTAATTATTATTAGTGTTAGTATTATTTTATTTATCTATTCTAATAGTTGTACTATATTTGTTGTGATAGTGATTAATTCTATTATTAATACATTTGATAATTATTTATTTTAATTTAGTGCTGCTATTATTGTTGTCATTATTATTATTAATTAGGATTATTATTATTACTTGGTAATAATTACCATTACTAATTAAGGTTATTGTTATTATTTATTATTTTTAGTAAGAGTTATTGAATTTATTATTAGTACTATTTGTATTTATTACTATTATGACTACTACTATT
Organism: Agave tequilana; assembly: GCA_038442645.1. Lineage (NCBI taxonomy): Eukaryota > Viridiplantae > Streptophyta > Magnoliopsida > Asparagales > Asparagaceae > Agave > Agave tequilana. Next base: position 156,585 of record JAVJIF010001412.1, read on the forward strand.
ATTATGACTTGAATGTTTATATTTTTAGTAATAGCATTATTTCCTTTCCCTTGTATCCTTGATTCTACCCATACCCGTTATCTATCCATACCCACTTCTATTCCTTGATTCCATAACTCATTACTCGTTATCCTCTTTTACACCCAATACACAAGATCCTACCCGTTAATCCGAACACCCTTTAACCATTTGGATCTAAACCCGTTACCCGAAACCCAATACCCATCTTATATAAACACTTATCTCCTTATCAACTAACCCTAATCTCATCAATCCCCCATAGCATCTCCAGCCGCCTCCTCCAACGAGTGCACCTCCGCTCGGATTTCCTCTCCATGCCGCACGGCCCACGGCAGCAGCCCACGCGACACCAGGCCGCCTCCCTCCCCGGCGAGCCGCGAGTGCCTCGCTCCGGCCCGATCTCCTTCCGCGAACCTCCGCCGTCTCTTCTCTCTCGCTCTCTGAGATCTTTTTTGTTTCTCTAATGGCACCTGCAACCGTGAACAAATAGCTGAGGCCTGAGGTAACCCCTCTGATGCCCTCTCTCTATGTAGTTCCTAAGTTGTTGGATCCTAGTCTCTGTTCTTTGATTTTAGAAAATTAAAACATGATTTAGATGTGGGCAATAAGTTTTTCTTTTTCAAGTTTTCTGGTAAATATTTGATTTTGAATCTACATGTAATACAGATGAACAAGTGATCCTGTTTAAAAGAATCCAATCGACTCTTTTATTTGGTAGAAACAAATCTAGTAGCTTTTTAACTTATTTTTTTTATATATAAAGTTTTTGGGTATCAAGTTGGTTCTTTTACCCTTTAACCCATAAATTGTGATTATATTCTTGGCTTTTCCGAATTGCTTGCGATTGTTATATTGATTTACTCTTGATTTCATATGTCAGATTGGGTTCTGTTTCAAGCTGATTGAATTCAGTGTATAGTACTGCTGGTTTGTGTGTAGAGAAGCATGAATTATTGAGGAAGCTCTAAGTGAGTTGCTTCCCTCTCCCTCTTTATAATTTGCATGCATAACATGATATATTAATATGGGTTGAAATGGTGTAGAGTGTATGTGCGTGTACATGTAGCTAGTGTGTGTGTGCTGTGTATGTCAGTGAGATGTTTGAAGTGCTCATTCCAATTTATATATATATTTTTGTTAAATTCTGTTCACATACAGTTTGTTTTATACCACAGAGGAAATTTATGTGTTGGCCTTGTCTACGCATGCAGGCTTTGGCTTCAAGCATAATCGCACATGCACAAACACAACCGCACCCCTTGATGCATTAAAGTATTTATAAAAGTATTTGCATTAAATATTCCTAAGATATCTATTTGTTGGACACACATTTGCTTATCAACCTGCATACATCCCTGCCCGTGATGCATCAAGTGTTATAGGATTGGTAACCTTTGGTGTTTGAGAATTTGCATTCCACACACATGTAATGCATTAAGTAAAGTTAAGATAGAAATTGTCTTTACAGCCTGGATATATGCTCACCTGACAATTAGGGTGATGAGGTTGATAGGTTACAGATGATTATGAGAGCATTTTAGGCCAAGTTATATGCATCAAATTATCATAACAATCTCTTTTGCATGGAACACATTGATCTAAGTAGAGATTAAAAGAAACGATCCCATAAAAACTTACCATGTGACAGCAATGGCTCCATCAAGAGAGATGGGGAGATATGTATGCACAGTGATGATGAGACTAGTGTTGCAAAAGAAAACCATATAGAATCATGAATAGCTAAACTAAACTGAACATCACTTTATGTTCAGCAACACTCTCCAGATTTATTATCCAGGCATTGTACTCATTGTATCAAGAGGCAGTTAGAATAAGTTATGCAGTGCTTCAGTCATTACCTAGTAATATTTGTAGTCTAGTTTACAAGTTTCCATATAATAATAATAATAATAATAAATTAAATAAATAAATAAAAGATTAGAAAGGGGTGTGGTAATTTACGAAATATAGTATTTTAATATGTGCATGTATATTTATTTATTAGTGCATGTATATGTATTCATGTGTGGGTATATGTACGGTGTATGTTTGTGTGTGTTCATTAGTTGGGTTGCATGTCGTAGCGGTCCAGACCCGTTTGGTGAGACCCAGACCCATTATAGGAGATTTGGACTCATACTCGTTGTGGACCTAGTAGACTGGCGATTCAAAAGACTAATCCATGAGATGATCCTAGAGCAGTACCAGTTCGTGCAGTGAAGACCAGACGACGATTCGGTTCCGAAACCGCATCATTTCATGTGAGTGTTCCTTGTTTTCTTATTGAGTATTTTAATATTATTTTATATGAGTGCTTTTAACTGGTTCCTATATATGTTATTATGTTTAAACAGTGTTCATGTTTAATTACTGTTTATGCATGTCAATTATTGCTCATGTTCACATTCACGTATTAAATACATAATCAACAAACCCCGGAAGACCACATTGCTGATTCAGAATAAAATCCTGATACCATTTAGATAACTTGACTAATTATATGACATCTAACTGATAACAATACCATGCATATTACTGAAAGTTACTGGGACAAGATTGTTGACCGTAACACCCTGTACAGTCCTATTGTTCATCGTATACACGGTTACTGTTACTGTTCACCGTTACTGATATTGTTCACCGTGTATACGATTACTGATTGACTGTTACTGTACTGAACTGTTCTGTCACCGTACCATCCCAGCATTATAAGTAATATGGATATTGATTGTCATGACTGAATTAATTAATAAATAATTGAACAACTTACACCGGGATTGGGAAAATTGATGGAGGAGACAGCGTCTGTATTTTGGGTGGACCTAGGATACAGGTTGCGCAGCCGACTGAGGGTTCCACTGCAGGGTTCCTGGGGGATGACTGACATCCCATCTGTACTGTTACTGTTCCACTGTTTTCACAGTGAGATTACTGTTACTGTTACTGTTACTGAGTACCTAGCGGTACGGCCTGGTTCAGCGCCAGGAAACTGAGGCCGTGGTCCCGGGTATGTACGGGACCCACCTAAAGCATGGATAATGTCTCCAACCAATCAGTTTCAATAACTTAGGACGCTGATTGACACATGTAGTAGGCGTAGTATGGGATGCGCCTATTACAGGTGGCAATTGGTGTTCGCTGACATAATAAATGATAATGAACTGTTAATGTATTGTGACTGACATTAATCACCTGACTGTACATTTATATCACTGTGATGGACATATAACTAACCATGACAGGATTGTATAACAACTAGTGACATGCTAGGTTACACACCACAACGTCAGTGTTGTTTACAGTTATGTTAGTTACCTTGTTCTACATACATATTGTTATTCGGTGTTTATCATGTTATTTAGTGCTTTCAGTTATCTGTTATTATTATTTATGCACTGTTTATCTGCACGAGCTGTTTCCCCTTTACACACACACTCATTATGGTCGCGTTCTGACGACCCTGGATTTGCACGTCCAGATATTGGACGATTGTTTTATTGTGCAGGTGTCCGTTGAGACCGTCCATAATACGAGGAGCTGGACTCTCTCTCCCTCCCTTTTTATTCTGGTATTCTTGCATTCTTATTCCTGCTATTGTTCTTTGATTCCTGTATATCACATTTTGCTTCCATTCTATTCCTTATTTCATTGAGATCATGTGTAGTCATTATATGTATTATTGCAGTGATCATTGATTATTATGGTTCAGATTTATACCTTGTTCAGGTTACTTTAGGCTTAGCGTGTATGCGTGAGGTATTTTCCTCGCGTATATACGTCGCCGACTCTCATCGCGACTCCATTCCCGCGTATTTTGGGAAGCGGGGCGTGACAGTATTACTTAAAGTATTAATCTTTTTTTCATTGTAGAAATTTCATTTTCATCAATACTTGAAAATTTAGCTTTCCAAGCAACTTTGTAAAAATCAAAATCCTTTGTAATGTTTTCAAGAGAAATAGGTAGATCCTATTTTTCTTTTAAAATAATATTTAATTTATGGTGTAAAATCTCATTTTCTTTCTTCATTTTTTAAATTCTTCAAGCTGAGTAAATCATAATTATGAGAAAGTCATTTAAAAGCATCACCAAATTCATCAATGGATAAAACGGAACCATCTAAAGTAGGTTCCGAAGTTACTTTGGCTGTTTCATTGTTTTGAGCCATGAAATACATGTTTGTCGAATCAACATCTTCATTGGATTCACTTTTTGAATCCCAAGTGGCATCATTACCTTCTTTTTGTATATTTTTTTTTGATGTGGAAGCCTTGCTCTTCAAATCCGGGCAATATTCAATGAGATAGCTCGGCTTCTTGTAGTTGTAGCCAACACCAATCTTACTTCCTCTTCTTTCATCTTTTCCATGTCTGTCTTTCATTTCTATTGTTGAATCTTACTCTTTTATGGAACATCCTCCTTACATTCTTCACAAGGAGAAAGAGTTCATCATCTTCTTGCTCAAAAAATCATCGTCTTCTTCAAAAATGATATGAGTGGCTCTAAATGCAACATTTTTTTTTGCAGTGTTTTGTCTTCTCTCACTTTTCTTTCCATCTCATGGGTCTTCAAGTTTCCTACAAGTCCAATGAAGTTCATCTCCTCTTTATTATTCAACTCTTTCAAAGTTGTCGACTTAACTTCCCAAGATTGTGGAAGAGCTCGAATCAGCCTTCTTACCTTTTGATCATTGTGAATGGAGTTACCTAAAGAAGAAAGACCATTGGTAATCTTTGTAAAATGAGTGATCATATCATCAATAGTCTAATTATCACTCATAATAAAATTCTCATATTGAGAACGCAATAGATTAATCTTAGCCCTCTTCAATTGAGAGGTTCCATCATGGGCAACTATAAGATTGCTCCAAATCTCATAGGTGGACTTGCAATTTATAGCCCTAGATATATCATCATCATTATGGACTTGAAATAGGGCATAACGGGCTTTAGCATTGGCCTCAAATTCCTTAACGATGATTCCAGATCATATGTCCTCATCACCATTGAGAACAGCAAAAGGCTTAGTGGTAGCCTTTGTAATACGACTTCCTAATGATTGAAAGAATATGGTCATATTAACTTTTCAAATGAGAAAGTTAAGTATATCAAAATTAGGTGGGGCCTTGACATTATCAATCATGAGTGTCTGGAGTAAGTAATATGATTAGCAAAAAAATAAGGATCACTCTGAAGTGGCGAACCTTAAAATAAAAGAGTCCAAGCTCTGATACCAATTAAAATCATCAAGAGGTGGTGAATAGGTGATAAGCTAATCAATATGATAATTTAAATACAATTATAAACTACTGAAAATTAAATAATCTCAACAACCAAGAAATGAAGTCGTATACCCGGTGAAGGACTCTGAGCTTCTCCTCATAATTCCTCATAAAATAAGAGTTGAGGTGCACAATTGCTTTTCTTGATATAAAGAGAGTTCACACAAATAATTAATCCTGCAAGAAAATAAATTAACAAGAAGTTTTGTGCAATAAAGTAAAAAAGAGAGTTATAAAAATCAAACGCAAGCCAATCATAAAGAAAAAGAATTGTTATGGAGGTTTGGGCCACTTGCTCTATGTTTCCGCCTTTAGCACAATGAAAGATTCCACTAAATTTATCTAGATTATAATTAAACTTGATCGTACAAGATCTAGAGTCACAACTCCAACTTACAGCCCTCCTTCCAAGAGGAACTCTCAAAGAATAATGGTCTACAAAACTTGGTGATCTTCATGAGATCACAAACTATCTCTATTACACCTATCTTATAGCTTAGTGTGGAGAATGATAGCTCAAGAGAAAGGGTGAGAGGAATTGAAAAATTGGAATGAATAGTACTAAAAATTTTTCACATGAAGCTTTGAATTGAACACTTGAAAAACTTTAGTAAAACATGACTAATAAACACTCTCTAATCACTCTTATATATAAGAGAAGGTTAGAAACATATACTCAACAAACTGTTGAAACTGTGAAATGGTAGTTAGAAATGAATTTGGATTGATTTTCAAGAGAAAATAGTCGTTAAAGAACAAAACAAACAACTTTGACCACTGGCACTCGATCGACATAGGCTAAAACAATATAGTCATTGCCATCGGTCGACCGGGCAATCGACAAGCCAGAAAACCACTTTGAGCTTAGTGTTGACCTTAGTAATGTCTGCCGATGATCGGTGACTGATATTGTATATTCATTGTCAGATTCTCATATTTTATCTTAAATAAACTTTGCGCAGGCCTTTACTAAAGGAAGTGGAATATAAACAAGCCCAAAAACCTAATTAAATTCTGTTTAAATGAAAATCAAGGATTGGGACAAATATTCAGGAGATAAGGTAAAGATCAGAGTAAAAGAAATGATCATACCAAAGGAGAACCGGTTAAAATTCAAATTTCTATAAATCCATTTTTGGATAGCTGAAAATCAATAGTGATATCGTCAAATCCAGAGACCAAACAAACAAATCATATGGATAAAAGGAGGCTACAAAACAACGGGAAGAATCACTCCCTGGGTGTGGCCACCTGGCTATAATCCGGCAGCAAAAACGCGTCCCAAGCCTCATTTCCGCGGCTATGTTAATGGATTAGGGGAAGTGTTTGCTCCCCTTATCTTCTCGCTCCTTTCCCTAGTCCATTTGCCTATAAAAGCTAAGATTTCTGAAGGCCGGAAAGGATGACTGAGCAAAGATAGATTTTAGGCTAGGTTTTTACTCTAGTTTAGTTTAGAGATTAGTTTTTTTTCTAATGTAATTTTTAGATTTATTTATGTAACTTAGAGGAAGGTTAACTCCGCCAGTGAACCGTTCACTGTCTGTCCCAAGCCAGGATAAAGGAGGAGGGTTGTGGTAGGCCTGTGACAGCCAACGTAGAACATTGTCACATACTATGAATATGAACCAAGAACTAAATTTCATTTGATATTCCCTAATAAGCGATGCGCTACATCGAAGCCCGGGTGTACTGAAAAGTCGGCAAGGGTTGCTAGGTCATCGTCCAGAAACGACGCGCCACATCGGTGCCCGGATGTGGTGTCAAATGAGTAAGGGCTCCCACACTTTTATGAGCGGGTGGGGGAAAAAAGTTAGCTCATGAATATAATATTAGGTTAGCATCATGAAACATAGGTTCCCTTACTGGTAGACTAGCAGAGTTTGTTGATGCTATAGTTAGACGGAATATTAATATTTTGTGTGTGCAGGAACTAAGTGGGTAGGTGAAAAAGCTAGAATTATAAAGCCTTGGGGTTATAAACTTTGGTATACTGGTAGTGTAACGGTCCCAGTTAAAATTTTTTCGTTTGACTACAATCATCTCATATAATCCAAGCGTGGGACCCATCAAGATACAATACTTCCATTACTGACATCGGAATGCTCTATACTATACATCAAGCTCCACTAAGATAGCATGTATGATCTAAACATTACTTACCATTGCCAACACATATGGTTCGACAACCCATTAGAAAACGCAGTCTAAATATATTACAATACCAAAATATATTACAAAGTTAGAGTCTAGTACCAGGCACTATAATGTTTACACATTAATAGCAACCATCAAACTAAAAGTTACGCATAGTTTTGTACAGCCATATACATATCAAAGCAGAATAAAAATGAAATGACTCTGTTGACGCCTATCCCGCACATTGCCTTTAAGCGGGTCCTTTGCCTTTGTCCAAACCTGAAGGAGGTAATAGAAGCAGAGTGAGCTTGACAGCTCGGTGAGTAAAACAATATTTATGCATGCCTGTTAAGTAGGTCTATATGGACTAAATTATCAGGTTGGCAATTGTGTCTTTATGCCATTTGTGTAAATTTTAGGTATTAGCTGAAACCCCGACTAGAACACAGTAACAGGGCTTATTAGTCGACTAGGTCATCCTATAGTCGACTAATACTACTTATAAGTCGACTAATATTAAAGCTATAGTCGACTGGGTTTGATCCAAAGTATCTGCTTCTCTGTTGGCTGCTTATGTAGTCGACTACCCTACCCGTATAGTCGACTACTCTATGTACTAGTCGACTTTCAGGTCCTCTATAGTCGACTAGGTGTAGGTCAAGGTATGTTGCTCTCTGTTTGCCACTTATAACCAATTATAGTCGACTACCCTTTCTGGTGTAGTCGACTATACTAAGTATTAGTCGACTTACAATCAACGGTAGTCGACTACCTTATGTCTAAAAGGAGTTGTTTACTCTCTGTTTGTTCTCTGTAACTGGGGATAGTCGACTACAGTCTATATGTAGTCGACTAACATTGTTTTCCAGCAGCTTGTTTACCCATATATAACATCTATAGTCGACTTACCCCAAGGGTTTAGTCGACTAATATTACTTAAATTTGCATGTGCAAGTGACTACTCAAGATTCAATATCTAAGAATTTTTCTATGATTTCATCATGGAATTTCTATCTTAGCCACATCAACATTCTTATTAAACACAACGTTGGGCTCCCCCTTCGGTCTCCTCCGGTTAAACCGATCCCTTCCTCCTCTACATCATTTAACGCAATAATTTCCTCCTTCCACCACCACCGGTTCAACCCGGTCCCTTCCTCCTATACATTACCGTATAATCTCCCCTTCTAACACCTCTGGTTCAACCCGGTCCCTTCCTCCTAAATACAATAATCACATTCATCATGCAATAGCAATATACAAAGACACATAAAGTAACGACAACATACAAGCTACATAGTCTTTACCTTAAAACATGCTAATATCATGGAATTCACTAACATGTATGAGTAGCTACTAGTGAAATTATCAATATGCGAGTCTTTACAAGATAACCAACATATTTCGACATCATAAAATATGTGTGACCATAAATGTATGCATGGTATCAAGTGTCATATTTATCTATAGAACTCTTTCTCGAGAAGCATGTAGTGGACTACCATGTTAAACACACATGAGCTTAACTTCTACATGATTGTCATAAGATTATATATACATAAAAATCTATAATTTATACCCATGAATTTATCCTTCAATTTCAAGTCCATTTATTACTTAAAATTTCTTTTATTTTCATGCTTTACTTTACCTATCATGATACTAGGAACCGGATGTTCTACTCACCCTTTGAAGCGGTTAGCTCTTTATCACGCTTGATCTCCCGCTACGACGGAGTCTACAAGGTCATAATAATGCCATAATTAGTTCATGGCTAAAAGAGTCCAAGAGGGGTAGAGTTCTTAAAATTTTGCTTACCGTTCAACCAATGTCAGTCCCCCTAACTTCTTGTTCTAGATCACCCTTTGACTCTTTCTATCGGGTTTTTGGAGGAGTTAAAATATGAAGATGGGGCCTCTCTTGTATATGGAATGAAGGGAAGTTTGTGGGGAAATGAGAGGGAGAATGAGTGTGTTTTTGTGAAGGAGAAATGGGGAAGTAAAGGGTGCTGCTGTTGCTGCTTTGGGGCTGCTGTTGCTGCTGCTTTGGGCTGCTGCTGCTGCTTTGTTGCAGCAAAAAGGAAAGAGAAAGAGAGGGTTTTGGGGAGTTTGAATGAAGAGAGAGAGAGAGTTTATCAAATGAGATTGTTCTCTTCATCCCCCTCCTATTTATAGCCCAATCCCTTCCATAAAAATATGACAAGTGTCCCTCTCTAACCCATCACTCTACTCCTACACCTTACCCTATAAACAAGGCTCCATGCCTCCCCCTTTCATGAGGTACTAGTACCCCCAAGTATGGTGAGAGGGTATGGTGGCAAAGTCAACAACATGTGGTTGTATTCATTTTTATACATACATACATATGTATATACATACTAATATATATGGTATCAAGTATAGTATCTAGCATGAATACTTATTTCCCATTACCTCCTTAAAGTATTAATATGTTAGAAAAAAGGGTGCTTATTTAAGACAAGTGTTACATTCTACCCTCCTTATGGAAGTTTCGTCCTCAAAACTTAACGTACCTTGGAACAAATGTGGATAGGCCTTCCGTATCTCCTCTTCCAGTTTCCAAGTAGCTTCTTCTATGTTTTGATTCCTCCATAAGATCTTGACCAAGGAAATATTTTTACTTCTCAATTGCTTCTCCTTGCGATCAAGAATTTGTACTGGCTCTTCCGTGTAAGACATGTCTTCTAGTATTTGTAGAGGTTCATAGGAGATTATGTGATCAGGATCAGGCACATACTTCCTCAGCTAAGAGACAAGGAATACATTGTGCATCCTCTCCAAAGCAGGAGGTAAGGCCAAACGATAAGCAACCGGTCTAATTCTATCCAATATTTCAAATGGACACACATATCTAGGAGCTAATTTGTTCTTATTGCCGGTGCGTCTTACTCCCTTCATTGGAGATACTTTCAGAAAAACATTATCCCCTGCCTCAAATTCTAGTAGTCTGCGGCGATTGTCTGCATAAGCTTTCTGCCTACTCTGGGCTGCTTTCATCCTTTTCTTGATCAACTTGATCTTCTCAGTAATTTCTTGAATCACATCAGGGCCGAACAACCTTCTATCCCCAACTTCCTCCCAACAGATTGGTGATCTACATTTTCTACCATACAATGCTTCAAATAGAGGCATACCAATAGTGGACTAATAACTATTATTATAAGCGAACTCCACTAAGGGTAAATAGTTGTCCCAACTTCCCCAAAATCTAGTACACAAGTTCTCAACATATCTTCCAATATTTGAATGGTCCTTTCTGACTGTCCATCTGTTTGGCGGTGTGCTGCTGTACTAAGTTGTAATTTAGTGCCCATAGCTTTGGACAAGCTCTTCCAAAATCTAGATTGAAATCTAGGATCCCGATCTAATACAATGGACTCAGGTACTCCATGCAATTTAACTATTTCTCGAATATATACTCGAGCCAATCTTTCCATTGAATAATTGATCCGGATGGGCATAAAGTGGGCAGATTTAGTAAGTCTGTCTACCACTACCCAGACTGTATCTAGTCCTTGGGATGTCCGAGGAAGTCCAGTGACAAAGTCCATAGCAATTTGACACCATTTCCATTCAGGAATAGGTAAGGACACCAACAATCCTGGGGGCTTTTTATGTTCTGCTTTCACTTGTTGGCAGACTAAACACTTGAGGACAAAATTGGAAATATCTACTTTCATTCCATCCCACCAGAAGTTATGACGCAGATCTTGATACATTTTTGTGCTCCCCGGATGAGCTGTATACGGGGTACAATGAGCCTCCTTCATTATTTCTTCTTTGATCTCTGCTACATCTGGCACACATAATCTGCGTCCGAATCGCAGTACATCATCTTCTATTTGAAACTCCTTGAGTTCTCCTTCTTGTACTTTCTTCATAACCTTCCTTATTTGAGTATCTCCTTGTTGGGCCTCTTTGATTTTGTCGTATAGATCAAATTGAATACTTACTTGATTCAGTTGATACTTAGTATTAGAAGGATCAATGACTCGCACCTCTATTTGCATTTCTTCTAGATCCCTTAACATTCTTACTTGGTGAGTTATCAGAGTGGCCATGGTTCCTCCTGATTTTCGGCTCAAGGCATCAGCCACCACATTGGCCTTTCCAGGGTGATATTGGATAGTAATATCATAGTCCTTCATTAGTTCTAACCATCTCCTCTGCCTCATATTCAGTTCTTTTTGTGTGAAGATGTATTTTAAATTCTTATGATCAGTAAAAACTTCACAAGACACTCCATACAAGTAATGTCACCAGATCTTTAAAGCAAAAATCACAGCGGCTAATTCAAAATCATGAGTGGGATAATTTCTTTCATGAATCTTCAATTGTCGAGATGCATAGGCAATAACTTTTCCATGTTGTATTAACACACATCCCAATCCCAATTTTGATGCATCACTACAAATGGCAAATCCTTCAGTCCCCAAAGGTACAATCAGAACAGGAGCAGATTTAGCTTGGTTTTAACCTCCAGAAAACTCCTATCTTGTTCTTCCCCCCATACAAACTTCTTATTCTTTCTAATTAGTTGGTCAATGGTGCCACAATTAGAGAGAATCCTTCTACAAATGTTCTGTAGTATCCAGCTAATCCCAAGAAACTTCGAACTTCAGTAACATTTGTGGGTCTAGGCCAGTCTCGAATTGCTTCAATTTTTATTGGGTCCACTGATATTCCCTCTTTGGATATAATATGGCCAAGAAACCCTACTTGTTCCAGCCAAAATTCACATTTCTTCAATTTTGCATAGAGTTGCTTCTCTCTCAAGATTTGAAGGACGATTTTAAGATGTTTCTCGTGATCTTCCTTATTCTTTGAATAGACCAAAATATCATCGATGAATACCACTACAAACTGGTCTAGATATGGTTGAAACACTCATTCATTAAGTCCATAAATGTTGCCGGGGCGTTAGTGAGTCCAAAAGGCATGACTAGGAATTCAAAATGTCCATATCTTGTCCTGAAAGCCGATTTGGACACATCTTCAGGTTTGACCTTTAACTGATGATACCCCGATCTAAGGTCTATCTTAGAAAATACACAAGACCCTTGTAATTGATCAAATAAGTCATCAATTCGAGGAAGAGGGTACCTATTTTTGATAGTGGCATTATTCAATTCCCGGTAGTCAACACATAGTCTCATACTCCCATCCTTCTTCTTAACAAATAGTACTGGTGCTCCCCAGGGAGATACACTTGGCCGGATGAAACCTTTGTCTAATAAGTCCTGCAATTGAGTTTTAAGTTCTTTCATTTCTGCAGGGGCCATACGATATGGTGCCTTTGAAATTGGGGCAGTACCGGGCATTACATCTATTGTAAATTCTACCTCCCGATCTAGGGACAAGCCTGGTAAATCTTCCGGGAATACATCAGGGAACTCATTCACAATTGGAATAGTCTCAATTTTGATATCAGTTCTAGCGGTATCCAAAACTGAAGCCAGAAATCCTTGACATCCTTGTCTCATTAACTTGGTGGCTTTGATGGCTGATATGTGGGGTATATCATGACTAACTTTTGCTCCTTCAAAAATAAACTCCGGAGCTCCTTCCATTTTAAAGATGATCCTCTTCCTATTACAATCCATATGGGCACCACAAACGGACAACTAGTCCATACCTAGTATTGCATCGAACTCTATTTCTCCTAGCTTAATCAAATCAATATATGTTTTTATTTCTCCAATTATCACTTCACAATTCACATATCTAGTGCTAGGTATCAAATTTACCCCTATGGGTGTGGATACAACCAACTGAAATCCTAGGGGTTCCGATACTTGATTTAATTCATAAGCAAAAGCACTAGATATGAATGAATGAGTAGCTCCAGGATCAAACAATGCATGGGCAATATGTCCTGATATGGAGATCATACATTCCACCACTGCATTTGAGGCCATTGCTTCTCGGTGGCTTAATGCAAAAGTTCTTCCTTGCACCCGTGGTTGCTGAACAGACGACTGAGTTGCAGTAGGACGTGGAGCATTTCTGGGCTGCATAAAGTTACTGGCTTGTCCCATGAGAGGATTCATCCTCATGGTTGGCCTCCCACATTCTCTACTCTGCCCTTGGCTTCCGCGCCCTGTTGGACAATTTTTCCTTAAATGTCCCACCCCTCCATAATTAAAGCAAGTCCTATCTTGGAGGCAGTTCCCAAAATGGTTTACTCTACACCTCTGACACCAAGGGGCCTCCGAGATTCTGGGGTGGAACACAGAGGTAGCTTGTGTTTTCGAGGAAGTGTCTCTGTTCCTCAACCATGTGCCTCTATCTTTGACCCCTCCTCCCCTTTGAAGAGTGGTATTAAACCCAAACCCCTTGCTACTGGTGGATCCTGATGCCGTCATCAATGATGGCCCTTGATATCGGGGGCGCTTAGAGTTGGAAATTTCCTTCGCCCAGTCTTCCTGACCTTCTTGCATATCCATTTCTACCTCCAAAGCTCTTTCCACAGCTTGGAGATAATTCTTCAGTTGTAAAGGAATCAATCGGCCTCGAATCTCTGGTCTCAGGCCCTTCACAAACCTCTTCGTTCTTTCTGCTTCACCCTTTACCAAGGCATCAGCATAACTGGTTATTGAGTGAACTTCTGATCATATTGAGACACATTCATCAAGCCTTGACGTAGTTCCAAGAATTCTGACGCCATCTTATCTCTGGCCGTCTCAGGGATATATTTTTCAGTGAACTTGTTCACTAAGAACTCCCAAGTGATTGATTCTCTTGTATTTTTCACACTATGCTTCACTGCCCTCCACCAATGTTCTGCTTCCTTTTGAAACATGAAGGAAGAGAAAGATACCCTTTGCTCATCGGTGCAGTTCATAACATCTAAGATCTTCTCTTTCTGGAGAAGTCATGCCTCAGCTTGTAAGGGGTCCACCTCCCCTTCAAATACAGGTGGTTTATTTTTCTGAAACTACTCCAATGCTCGGTGGGAGTTGTTATTACTTGCTCTGGTCATTAACTGCGTGAGCCACTCCGGCATCACCCCTGGAGTTCCATCATTTCCTCCTATCTGGACTTCAGAATCTTCATTGTTGTCCATAGGGTGTGCGCTCCCCATCACACTATAGTGTGACACATCGAGCGACAGGGACTCGTTAGGTGGTAGCTGGTTTAGATCCATGTGACCTTCCTATAAGATAAGGGCGTCTAGTCAACATACTTCATAATTGAAAACAATTTGGATAAAATTTAGTCTCATGCAATCATTTTAGTACCATATTCATCATCACTTTTGCAAACTAGCAACTTGTTATATATATATATATATATATATATATATATATATATATATATATATATATATATATATATATATATATATATATATATATATATATATATATATATATACATCCCAACATGGATACATAGATATTATACTGACATGTCTACCTTTTGGATGTCCAACTAACCCATGTGCATACATATGAGATGTGCCATGGCATATACAACAAACTCTAAGGATATCCATCATCTAACATACTAGGCTTATACATATATATACATCAAAAGTGTTTGCTCAAAGGTTCACCCTTCATAGGGTAGAGTATCCCCACTTGGATTTCCGCTAGTGCTGCTACTACTTTCGCTATCATCCATGTCTTCCTCGGGGTCTTCTCCCGGTAATTCGTCTCCTGCGCAGCACCAGTCGTCCAGATCATCATAGAGGTCCATGTCATCTTCCCACGTTTCATCCCAAAAGACACCTCCATATGTGAATTCTCTTCGGGCCTCCTCTTTTATTATACTAGAGTGCTCCCTCTCTGTTCCCTCAACCGAATCCCCAACCAAGCTCTCCGTATCGACAATGGTTGGTTCAGGCTCATTAGATGCCTGAGACTCAACCTCCTCATAATCTATGTGGTCTGGGGCTGTAAATATATCCTCTGGATCAGTCTCGTTAGACTCATATCCCCAATCCATAGAATCCGCCATCCAACTCACACTCGAGCTATCGAGCTAGAGACTGGCCAATATATATCAGAGTCCCCCATCTACATGTAAACAAAGAGTCGTATCAATCTCAAGCCCATGAAATAGTCTCAACATACGGCTATAATCAGAAAAAAGCAGCATATATAGACACACTTGAAATTATACTTATCCTTAGTCTACCTGTAAGTCTCATGTTTTTAGAATGACTTAGATTCAATAGATAATTCAAGGCATTCCCTCATCCCAGTGTCCCATACCACTAGAAGTTGTTACTGAGAGCCCGCACCCTCAGTCAACTCACCCGAATCAGGATGTGCGGGCACCCTGATTCTGATGCGAGGAAATACTTAATTACCGCTTGACTCATGGTTAATCCGTCAGATAAGACTCACTACCTAACTATGATCATATGTCCGTACGTATAAACCTAACAATTTCATCGTCTTCTACTCCTTCTACTTATGAACCTTTGCTCTGATACCAACTATAACAGTCCCAGTTAAAAATTTTCCGTTTGACTACAATCATCTCATATAATCCAAGCGTGGGACCCATCAAGATACAATACTTCCATTACTAACATCGGAATGCTCTATACTATACATCAAGCTCCACCAAGATAGCATGTATGATCTAAACATGACTTACCATTGCCAACACATATGGTTCGACAACCCATTAAAAAACGCAGTCTAAATATATTACAATACCAAAATATATTACAAAGTTAGAGTCTAGTACCAGGCACTATAATGTTTACACATTAATAGCAACCATCCAACTAAAAGTTACGCATAGTTTTGTACAGCCATATACATATCAAAGCAGAATAAAAATGAAATGACTCCGTTGACGCCTATCCCGCACATTGCCTTTAAGCGGGTCCTTTGCCTTTGTCTAAACCTGAAGGTGGTAATAAAAGCAGAATGAGCTTGACAGCTCAGTGAGTAAAACAATATTTATGCATGCCTGTTAAGTAGGTCTACATGGACTAAATTATCAGGTTGGCAATTGTGTCTTTATGCCATTTGTGTAAATTTTAGGTATTAGCTGAAACCCCAACTAGAACACAGTAACAGGGCTTATTAGTCGACTAGGTCATCCTATAGACAACTAATACTACTTATAAGTCGACTAATATTAAAGCTATAGTCGACTGGGTTTGATCCAAAGTATCTGCTTCTCTGTTGGCTGCTTATGTAGTCGACTACCCTACCCGTATAGTCGACTACTCTATGTACTAGTCGACTTTCAGGTCCTCTATAGTCGACTAGGTGTAGGTCAAGGTATGTTGCTCTCTGTTTGCCACTTATAACCAATTATAGTCGACTACCCTTTCTGGTGTAGTCGACTATACTATGTATTAGTCGACTTACAATCAACGGTAGTCGACTACCTTATGTCTAAAAGGAGTTGTTTACTCTCTGTTTGTTCTCTGTAACTGGGGATAGTCGACTACAGTCTATATGTAGTCGACTAACATTGTTTTCCAGCAGCTTGTCTACCCATATATCACATCTATAGTCGACTTACCCCAAGGGTTTAGTCGACTAATATTACTTAAATTTGCCTGTGCAAGTGACTACTCCAGATTCAATATCTAAGAATTTTTCTATGATTTCATCATGGAATTTCTATCTTAGCCACATCAACATTCTTATTAAACACAACGTTGGGCTCCCCCTTCGGTCTCCTCCAATTCAACCCGGTCCCTTCCTCCTATACATCATTTAACGCAATAATTTCCTCCTTCCACCACCACCGGTTCAACCCGGTCCCTTCCTCCTATACATTACCGTATAATCTCCCCTTCTAACACCTCCGGTTCAACCCGGTCCATTCCTCCAAAATACAATAATCACGTTCATCATGCAATAGCAATATATAAAGACACATAAAGTAATGATAACATACAAGCTACATAGTCTTTACCTTAAAACATGCCAATATCATGGAATTCACTAACATGTATGAGTAGCTACTAGTGAAATTATCAATATGCGAGTCTTTACAAGATAACCAACATATTTTGACATCATAAAATATGTGTGACCGTAAATGTATGCATGGTATCAAGTGTCATATTTATCTATAAAACTCTTTCTCGAGAAGCATGTAGTGGACTACCATGTTAAACACACATGATATTAACTTCTACATGATTGTCATAAGATTATGTATACATAAAAATCTATAATTTATACCCATGAATTTATCCTTCAATTTCAAGCCCATTTATTACTTAAAATTTATTTTATTTTCAAGCTTTACTCTACCTATCATGATACTAGGGATCGGATGTTCTACTCACCCTTTGAAGCGGTTAGCTCTTTATCACGCTTGATCTCCCGCTACGACGGAGTCTACAAGGTCATAACAATGCCATAATTAGTTCATGGCTAAAAGAGTCCAAGAGGGGTAGAGTTCTTAAAATTTTGCTTACCGTTCAACCAATGTCACTCCCCCTAACTTCTTGTTCTAGATCACCCTTTGACTCTTTCTATTGGGTTTTTGGAGGAGTTAAAATATGAAGATGGGGCCTTTCTCTTGTATATGGAATGAAGGGAAGTTTGTGGGGAAATGAGAGGGAGAATGAGTGTGTTTTTGTGAAGGAGAAATGGGGAAGTAAAGGGTGCTGCTGCTGCTGTTTTGGGCTGCTGTTGCTGCTGCTTTAGGCTGCTACTACTGCTTTACTGCAGCAAAAAGGGAAGAGAAAGAGAGGGTTTTGGGGAGTTTGAATAAAGAGAGAGAGAGAGAGAGAGAGAGAGTTTATCAAATGAGGTTGTTCTCTTCATCCCCCTCCTATTTATAGCCCAATCCCTTCTATAAAAATATGACAAGTGTCCCTCTCTAACCCATCACTCTACTCCTACACCTTACCCTATAAACAAGGCTCCATGCCTCCCCCTTTCATGAGGTACTAGTACCCCCAAGTATAGTGAGAGGGTATGGTGGCAAAGTCAACAACATGTGATTGTATTCATTTTTATACATACATACATACATATGTATATACATACTAACATTGTTGGCCCAAAGGCCTATCACTCTAGTTTTGATGATGATCAACTCATGAAGTTATGATTACTAATGATCTTGTGTTTAATTAGTGACAGATTCATTATCAAGATCTTAGTAGGTGTGGAGCTTCAACAAAGGATTTAAAGACAAGTTGGAAGCTAGCACCGGTTGATTCACGAGCCTATGCATCAAGAACACATCTAGAGATGAGCTCGGTGGATTGCTTTTGGACCAAGTCAAGAAGATGAGAAGCCTTCAAGTGAAGATTTCAAGAAGATGAAGACTTGGGTCTAGGTATAAGATTTAGTTTTTTGTTTAGTTAAAAATGTAAAGGATAGATAGTTGGCGGATTGCTCAAGTTATATCACACACACACTCTTGATAGAACTCTTGATAGAATTGCTTTAATAAAAGATTTTTATGTTTAGAAAAGAATTTTTAGTTAGTAAAAGATTTTCTTTTGACAAAATATATATACCTTGGTTTTTGGTATTTCTATCATGTATTTTCTTTTTCAACCATAACCAAGTTTAGAGCTTAATGTCAAAAACATAGAAATATCATTATGATTGTGTAGTGGATCATATCCATACACACTATGCTTTAGAATGAACTCAAATATCTTGTTTTTGTATTTGATGAAGATTTGGAAAAACTAGTTTTGGAAAAACATGTTCTGGAAAAACAGTTTTTATTTTTGAGCCAATATTTCTAAGTTACAAAAATAGTTCAAATCTATTATAACATGCCTTGATTTTGTGCAAGCATGTTTGTGTATCATTGTATAACATTGAAACTATTTTTGTAGATTTATTTGAGAATTTATGGGATTTTTATTAAGTTAAAAGACCTATTTTCAAATCCCTTTTATGAGCAGATCTGGGACTGGCTGACAGGCCAAAACGGTCGACCGGACGGTCGACCGCAGCTTAGCCGGGTCGACCGTCCGGTCGACCGACGTGCACAGCCTTGTGCACGTTGTCAGCACAGTGGTCCGGTCGACCATACGGTCGACCGCTGCAGAGAGTTCTGCTCTCTGTTTGTTTCGGTCGACCGGGCGGTCGACCGGAAGCTCCAACGGTCGGATTTTTGACCGTTGGCGGTCGACCGGCCGGTCGACCGGCTGCTCTGACAGACCCCAACAGTCAGATTTTTCTGACCTCTATAAAAGGGGGTTTGGTCATTGTTTTGAGCGAAGATTTTTGGAGATTTCTAAGCCAGTTTTTCCCATCCTTTTAACAGAGTTTTCTCCACATATTTGAGAGCAAATACTTCCCATCTAAAAGGGAGTTTTTATTAAGAGTGTAAAAAAAAAATGATTCTTTGAGCTTTTCCTCCACCTTTCTAATCCTTGTTTTTCTCACACCACACTTGAGCATCCATTGATTATACATCCTATAGGTGTGTTGTAGTGAGAGTACTTTAGGTGATCAAAGTGTTGTGATCACCAAAGATTTCATCTTTGTTCTTTGAGGAAACGGGCAAGTGTGCTCGTTGGTGGTTGGAGTTCGGTTGTGAACTTTTTGGTTTGAGGTGCGGCCTCGGCGAGCTTGTGAAGCTTGCGTGTGTATGGGACTTGGGAGTCCGAGGGATTGTAGGTGTTGCGGCACCGAGGCGAGATCCATTGGGATCTTGCATAGTGGAAATCCTTTGTGTGTCGAAGGCGGGGATGTAGAGCAAGTGTGCTCGAACCTCGAAACAAACCCTTTGTGTTTGCGATTGCTTACTCTATCTCTCTCTCTCTCTCTTTGTCTCTTTTATATCTTGCATTCAATAATTGTCTTTATCATTTACATGCTTGATATACCCTTGTGCTTATATAGTCATACTTGCTTGGGATCGTTGCTAACACTTGTATTCAACCAAGAGAGCCAACGCGGCACCTCAACCCATTCAAGGGGAATCTAGAGGAGCTTGTCCAGAGTCTCGCAAGGGAATTCGGCAACACTCTTGTGTTATACATAAGTGTTTAATTAAAAGAAGTTTTATTTGGTCATCTTAGTTTTAATTCCGCATTATTTGTTCATAAGTGACCATTAGATTAGCCATCACCTATTCACCCCCCCTCTAGGTGATATTTCAATTGGTATCAGAGCTTGGTACTCTGATTTGGGTCTAACAACCTAGAGTAAAAGATCCTCATTTTTAGGCTAATCACAAGATTTGTACACACACCATGGACTTCATGTCACCACCCACCTTTGACATCATTAACATCAACATTTGGAAGGTTAAGATGTCATTGTACCTGAAGGCCTTAGGCATTCATGTATATCTTGCTACTACTAATGATTCATATTTTAATAATAGCAAGTACTTTGAGGCTAATGCAAAAGCCCTTCATGCTATCAAGTCAACCCTAAATGATGATTATTTATCTAGGGTTTCTAATGTTGAATCGGCTTTTGTAGCTTGAAACATCATCACCTCTCTTGGCGAAAAGGATCTATACTATGCCGGGAGTGATTCGGACGTTGGAAGCGACACCTCCAACGCATGCTTTATGGTCCAAGGGGATAACCCCCTTGAGGTAACTTCCGAATCCGAGGAAGATGATATTATGTCATATGATGAGCTTAATTCATTTTGCCAATTATTGCTTGAGAAATATGACATGAAAAAGAAAGAAAATAAAAATTTAAAAAAGGACATTGCTTGCATGCATAAAGAACATGACTCATTTAGAGATAACATTGCATGCTTAGAAAAAGATAACAAAAGTTTGAAAAAGAAATTTGATTGCATGCATGTAGAAAATGATTCTTTTAGAAATAAACTTGCATGTTTAGAAAAAGAAAATAAAGACTTGAAAAATGAAAATGTTTCCTTACTTTCAAAATTGAATGATCTTTGTGAAGGGAACAATATTTTGAAACATGATATTGCTATGGTGGAACAACAAAAAGAAAGTATTTTACAAGAAAATAAATCTTTAAAAAGAAAATTTGTTGAAAAAGAAAAGGATAATGTTTTTCAAAAGAAAAAGAAAAATGATTCTTTATCTCACCATGCTTTTCATGCCACAACTAATAAGATTAAGAATTTGAAAAATAAAATGGATGGTTTGAGTTCAACTTTGAACTCTTGTGCTTTTAATCATTCTAGGTTGGAGTCAATGTTTTCAAAGAAACAAACTCCACACATTCATGCACATCATAACCATGCATTTGCTTATGTTGCACAACATGATCACACTCCTACACATAAGCATACTAAGGTGTACACATGTACACATTGTGACCGCAAAGGCCATTTAGCAAAATATTGTTTTGATAAGAAACCTCATTTATATTTTACTAAGTATAAAAGATTTTGGGTTCCTTACAAGTCTAACCCCAAAGGACCCAAGAAAATTTGGGTACCAAAACCCCCACCATTTGCTTGTGATGTAGGTGAGGGCTCTCACAAAACGTGAGAGAATTGGTGCCTTGATAGCGGATGCAATGGACATGATGGACAAACTTTTGGATGCATTGCTATCAAGGAGATTTTGGTGGGAAAGACCACCATATTTGGAGCTTTGGAGTTGGTAACAATCTCTAAACTCCCATTTTATTTTTTGATCATGCTTGTTCATTCATAATATTCATAGCATGTTCATGATATATGATTTTTGTGCTTTATGTGGTATTTACATGCTTAGATGTAGAATGTGTCAAACTTGCATTTATACATATATGAATAGTGAACTACAATTGACTCATATATATTTGAACTTCATGCTCATTTGTATCCACTATATGCATATGTATAGCCTAGTTTTTATGATTCTCTTTTATACATGTTTTACCTATTTTTTATGCTTTACTTCATGTATATGTATTTTAAATTCAAATCTAATAAATATACATGTATACCCGTGAGTCTCTTGCCTTCATGCAAACATCATTAATAGACTCTTTTAATTTTTGGGATATGTATGTGTATTGTTAGGATTGGATTAATCATACATATACCATGAAGATTAGTATTTTGATTAAAAATGATTTTTCGTATTTCTGTTAAAAATGTGATTTTTGATCTTTTTGAGCTTCATTGACTATTTTCGTAAAAATGCTATTTACATGAATGTTTAACACTCACACTTTTATTAAAAACATTTTGAGCCTTATAGAACATGAGTGCTTAAATTTCTGTGTATCTAGTTATGTTTATGAAAAACATAAGATTTGTTATAATTGAAGGATCTTTAACTAGTTTTTCAAAAACAATGTATACTAGTTATTTATTCTTCAAATAATTTTTGAGATTTACACATGATTCTCAAAATTTGATGCTTCATGTATTGAATATTAGTTTATATGTTAGTTTTATCAACACTAGGATTTATGCTTGTACATATCATGGGCCACAAATAAATCTATTTATATTTGTGCTTGAATGCTTATTTGAACCCATGAAATGTGCTTGTATTGCTTAGTTTTGATGATACATACATCTTTAAACTTGTATTCTCACCTATTGAATTTGTATTATGATCATGTGTTTTCATTTCATGTATATGTGTATTTTGCCAAACTTTAAGATATACATGTATACCTTTTGAGTCGTTTGCCTTTATTGCAAATCTACTTATATGGACTCAATTATGTTTTAGGGATATGTATGTATGCTTATTGTGTTGTCAAAATATACATATACCTTGAAATATAAATTTTGGTGTAATAATAAATTTTTTTAATGATTATCATGTTTTCAAAATTTATGATAATTTGTGACTATTTTTTTAAAAAAAAAAAGGGAATATTGAGCTTTGTTGCTATTTTTCATAATGCCATGTTCCACATAACACTAGACACTCATCTTTTCAATATGGACTTTCTGGATACTAGAGTGTTTTTTAGTGCCATGTGATTTACTTGTGTTTTATGAAAAACTTTTGATTTATTCCTTAATTGAAGGACTCCGTACTAGTTGTTAAACATTTTCATTTAACTAGTTTGAATTCTTCATATGGTAGATTATATGATGTATACACTTAAGCTTAATTTTTCAATTGGTATCAATGGATATTTTCATTTGGTATCAATATGATTCTTGTTGTATATACTCATATTTTGCTTTCCTATATATATGTATGTATCACTTTCCATTGATATAATTCCTTCATACATATATATGATTTGTTGTGTGCTTAAGCTAAAATTGATTTACATATTTAAAGCACAATAGCTGTTAATGCTAAGCTTAATTAGAATTTCAAATTGGTATCTCATAATAAGCTTATGCATAGTATTTTTAAAAATTGGTATCAAAATACAAAATTTGATTGTTCTTCATTTGGTACCTTGAAAGGAAAATTGTGTATCTTTGAAAATCTCAAAATGTGTTTTATTAAGAAAGTTCAAAATTTTGTCTTGATAAAGAAATATTCAAAATTTTTTGATTTGTATTTCCTATATGAAAGGAGAGCTTAACATCTCTCTTACATATGGATTCATGTTGAGTATATTATAAATTGAGGAGCTTGACAACTCTTCTTTATATGATATACGTGTGTAGGGGGAGCTTCACATCTCCTCTTATGCATTACATAATATGTGTTATGTGAGTTAGGGCTTGTCATCCCTTCTTCATGTAATGCATATGTGTAGGGAAGCTAACTTAGCGTCTTCCTCTTCATGGATGTATATCGCGTATAACTCTCTATTGATTGATTTGTATTACCCCTTCTTGATCTCTTTGTTTTTGACAAAAAGGGGAAGAAGAATTTATTTGATTTGATTTTACTTTGAACCCTTTGTTGATGAGTGACAAAAAGGGGGAGAAGTATTTGAGTATATATGCATGTTTTCATTGCTTAAGGGGGAGAAGTATTTATCTTCCTTGTTAGTTAAGCATATATTTTTTTTTTGTATTGCAAATAGGAGAAAAATATTTGATTTAAGATTTGATTTGTGCTGTGATTACATGTTCTATCTCCTACATTTGCATACATATTTATGAGCCTCATTGTCATATATTATTATTTATTTGGTATGCATGAGTTAAGGGGGAGCTTTCTTGAAGCTTTACTTTAATCCATGCATATATAACTCCATGAGTTTTGTCATCATCAAAAAGGGAGAGATTGTTGGCCCAAAGGCCTATCACTCTAGTTTTGATGATGATCAACTCATGAAGTTATGATTACTAATGATCTTATGTTTAATTAGTGACAGATTCATTATCAAGATCTTAGTAGGTGTGGAGCTTCAACAAAGGATTTAAAGACAAATTTGAAGCTAGCACCGGTTGATTCACGAGCCTATGCATCAAGAACACATCTAGAGATGAGCTCGGTGGATTGCTTTTGGACCAAGTCAAGAAGATGAGAAGCCTTCGAGTGAAGACTTCAAGAAGATGAAGACTTGGGTCTAGGTATAAGATTTAGTTTTTTGTTTAGTTAAAAATGTAAAGGATAGATAGTTTGCGGATTGCTCAAGTTATATCACACACACACTCTTGATAGAACTCTTGATAGAATTGCTTTCATAAAAGATTTTTATGTTTAGAAAAGAATTTTTAGTTAGTAAAAGATTTTCTTTTGTCAAAATATATATACCTTGGTTTTTGGTATTTCTATCATGTATATTCTTTTTCAACCATAACCAAGTTTAGAGCTTAATGTCAAAAACATAGATATATCATTATGATTGTGTAGTGGATCATATCCATACACACTATGCTTTAGAATGAACTCAAATATCTTGTTTTTGTATTTGATGAAGATTTGGAAAAACTAGTTTTGGAAAAACATGTTCTGGAAAAACAGTTTTTATTTTTGAGCCAATATTTCCAAGTTACAAAAATAGTTCAAATCTATTATAACATGCCTTGATTTTGTGCAAGCATGTTTGTGTATCATTGTATAACATTGAAACTATTTTTGTAGATTTATTTGAGAATTTATGGGATTTTTATTAAGTTAAAAGACCTATTTTCAAATCCCTTTTATGAGCAGATCTGGGACTGGCTGACAGGCCAAAACGGTCGACCGGACGGTCGACCGCAGTTTGGCCGGGTCGACCGTCCGGTCGACCGACGTGCACAGCCTTGTGCACGTTGTCAGCACAGTGGTCCGGTCGACCGTACGGTCGACCGCTGCAGAGAGTTCTGCTCTCTGCTTGTTTCGGTCGACCGGGCGGTCGACCGGAAGCTCCAACGGTCGAATTTTTGACCGTTGGCGGTCGACCGGCCGGTCGACCGGCTGCTCTGACAGACCCCAACGGTCAGATTTTTCTGACCTCTATAAAAGGGGGTTTGGTCATTGTTTTGAGCGAAGATTTTTGGAGATTTCTAAGCCAGTTTTTCCCATCCTTTTAACAGAGTTTTCTCCACATATTTGAGAGCAAATACTTCCCATCTAAAAGGGAGTTTTTATTAAGAGTGTAAAAAAAAAATGATTCTTTGAGCTTTTCCTCCACCTTTCTAATCCTTGTTTTTCTCACACCACACTTGAGCATCCATTGATTATACATCCTATAGGTGTGTTGTAGTGAGAGTACTTTAGGTGATCAAAGTGTTGTGATCACCAAAGATTTCATCTTTGTTCTTTGAGGAAACGGGCAAGTGTGCTCGTTGGTGGTTGGAGTTCGGTTGTGAACTTTTTGGTTTGAGGTGCGGCCTCTGCGAGCTTGTGAAGCTTGCGTGTGTACGGGACTTGGGAGTCCGAGGGATTGTAGGTGTTGCGACACCGAGGAGAGATCCATTGGGACTTGCATAGTGGAAATCCTTCGTGTGTCGAAGGCGGGGATGTAGAGCAAGTGTGCTCGAACCTCGAAACAAACCCTTTGTGTTTGCGATTGCTTACTCTATCTCTCTCTCTCTCTCTCTTTGTCTCTTTTATATCTTGCATTCAATAATTGTCTTTATCATTTACATGCTTGATATACCCTTGTGCTTATATAGTCATACTTGCTTGGGATTGTTGCTAACACTTGTATTCAACCAAGAGAGCCAACGCGGCACCTCAACCCATTCAAGGGGAATCTAGAGGAGCTTGTCCAGAGCCTCGCAAGGGGAATTCGGCAACACTCTTGTGTTATACATAAGTGTTTAATTAAAAGAAGTTTTATTTGGTCATCTTAGTTTTAATTCCGCATTATTTGTTCATAAGTGACCATTAGATTAGCCATCACCTATTCACCCCCCCTCTAGGTGATATTTCAAACATATATGGTATCAAGTATAGTATCTAGCATGAATACTTATTTCCCATTACCTCCTTAAAGTATCAATATGTTAGGAAAAAGGGTGCTTATTTAAGACAAGTGTTACAGGTAGAGATAGAAATAATAATGGAGTTGGTGTGATCATAGATAAACAATTGCTTGAGAATGTAGTGGAGGTTAAGAGAAAGAGTGATAGAATTTTACTAGTTAAATTTATTTTAGGCAGAGAGATTTTTAATGTTATTAGTATGGTGTTCTTTCCACTAACGTCGAACTGGCTGGCTGCGTTTTGTAGCGCTGTCTATGCACAATAAGTAAGACTTGCTGAGTCTAGTAAGCGTCAATTTTGGAAGGATTTAGATGAGATAGTACAAGATATACCCATTAGAGAAAAGCTTTTCATAGGCGGTGACCTCAATGGGCATGTAGGAACTATTCGTTATGGGCTTGATAGTGCACATAGAGGATTTAATTTTGGGAAAGAAATGAACCAGGTAACTCGATTCTAAATTTCGCTTTGTCCTATGATTTGATTTTAGTGAATACTTGGTTTAGGAAGAGAGAGTCTCACTTGATCACCTTTAGAGTGGATCAAGTGCGAGCCAAATAGATTTCTTTTTACTAAAAAAGTAGATAGAGGTTGTTGTATGGATTGTAAGATAGTACCGAGTGATAGTGTAGTAACCCAACATAGACTCTTAATTTTACATATCTAGATTATATGGAGATTTATAAAGATTAAACATAAGTTAGATCCTAGGATTAAGTGGTGGTGGCTAAAAGAAGGTAACAAAGGAGTTTTTATAGATCGAGTAGTACATGAAGCAGATTGAAAAGCCCAAGATGATCCCAATACAACATGGAACAAAATGCTAGCTGCATTAAAAGAGCAGCTAAACATGTACTTAGTGAGTCACAGGGGGCTGCTCCACCATGTAAGGATACATCATGGTGGAATGAAGACGTAAAAGCTATCATTAAGATCAAACTAAACTCTTCAGAGATTTAAAGAAAACTTGTGATAGAGTGAGTTTGAAAGGTATAAGCTAGCCAAGAAGGAGGCTAAGAAAGTTGTTCAGAATGCAAGAGATAAAGTGTACAAAGAAGTATATGAGAAGTTGGACAACAAAGAGGTTGAAAAGGATATATGTAGAATTGCTCGAATAAGAGAGAGAAAGAAAAGAGACTTATGTACTATCAGGTATGTCAAAGATGAGGATCAGAAGGTTTTAGTTCGAGATGAAGAAATTAAAGAAAGATGAGAGAATTTTGACAAATTGTTCATTGGTAGTTCTACTCGAGATTTGGATGACCTTACCATTCAGTGTAAAGATATGAACCATAATTATATGCGCAGAATAGTGAATATGAAGTTAAAGAAGTCTTAAAAAGGATGAAGTCAAGGAAAGCTATTGGCCCGGATGGAATTCCTATTGACGTATGGAGATGCTTAGGAGAGGTGGACGTGAGATGGCTAACAAACCTCTTTAATAAGATCTGGCTAACTAAAAATATGCCAAATGAGTGGAGGAAGACTACCTTAGTACCTCTCTATAAGAACAAGGGTGATATCTAGAGTTGTTCAGACTATTGTGGAATAAAACTCATGTGCCACACCATGAGCTTTGGGAAAAGGAATTGAACACAGGGCAGAATGTTAAAATATCATAGAACCAGTTTGGGTTCATGCCGGAACGATCGACGACGGAGGCTATTCATTTACTTCATTAACTTATAGAACGATTTCAAAAGAGGAAGAAAATTTTGCATATGGTCTTTATTGATTTAGGAAAAGCTTATGATAAGGTGCCAAGAGAGGTATTATGGTGGACATTGATAAAAAAAGGGAGTCACCGTCAAATATATTGACATAATTAGGAACATGTACGATGGAGTAGTAGCAAATGTCAGAACTTATGGAGGCATAAAAAGTGATTTTTCTATCATAATTGGATTGCATCAAGGATCTGTGTTGAGTCCATTCTTATTTGCCATAGTGATGGATAAGCTTACTAAAGCTATTCAGGATGAGATACCGTAGTGTATGCTATTTGCTGATGATATTGTCCTAGTCGATGAAACGAGAGCTGGGGTAAATGGAAAATTGGAGATATGAAAGCAAACTCTAGAATCTCGAGGTTTTAGATTAAGTAGGACCAAAACAGAGTATATAGATGTAAATTCAGTAAACAGGGAATCCGATATTATATTATTGTGACACTAGATGGTCAAGAAATACTGATGAGCAGTCATTTTAAGTACTTGGGTTCTATTATCCAAAAGTAAGGGGAGATCAATAGTGATGTCAACCATAGGATCCAATCCGGATGGCTGAAATGGAGGAGCACAACAGGAGTTTTATGTGATCATAATATTCCGTTATAGCTGAAGGAAAAGTTTTATCAAACTACTATTAGGCTAGCATTGTTATATGGCACAGAATGTTAGGCTATAAAGAGATATCATGCCCAGAAGATGAGTGTAACAGAGATGCGCATGCTTCGTTGGATGGGTGGTAACACGGGAGAGATAAGATGAGAAATGAGGAGATTTGTACTAAGATAGGCGTAGCCTTTATAGAAGAGAAAATAAGAGAAAACCGCCTATGATGGTTTGGTCATGTGCGACGAAGACCTGCAGATGCGCCAGTCGGCAAGTAGAGCGTATCAAATTAAGGCAAGTTAAAAGAGCGCAGGGGAGACCGAAGAAAACATGGATGGAGGTAGTACAAGATATAGAGGCTAAAGGTCTTAGTGAAGGCATATTGCTCGATGGGAATGAGTGGAGAAAGCTGATCCATGTGCCCGATCTGACGTAATTCTCTTTTGGTTCATGTAGCCTACCCCAAATACTTGAGATAAATGGCTTAGTTGTTGTTGTTGTTGTTGTTGTAACTTAGAGGAAAGTCGAGTTTCATGAGAGAATGAGAGCGAAGACTGTACTGAGAGTGACACCAATGTAAATTGTTCTTCTTTTCTTTCATCGTTACTTCATTTAATCAAAAGTTACACATTTTATGTTCTTCCTCTTCTTCCTACTTTTATTCTTTTAGTTTTGATGATAATCTAAGTGAGTCTAATTGCATCAGACTTGCCTTGCCTTTGCGAGCGCCACCGATAGCTTATGACAATGGATTCCTCCCCAATGATCATATCATTTCATACATGCTCGAGATAGTTTTGATGATGTAATGCGGACAGGGACAGAATTAGATCTCATAGGTTATGTGCTAATCACCTCCAAATCAAGATAAATGTGCCAACGATCTAAAGTAAATCATCATCCATAAGAGGTAAGTAAGTATTTCTAGGTTTCTTCCTCTATTTCAATTTATTAGTTTAGAACACGTAGAAAAACAAACCTCTTCTTTCTTTACTCTTTGTATTTCTTTCTTTTAACTTTAGTTTCCCTTTTATCCAATCATCATCTTCTCCTATCTACTACTCTTCTCCAATCTAGCATAACTTTCAGTTTCCTTTTCTTTGTAAAAACATAAAAGAACATTTAATTGATTTTTGTAACTGGACAAGAAGCTTACTAAAAGTTTCTAATGCAGTCCCTTCTTGTGGATCACGACTTGCATATCCACTTGCTATAGTGGTATGATTAGTCACATATATTGCATTTACATTGTCACCTTACCATACTTTTTAGCTAATAAATCCTATTAATAAGTCTTC
Source organism: Agave tequilana (assembly GCA_038442645.1). Lineage (NCBI taxonomy): Eukaryota > Viridiplantae > Streptophyta > Magnoliopsida > Asparagales > Asparagaceae > Agave > Agave tequilana. The sequence goes on from JAVJIF010001412.1 coordinate 186,857, forward strand.
TTTTTCTTTGTTAAATGTAGGCCCAAGTGCTAAAAGAAAGAAAAGAGAAACAAGCCCAAAAGCCCACCAAATTCTAATTTAATTCAGAAAAAATTTGAAATAAAAGAATTAGGGCAAAATCTTGGCATATCAAGAGGTTGAGAAGAATCCTCCTTGAATCAAGCGGTTGAAGCCAAACAAATCAAAGGCTGTTTCGTTAACTTTTGGAGCAGAAACAAGAAAACCAGAAGAAGATACGGGAAATTCACCAAACCAGGGGAGCCAACCAACTGGGTGTGGCCACCTGGCCACACCAGGGCCGCAGAAACGCGGCCAAAGCCGCGTTTCTGCGGCCTTGCTACATCAGTTTGGGGAGCGTTTGCTCCCCCAATCTTCCCGGGATTCCCCTTTTGGTTTTTCCCTATAAATATCAGTTTCAGCAGAGCAAAATGGATCGAAGACTAGGATTAGAATTTGTGTTTATTTTCTAAGGATTTAGGCTCTTTGTTAGCTAACACAAAAGTTGTATTCTTGTTTTTTTAATTTGTAGTCCAGTATCAATACTTGTGAGAGAGAGAGGAATTGAGTGCTTGTACTTGAAGATTGAAGTGACATCAATACAAGAGTCGAGCTGCTTTTTCTTCCACTCGTATTACGGTATGGCTTGCATTATTTATTTGCTTTCTCCTTTGTTTTCTATAAGTAACTAAAACAGTTTTCTGGGCTCACTATTGTAACTCTCTCTAGTTCTTCTTCTCTTCTGGTTTTAAAGAAAAAGACCCAATGAATCATTTGCATGCCTTACTTAAAGCCTTTCTTTTTGAAAGTGTTCTTGAAGGCACATGAGGATCAGTTTGGATTGTTAAACTCTTACTTCTTTTATGAACGTTTCTTGAACTGTTTTTACTTCATTCTTTCTTCTTCGTGCTTGATGATTTAACATTCAATTCTAAACGATTTTTCAAAGAAAAGAGTGAACTATTCCAACCATCTTATGTGCTTTACTTCAAACTTTCTAAAATCAACTTTAAGTTTTGCTTATGATCAATTTGAGGCACTTAGAATTTCATAGAAGAATTAACTTTTGAGTAGTGAGATAGTGAGCCCAGATTTTCTTCCTTATTATAATCAACAAAGCAATTTTCGAGCTTTTCTAAATCACTTTCTCCAAAGCCTCTTCTAAAGTTGCAATTTCTCTTTTAATCATCTCTTTCTTTCCATTCTCCTTTCCATAAAAAACGAACACAATTCTTCATTTTTAAACGAATCACCAAAAACTTCCATCGCATTCCTCCTCGTGGACACGACCCGTTAGCCACAAGCTACACGGTAAATTCTTAAACTCTTTTATTATTCTTTAATTTTAGCAATCAATTTTTGGCGCCGTTGCCGGGGAGGGAACGGTGTATTTGTTTTCTAACAAGTTTTGTGTGTTGTTTCAGGGACTTGAAGATTCAGATCTAGCATTCAAGCTTTGCAAGAAAAGACTTGCAAACTCTATGCCCCTACTCTCGAAAGTAGGAAACAGAATTTCAAGAAATTGTGTTGCAAAAGTTGAAATTTCCATTGGACTACTAAAACTCTTTTTTGCAGGACATATTGCTCGCAAAAAAATTAAGTTTTTTTATATTACATTCTTGCTATATCTATTATCCACCATCCCTGTTTTAATCCAACAGTAATTTAAGTGATTGTTAATTGCTTAAAAAAACCTTTAGACTTGCATTCTAGGCATTTGTCTAATTACGTTTACTTTACAATTACTGTTGAAGAGAGCTAGAGACAAGGTACGTATGCATAGCATATAGTTTAGGAAACATTCGTGGGTGATATTTTGCTTTTGAATGTTACTTTTCTGTATCTTGCACACTTTGCACAATTAACTCTAAGGGCAAAACCAAATTCAAGATAAGGTGGGGAAGTCATTACCCTTCCTTAGCCCACAAACCATCTCCAAGCACGCACAACCTAAGCCTAAGTAAAATCTGATAGACGTTGGCCTTAGGAATATCTCGAACTCACTAGGAGATTATCCTAAGGGGGAAGGTGTTAGAAATTGACTCCTGCCAAATCAGTGTCTAGGAAGGGGATTTGAGGGCCGAAAGTCCGAAGGTTGGTGGTTACTTAATTAAGGAACGTCTTTGCCGGATAATCTCCCACCAATTTTTCCCTGACCTGGCTGATTAGCTTATGGTCAAAGTCTATATTATACCTTCTGTGGACAATCAACCAGTTAGGAGTTGTCTAGGTCGAGGTTACCTTAGACTAAGCTTGGATGATTACTCTTGTTGACTGTTGGTAAACTTGATTGTGATTGTGTTTGTGTATGCAAGTGTGGTCAAGAGACCCAAATTAATCTAGGTTAACTAGAAACACATCACCACCCAAGTTTGAACCAAGACCAGATCCGGTAATGGCTCAATCAACATCATTGCAGGATAGGTTCTATCCCATTAGAACCTCACTTCCATCTTACATTCTACTTCTATCGGTTGGTGAATACAATTTTGAGCTCAAGCCTCAATTCATCAACACACTCCTCAAGTTTCATGGCTTAGAGTCCGAAGATGCCTACTTTTTCATAAGAGAATTTGAGGAAGTATGTCTAATGATGAAAATCTTACACCTTGTAGACGATGCTATTAGGTTGAGATTTGTCCCTTTCGCACTTCAGGACCTAGCAAAGAAGTGGCTTTATAGCTTAGAGGCCGGTTCTATCACATCTTGGGATGGTTTCATCAAGGTCTTCTTGAAGAAATTCTATCCAATTCATAAAACCGCTCTCATTAGGAAGATGATCATGCAATTCAAGCAAGAACTTAGTGAACCGTTCTAGAGGTACTTTGAACGCTTTAAAGACCTCCTTGTCCAATGTCTACATCATGGAATAGAGAAATGGTGACAATGCCAAATTCTTTATGACGGTTTAGACTATTCCACCAAAACCCTCTTAGAAAGTATGTGTCAAGGGGGTTTCTTGCAGAAGGATAAAATGAAGGATGGGATTTGTATGAAAATCTAGCTGAAAAGACCGTCCAATGGGAACCCACTAGTGAGACCTCTAGGAATCCTAACTCCATCTCTTCAAAAGGAGGTCTCCATTCTATCGAATCATCCATCGCTAATGAAGGTAAGTTAGCTAACCTAGCTAGAAGACTGGAAGCTCTAGAAATGAAGGAACCAAGTCCAGTCAATCAAGTCAGCCCAAACTAATTTCCAACCCCGGGCTGCACTTACTGTCAAGCCATGAATCATGTGTTCGAGGAGTGCCTTGTGTTTTAGGCCAGCAACCCTACCATGAACCGATGAATGCGGCCTTTTCAAGGCCGAACAATAATCCTTACGCACCAACGTACAATCCTGGCTGGAGAAATCACCCTAATTTCTCATGGAGCCAAAATAACACTGAGCATTCACGATCAAATCATGCTAGCCACTTCCATCATGCCAATAATTCTTCCAATCATCAACCCAACTTTCTCAATTTCCATAATAATTCTCCCAACCATCCACCTAACTTTTCAAACTATCAACAGAACTTTCCCAACCAAGCTCCACAATCCTCCTTCCAGAATCGTCAACTAAAAAGGAGAATGACTGACATTGAAAGAAACATGGAAAGATATATGAAAAACCAAGATTCTCTCTTGCAAACTATACAGAGGTTAGAGGTTCAAATGAGTCAACTAACCACTCCACAGAATGAGACAAAAGGGTACCCTACCTAGTCAGCCAATAACCAATCCGAGGAATTCTCAACAAGCTCACTTGACTGAGGATCATTCATTAAATCAATGTAATGTTGTTCATGCTGTTCATACATTGAGGTCAGGAAAGAAAGTTGATAATCAAGTGTCAATGCCAACCAATCCCATTCAGCACAACCACAATCAAGCATTCACCTCATCTAATCCAAATCCTTCCAATTCTAACGAATTTGAAAAAGATAAGTCAGCCAGTCAGGTGCACCAGCCTATAATACCATTTCCTAACAGGCTGAAAAACAATAAGCAAAATCCACACATAGACAAGATAATTGAGATATTTAATCAAGTGAAGATAAATGTGCCACTTCTTGATGCCATCCAACAAGTCCCTTCCTATGCTAAGTTTCTTAACGACATGTGCACCAAGAAGAGAAAGACTAATGTACCAAAAAAGGTCTTCTTAGCCACTAACATTAGTGAGCTGCTATCGGGTCCGATCCCTGTCAAGTACAAGGATCCAGGTAGTCCCACCATCGCCTGCACAATAGGACAAGCCGAGATTATTCGTGCACTTCTTGACTTGGGGGCTAGTATCAACTTGCTTCCATTCTCAGTTTATCAACAACTCGGGTTGGCGGATCTTAGTCCAACTCGAGTCACCATCCAACTGGCTGACCATTCTGTAAAAGTTCCAAAAGGGGAGATTAATGATGTCCTGATCCGGGTAGGAGAGTTCATTTACCCTGTCGATTTCATAGTTCTGGAGACACAACCCGTGTCCAACTCCAATCATAGGGCTCAAACTCCTGTTATCCTAGGGCGACCATTCCTTACTACTGCTAATGCCATCATCAATTGTAAAAATAGGTCCATGAGGTTAACCTTTAGGGACATGACTAGAGAAGTCAATGTCTTCAATCTAGGAAAACAACCCCGCGATATTGAGGACCAAACATTTGAAGTCAACTAAATTGAGAACTTGACAAGTAAACATGGGGAAGAATTGGAACTAGAAAATGGTGTGACTTCGGATTAGAATCTGATGACTTTAATCTTGATCAGGTTGTAGATTCTGTTGTGAATTGGGCCTCGAACCCTATTTCACCAATAATAGAGCCAACAGATTTGAGTAGTCCTTCCAGTGAGCCTTCCTCCTCCTTAGAATTGAAAGCCTTACCTGCGCATCTCAAGTACGCCTATCTAAGCGAACAAGAGACCTTTCCTATCATCATTGCCTCCCATTTAAATGACAGGGAAGAAGAAGATCTTAAAGCAATTCTAAGAAAACATAGGGAAGCCATTGTTGGACTATGACCGATATAAAGGGATTAAGTTCGACCATCGTTCAACATCACATTCATCTCAATGAAGACGCCACACCTAAAAGAGACCCGCAACGTAGGTTAAACCCTATAATGCAAGAAGCTGTTCATGCTGAAATTGTCAAACTCTTAGACAATGGGATAATTTATCCCATTTCTGATAGCCAATGGGTCAGTCCTGTCCACGCGGTTCCAAAGAAGTCCGGTTTCACCGTAGTGGAAAACGAGAACAAATAGTTGGTCCAAACTCGACTTCCCACGAAGATCCGAGTTTGCATCGACTATAGGAAGCTGAATGCTGCAACTCGTAAGGACCATTTTCCACTTCCCTTCATTGATCAAATGCTTGAACGTTTTGCGGGTCACGAGTATTACTGTTTCTTGGACGGTTACTCGGGGTATAATCAGATCCTTATTGCTCCTGAGGACCAAGAAAAGACTACATTCACATGTCCATTTGGGACATTTGCTTATCGTCGAATGCCTTTCGCTTATGCAATGCCCCAGCAATGTTTCAGCGTTGCATGTTGAGTCTTTTCTCTGATATGGTAGAGCAATTCTTAGAGATCTTCATGGACGATTTCTCCATCTACGGAGATTCATTCACTCAATGTCTCCACTATTTAGAACTTATCCTCCACCGTTATGCTGAGAAAAATCTGACACTGAACTGGGAGAAATGCCACTTCATGTAAAACATGAAATTGTCTTGGGACATGAAATCTCCAAGAAAGGAATTGAAGTGGATAGAGCCAAAATCGAGATTATTGCTAAGCTTCCCATGCCCACATGCGTTAAGGACATTAGATCCTTCTTAGGACACGCTGGTTTCTACCGAAGATTTATCAAGGATTTTAGCAAAATTGCTAGGCCCTTGACTAATCTGTTAGCTAAGGATGTGTCCTTCACTTTTGATACTGAATGCATGAATTTTTGGGAGAAGGTTAAGAGAGTGCTTATTTCTGCACCAATCATATCTGCACCGGATTGGTCTAAGCGGTTTGAAATCATGTGCGATGCTTCCAATTTTGACATAGGCGTTGTCTTAGGACAACGCATTGATAACAAGCAGCATGTGATTTACTACTCTAGTAGACTCTCAACGATGCTCAATTGTACTACACTACGACTGAGAAGGAATTCTTGGCAATAGTGTTTGCCTTAGAGAAGTTCGTCCCTACCTACTAGGGTCCAAAACCACCATTTTCACCGATCATTCTGCGCTTAGGTACCTCATGATAAAGAAGGATGCCAAGGCACGACTCAATCATTGGATCCTCCTTCAAGAATTCGATCTTGAGATTCGAAATAAAAAAAGACGTAGAAAATGTCGTTGCTGACCATCTCTCACAGATCCTTAATTCTCCATGCAACGAATTACCCATCAATGAGGATTTTCCTGATGAAAATCTCTTAGCTATCTCTAGGGAACCATGGTTTGCTGATATAGTGAATTACTTAGTCACAAACCAAACTCCGTCTCATTAGTCCAAAAATGATATATATCGGTTCTTATTCCAAGTCCGTATTTCTTTTGGGAGGAATTGTATCTTTTTAAGTACTGTTCTGACCAAATTATTAGGAGATGCATTCCCGATGAGGAGGTTAAGAGTGTTCTATCTTTTTGTCATGAACTTGCATACGGTGGACACTTTGGTCCTCGCAAGACTGCTGAAAAAGTGCTACAAAGCGGGTTCTATTGGCCCACTTTGTTCAAGGATGGTTATGAATTTTGCAAGACGTGCCCGAGATGCCAAATGGTAGGAAGGATCTCAAAACGAAATATGATGCCCCTCAACCCAATCCTAGAAATAGAACTCTTCGATGTTTGGGGCATCGACTTTATGAGTCCATTTCCTAATTCATTTGGAAACCAATATATATTGGTTGCTGTGCATTATGTGTCAAAGTTGGTAGAAGCCATTCCTTGTAAAACTAATGATAACAAAGTTGTCATAAAGTTTTTGAAAGAGAACATTTTTTCACGCTTCAGAACCCCTCGTGCTATCATCAGTGATAATGGCACTCACTTTTGCAATAGATCTTTTGAAGCTCTTATGCGAAAGTATGTCATAACTCACAAGTTGTCCACACCTTATCATCCTCAAACCAGTGGGCAAGTTGAGGTTTCCAATAGACAAGTCAAGCTTATCTTGGAGAAAACTGTGAACCAAAACCGGAAAGATTGGTCCATCAAACTTGTAGATGCCCTATGGGCCTACAGGACCGCTTTCAAGACGATCCTAAGAATGTCTCCTTATAGGTTAGTCTATGGCAAACCTTGTCACTTGCCCGTTAAGTTAGAGCACTGAGCCTTATGGGTAATCAAGCAGTTGAATTTCGACTTGACTAAGGCCGGTGACCTTCGGAAATTACAAATTTCTGAATTAGAGGAATTGAGAAATGAGGCCTACGAAAATGCTAGGATCACTAAAGATAGAGTCAAGATTTTCCATGATAAACACATCATAAGAAAAATCTTTGTCCCTGGACAAAAAGTATTAATCTATAATTCTAGGCTTCATCTTTTTCCAAGAAAACTGAAATCAAGATGGACTGGGCCATTCGTTGTAAAAATCGTGTTTCCACATGGTGCAGTTGAGATCAGTGACACCAAGAATGGAAATGACTTTAAGGTAAATGGTCAACGCCTTAAACTTTCTTAGAATCGGTGCCGGTAAATGAAACGGCTATGGGTCTTTTTGACCCAATGTATCGGTAATTTTCCTCTTTTCCATTTTATTTCATGCATTTATACATTTCTTTCATACATTGGGGATAATGCACGAGATAAGTGTGGGGGAGGCTTCTAACATGACAAATATATATAAAAAAATAAAAAAATAAAAAATAAAAATAAAAAAGAAATATATATATATATAAACTTTTTGAAAGGTTAGAACAATATTTTGATATATTTTTTGTAAGAAATTAAATCAATTTTAAGGAATAGGAAAATCATAATTAGGATTTCTTATACTTGGTCAAAGTCAAATAACTTGTTTGATATTTAGGGTTAGGAAGAAAATTTGTGAAAGTAATTTAGTCTTGATATTTACCTTGATGAAATATGCACACTAAATACACTTATACACTTAGGGTTTAAAAACAGAGACTCTTATGCCTTATCAAAAAAATATATATGAAAAAGAGAGAAAAAATATAAACAAATCTAATTTTGATTAACTAGGTGCTTTGGCCTAAGCAAGCCTTAGTATTTATGCAAAAGATAATCAGATAAGTTTGAAAAAAATGTATATAAATCCTCTGATTAAGCTGGGCATTTATGCCTCATGAAGCATAAGTATTCACGCCTAAAAGGGTGCATCTTATAAGTAAAAAACCTTTGTTTCGTGGCCTTATCTGCTCGAGTGTTTAAGTCCTTAAGGGTGTTTTCTCACCTGGTGCCCTAAAACTGTCCGGTTTGAGTGTCACCGACTGAAGGCTCGTTACATGGGCAGATTAGAAAGCCTAATGAAATTGAGGAATAAATTTCACCAAAAATAAATATAAATAAAGCATAGGAGTTAATGTTAAAGAACTCTTAGTTAACTTCACAGTCACGGTGGTGCATATGACTCAGGGTAAATTAATAAACTAGATGAGAAGTACAATTTGACTCCTTACTTTAATTGATGACATATTTTTGAACAGAGACTAAGTTTAGGAATGAAAATTTTGATATTCCTATAACTTATAGATTACTTAAACTCTCACAAATATACTTCAAATATTTTCTCCTTTAAAAATGCTTTTCGAAAATACTAACTTTTTCTCTTTCTTTATTGATTTTGTGGGTGCAATCCACTGAAAACCCTCACGAGACAAAACTCGTCCTCTAGGGGTAACCTAGAGGTCTAACGGCTTATTGCACATGCTCAGTGCAATCCAGTGACCTGCGAAAGTGGTCCAATAATTGATTAGAATTAGTCTGATGTTTTGCTCGAGGGCGAGCAAAAGATAAGTGTGGGGGTGTAATTAGTCACATATATTGCATTTACATTGTCACCTTACCATACTTTTTAGCTAATAAATCCTATTAATAAGTCTTCTTTTTCTTTGTTAAATATAGGCCCAAGTGCTAAAAGAAAGAAAAGAAGAACAAGCCAAAAAGCCCACCAAATTCTGATTTAATTTAGAATAAATTCGAAATCAAGGAATCAGAGCAAAATATTGGCATATCAAGAGGTTGAGAAGAATCCTTCCTGAATCAAGCGGTTGAAGTCAAACAAATCAAAGGTTGTTTCGTCAACTTTAGGAGCAGAAACAAGAAAACCAGAAGAAGATACGGGAAATTCACCAAACCAGGGGAGCCAGCCAACTGGGTGTGGCCACATGGCACTGCGTTTCCGCGGCCTTGTTACATCAGTTGGGGAGCGTTTGCTCCCCCAATCTTCCCGGGATTCCCCCCTTTTGGTTTTTCCCTATAAATATCAGTTTCAGCAGAGCAAAATGGATCGAAGACTAGGATTAGAATTTGTGTTTATTTTCTAAGGATTTAGGCTCTTTGTTAGCTAGCACAAAAGTTGTATTCTTGTTTTTTTAATTTGTAGTCCAGTATCAATACTTGTGAGAGAGAGGAATTGAGTGTTTGTACTTGAAGATTGAAGTGACATCAATACAAGAATCGAGCTGCTTTTTCTTCCACTCGTATTACGGCATAGCTTGCATTATTTATTTACTTTCTTCTTTGTTTTCCATGAGTACCTAAAACGGTTTTCTGTGCTCACTATTGTAACTCTCTCTAGTTCTTCTTCTCTTCTGGTTTTAAAGAAAAAGACCCAATAAATCATTTGCATGCCTTACTTAAAGCCTTTCTTTTTGAAAGTGTTCTTGAAGGCACATGAGGATGGGTTTGGATTGTTAAACTCTTACTTCTTTCATGAACGTTTCTTGAACTGTTTTTACTTCATTCTTGCTTCTTCGCGCTTGATGATTTAACATTCAATTCTAAACGATTTTTCAAAGAAAAGAGTGAACTCTTCCAACCATCTTATGTGCTTTACTTCAAACTTTCTAAAAAACAACTTTAAGTTTTGCTTATGATCAATTTGAGGCACTTAGGATTTCAATAGAAGAATTAACTTTTGAGTAGTGAGATAGTGAGCCCAGATTTTCTTCCTTATTATAATCAACAAAACAATTTTCGAGCTTTTCTAAATCACCTTCTCCAAAGCCTCTTCTAAAGTTGCAATTTCTCTTTTAATCATCTCTTTCTTTCCATTCTCCTTTCCATAAAAAAACGAACAAAATTCTTTGTTTTTAAACGAATCACCAAAAAGCTTCCATCGCATTCCTCCTCGTAGACACGACCCGTTAGCCACAAGCTACACGGTAAATTCTTAAACTCTTTCATTGTTCTTTCATTTTAGCAATCATGGTAGAGTTGGGAACCTTACACTATTTTAAACTTTGTAATTTTCTGCACTGGTTTACCTCAATCAAAATTTGGCGCCGTTGCTGAGGAGTGACGGTAAGTAAATCTTTTTTAATTTACTTTATTGGTTAAACTTTCTCCTCTGTTTTTATGTGCAGTGTTCAGATTTAGGAAAATTAGCACGATAGTGGACAAATTGCTGCTCTGTGACTCTGCCCAAGAAGGTAAAACACCAGAGCCCTCCACTTTGCCGTGAAAATTCGGCCAAAGCCGCATTTGCGTGGTAGGGGAGGTGAAATACTCACTTCTGTTTTTTGCAATGTGGGAGAATTGGAAAAATACCTATTCTACAGTGTTTAGATTTTCTATTTAATACTTTGTGCACATTGTACTAACTTAGCAGTAACATGATGGATGTTAAAGGTTAAAACCGGTTTAAACTTTGCATTTAGGCACGTATCTAATTCATTTACCATTTTCATTACTGTTGAAGAGTGTTGGGGCCAAGATATGTGTGCATTGCATGTAGCTTAGGAAACAAATTTGGGTGATATATATATATATATATATATATATATATAGAGAGAGAGAGAGAGAGAGAAATGTATATCAGCCCGCGGGCTGAGAGTACTATCTCAGCCTGCGGTGACAAGGCTCAATTTGTCACCTCACTGACTTGCGGCCCGCTTTTAGGTAGAAGTTAAATTACCAAATACCCCTTATGATAACTTTTCCTTATTGTTTATTATTATTTTTTCCCCCTTTTATTTTTGCCGCTCTTTATAGGATATAAATTACTTTTCGCCCTATTTCTTTACCTCCTTTTTGAAAGATCTAGTTTCTCCTTTTCAGCCTGCGATAAAATTTTTTTTGAAAATATAAAATCTTTTCAGATCAATTTTTTCAGCCTGCGATAAAATTCTACTTTATAGTTTAATTTTTTTGTATATAATGTAGTCAGAGTCTTTGTCGCATTGTACATTTAAACTGCGACCTTAGTCAAAGTCTTTGGTCGCAGTGTACATGGTGAAATGCGACCAAGGTCGCAGTGTTGTTATTGATAAAGATGGCCAGCAACTGCAATCTAGGGTTGCATTACATGGACTGCGACTTTGGTCGCAGTACGTTAAGTAATTAATTTTTTTGTATATAATGTAGTCAGAGTCTTTGGTCGCATTGTACATTTAAACTGCGACCTTAGCCAAAGTCTTTTGTCGCAGTGTACATGGTTAAATGCGACCAAGGTCGCAGTGTTGTTATTGATAAAGATGGCCAGCAACTGCAATCTAGGGTTGCATTACATGGACTGCGACTTTGGTCGCAGTACGTTAAGTAAGTGTTGTTTTATTAAGTGTTGTTTTTTGGATTAAGTCATTTTTTGAATCTAAATGAAAATGAAAAGTTGTCTGTTGTCTGATGCGACTTAGAGTCAGTCCGTGAGACGCGACCTGTCATAAAGATTTTATGAGATCTTTTAACGTCAAGTCTATGTTGACGAACCCCGCACCATTCGTTGTTTCCCGAAGCGGTTGTCTACGCGTCGGTTCTTCATTGGGTTTAGGCGTTAATGTCTTTTAATGCCAAACCGGCGCTGGCGGTTGGAGACCATTAATGCCGACGATTCTGATTAATGAACCATTAATTATGGTTATTATGGGCTGCCTATAAATAGGGCTCACCCTCTCCCTTTAACAGTCCATAATTAGACTGTTTTCTTTCGAAAGCAATTGCTCTGAGAATTTCCGTCTTCTTCAGAGTCTCTAACAGGGGCCTGCCTCCATGGATGAAGATGACCCTATTGACGAACTTGATCGATGTTCGTCCACAAGGGAAGAAGTCATAGACCTCATCGTCCACAAGGGAAGAAGTCATGGTCCTCGTCGTTCACAAGGGAAGAAGTCATGATCCCTGACGAGGACTTAATCCTCACCGAGATTTGCTCTGACTTGATGCACCAGTCAAGCTTGCTGATAACGGATGGTCAGAGTGGGTATGGCGGCGGGGGATGTGGTGGATATAGTGGTGGGTAGCATACCTTGTGAGGTCTCACTCTCCCTCTCTTACCCCAGAAGTGACATCGAGGAAACTCCATGCTCACTGGATAACCTTCTGGTGAAGAGATGTTCATAAACGAAAGATCGTATCCCGGCATTTTGGAGGGTCAGTTGGAATCAGAGGATTCTGCTGCCACCAGACCTCAAGGAGAAGATTGCTCTTAGTCAACAAGGGCTCTTCTTGGCTCAATGGATTGATGTTTTGTCTTCTTGGCTACTTTGATGTTTAGTCTTCTTTGTAACACTCAATCTTATTGATTCTGCTGCCACCAAACCTCAAGAAGAAGATTGCTCTTAGTCAACAAGGGATTTTTTGATGTTTAGTCTTCTTGGCTACTTTAATGTTTAGTCTTCTTTGTAACACTCAATCTTATTGATTCTGCTGCCACCAGACCTCAAGAAGAAGATTGCTCTTAGTCAACAAGGGATTTTTTTGATGTTTAGTCTTCTTTTGTACTGCTGTATTTGTAACACTCAATCTTATTGTATAAGAGATCGTTTTGTATCATTTGCACATGCCTGGAGATAAATGCCTGGACATAAATAAAAAGCATATTTGTTTTTTTAATAAACTACGAACTTTTTCGCAGCCATGCATTGCAAACAAAACAACTATGACCATAGATGACACTGCGACCAAGGTCGCATAAGATACATTGCAAACAGTAACTACTGCGACCAGGGTTGACACTGTGACCAAAGTCTGCGACTAAGCAACTGCTGCGGTGACGTGTCACCTCGTCGCAGTGTTGCTGATTAAGACTAAAGACCAGCAATAGCGACCAAGATTGCAGATTATTTTTTTAAGACTGCGGCCATCAACTGCGACCAATGTCGCAGTGTTGTTGTTGATTATTTATAAAGACCACCAACTGCGACCAAGGTCGCAGTGATGTTGTTGATTAAGAGTAAAGACCAGCAACTGCGACCAAGGTCGCTGTGTATTTTATTAAGACTAAACACAGACAACTGCGATCAAGGTCGCAGTTTATTTTATTAAGACTACGGTCGTTTATTTTATTAAGACTACGGTCAGAAACTGCGACCAAGGTAGCAGTGTTGTTGTTGATTAAGACTAAAGTCCAGCAACTGCGACCAAGGTCGCAGTGTATTTATTAAGTCTGCGTCCAGCAACTGCAACCAATGTCGCAACCTTTCATTTTAAAAATTTATAAGGGTGAAGTAATATAATTATTAACTGCGTCCATGGTCGCAGTATATTCGTTTAGCGTAAAATATTTAAAATGAAGGTTTGTAACAATTGTACAGCATTTTCAACCAAGACATAGTAGTAAAAAATGTAATTCACACAATTAACTTTAGAAAACAGATTTATATATATTTAAAAAAAACAAAATACAATTTTTTTAAACTTCTAATCCTCGTCATCACCATCGTAATGAGAAAGAAGTTTGCGACTTTGGTGGCAGTACTGAAGGAGGTCGCATTGCTATACGATAGCATGTTTCCTCCGGTATTCTTTATTCTGTATTAAGTATGCGACCATGGAATATTTTTTTACTTTTCAATGCTAGAAGTCGCTGTCGTCATATAAAAGGGGTATTTTTGTCAATTTGTTTCATGATTGTTTAGGCGGGATTTTTTTGATTTTTTTGGCGCCCACACTCTGCGACCGATGTGTGGCATATATTCAGCCACGTCCCGCAGGCTGAGAAACTCTCTCAGCCCGCAAGCTGAGGTACAGTAAGCCCATATATATATATATATATATATATATATATATATATATATATATATATATATATATATATATATATATATATATTGCTTGAGTGTATTCATTTTTTCTATATACATGTATACATACACTAAAGCGAACTAAGGGCATAGCCTTAAATAAGATAAGGTGGGAAGTCATTATCCTCCCTTAGCCCACAAACTATCTCCTCACTTACTAATCAAGCCTAACTAAAACTAAATAGACGTTGGCTCTAGGGACATCTCAGACTCAAAAGGAGACTAACCTAAGGAGAAAGTTGTTAGAGTCTGATTCATGTCAAATCGGTATTAAAGGTTAGGGATTGAGAGGCGAAATCTGGAAGAATAGTGATTTGGCATAATAAGGCATATTGCTTAGACACGGATACCTTCTACTGATCTTGCCCCTACCTGACCGATTAACTTGTAGTCAGATTGCTGTAAAATACCCCCTGTGGACAATCTAACCAGTTAGCAGTCCTCTAAGTCTAAGGTCTACCTTAACTTAGGCTAGATTTTTCTTTTCATTTTTGTTTGTTTATTTGTTTGTTTATTTTTGTTTTTTAACATCTTTGTGATATGAATTACAACTATAATTATTTCAATGCATATAGTGATTCATACTTCACCCCGACCTCTTTCAATTCGGATATTGCCAACCCGACATTTTATAACTCTAACAAATCAATTATGCCAAATTGATCTTATCTGAATTAATATATGCCCAAGTCCAAATATTATGAACAAGACTGGAACAATCATAACCACTCCTCACAGAGTCAGTAGGAATACAACTCTCCCGAGTCATATGGTCAACTACCTTACCAACATTCAACTTCATATGCTTCTTATCTAGAACAACCGATAGAGGAAAAATCTGATATTGATGAGATTTTAGAAGTCTTGCATGAGTCGAGCGACAAGTTCAAAACTTAAGAGACACACATTCCATTAAAATTTTCAAATCCAAGATTCCTACTCATGTTCCAAGTCCCACAACAAGAAGAAGAATCCATTGACTTGAAAAAGAGAATAGAAAACAAGATTCAATACCAAAATAATTTCATCCAATCAAATCTTGATTGTACCCAGTCTATTAATAGGTTAGAAGCACAAATGAGTCATTTGGTCAACACAATTAATGATAGGAATGAGAAAATTCTCCCTACCCAATTTTTGACCATTTTCGATTCCCCTTGCCATAATTATAGGAGCGTGCACATTGTACTAACTTAACAGTAACATGATGGATGTTAAATGTTATAACCGGTTTAAACTTTGCATTTAGGCACGAATCTAATTCATTTACCATTTTCATTACTGTTGAAGAGTGTTGGGGCCAAGATATGTGTGCATTGCATGTAGCTTAGAAAACATATATGGGTGATATATATATATATATATATATATATATATATATATATATATATATATATATATATATATATATATATATATATTGCTTGAGTGTATTCATTTTTTCTATACACATGTATACATACACTAAAGCAAACTAAGGGCATAGCCTTAAATAAGATAAGGTGGGAAGTCATTACCTTCCCTTAGCCCACAAACCATCTCCTCACTCACTAACCAAGCCTAACTAAAACTAAGTAGACGTTGGCTCTAGGGACATCTCAGAATCAAAAGGAGACTGACCTAAGGAGAAAGTTGTTAGAGTCTGATTCTTGTCAAATCGGTGTTAAAGGTTAGAGATTGAGAGGCGAAAACTGGAAGAATAGTGATTTGACATAATTAGGCATATTGCTTAGACATGGATACCTCCTACTGATCTTGCCCCTACCTGGCCGATTAACTTATAGTCAGATTGCTGTAAAATACCCCCTGTGGACAATCTAACCAGTTAGCAGTCCTCCAGGTCTAAGGTCTACCTTAACTTAGGCTAGATTTTTCTTTTCATTTTTGTTTGTTTATTTGTTTGTTTATTTTTTTTTTAACATCTTTGTGATATGAATTATAACTATAATTATTTCAATGCATATAGTGATTCATACTTCACCCCGACCTCTTTCAATTCGGATATTGCCAACCCGACATTTTATAACTCTAACCAATCAATTATGCCAAATTGATCTTATCTGAATTAATATATGCCCCAGTCCGAATATTATGAACAAGACTGGAACAATCATAACCACTCCTCACAGAGTCAGCAGGAATACAACTCTCCCGAGTCATATGGTCAACTACCTTACCAACATTCAACTTCATATGCTTCTTATCTAGAACAACCGATAGAGGAAAAATCTGATTTTGATGAGATTTTAGAAGTCTTGCATGAGTCGAGCGACAAGTTCAAAACTTAAGAGACTTACATTCCATTAAAATTTTCAAATCCAAGATCCCTACTCATGTTCCAAGTCCCAGAACAAGAAGAAGAATCCATTGACTTGAAAAGGAGAATAGAAAACAAGATTCAATACCAAAATAATTTCATCCAATCAAATCTTGATTGTACCCAGTCTATTAATAGGTTAGAAGCACAAATGAGTCATTTGGTCAACACAATTAATGATAGGAATGAGAAAATTCTCCCTACCCAATTTTTGACCATTTTCGATTCCCCTAGCCATATTGATAGGAGCCAAGAATCATGGTGACTTGAAAATTTTTAACCAATATTTAATTCCACCACAATATATTGAACTTGACCAATCTCAAACCTTGAGAAAATTGGCAAGTTTTGAATATGAATGTGACTGATCCACAACTTTGTGATTCAAATTCAATTTATGAATCTATGTTGACTCCGGTATCCTTACCCAATTTGAACCCATTTTTCGATCCAACATCGATTCCTGTACCCATAGATTTTAAAATTGAACCACCTATTTTTGAAAGTCACATTCTATTAATGGGAAAAGAATATGATTTCACAACTCTTGAACCAAAACTGAATCTCAAACCTAAACTTGATTTTCTCGAGTTAGTATTGGTTCTTATTCCTTTTATTTCAGAGCCCAAATCATTCATTCCACAGAATCACATTCTACTGTTGGACATAGATATAGACCATAATGATTCGGTGGTGATTTTTCAAGATTGGTCATATAAAAGAGATAATTTTTATGTTAAGATCTTTCAAGATCCAATTCCATTTGGGGATTATAAATATGTAAATAGAAAATAGGTCATAAATGGTGGGTTCCTTGATAATTCACAATATTTAGATTAGGTAGCAACGCTTGGCCCAACCGACCACCACCGGAACCACTACCTTGAGGTAACATGTTTCCTTCCCTTTCATCTTTTTCATGCATATACGCATTCATTCATACATTGAGGAAAATACATGCGATAGTTGTTGGGAAGGGTTCTAAAATAACATAGATTTTTCTTTTAATTTATAAATATATATATATATAACATTTTTTTTGCTTTTAAAAAAACTTTTTGAAAAGAAAAGCAATATTTTGACTTATGTTTTGAAAGAAATTAAGTTAATTTGAAAGAATAGGAGAATCATAATTAGGATTTTTTATAGTTGGTCAAAATAAGATTATTTATTTGATTTCTCAGGTTAGAAAGAAAAATTGAAAAAGTAATTTACACTTGATGTTTACCTTAATGACATATGCATACTTTATACACTTACACACTTAGGGTTCAAAAATAAAATTCATATGTCTTATAAAAAAAAAAAATATATATATATAACAAAAAATCTCTGATTAAGATGGGTATTTGTGCCTTATAAAGCATAAGTGTTCACGCCTAAAAGTGATTCATGTAATTAATAAAATCCTTAAGTTTTGTAGCCATGTTTGCTCGTTTTGTAGCCATATTTGCTCGAGTCCTTTTGTCCTTGGGGTGTTTTCTCAGCTGGTATTTTAAGACTATCCGGTTTGAAAATCATCGACCTAAGGCTCATTACATGCGCAAATTCGAAAGTCTAATAGAGCTAAGAGATAATACCACCAAAAATATGAAAAATAAGGCATAAGAGTTAGAGTTGAAGAACTTCGAGCCAAAATTTCACTGTCATAAAGGTACATATGACTAAGGGTAAAATAATAGACTAGATAAGAAATACAGTTTGACTTCTTACCTTGATTGATAACAAATTTTTAAATAGAAACTATGTTTAGGAATAAAAAGTTTGGTTTTCTTATAACTTATAAATTCCTTAATTTTTGCAAAGATACTTCAAATATTTCTCATCTTCTCAAAATGTGTTTCATAAATACTAACAATTTTTTTCTCTTTCTTTTTGAATTTTGTGGGTGTAATCCAATGAAAACTTTACGAGACAAAACTCATCCTAGGGGTAACCTAGAGGTATAATGGCTTATTGCATATAATAAGTGCAACTATGATTCTGACGAAAGTGAGTTAGATTAGGTTAGCTTTATTTTTTCTTTGTTTTGCTCAAGGACGAGCAAAAGTTAGGTGTGAAGGTGTGATCGGTCACTGATATGCATATTCATTATCATATTCTCATATTTTATCTTAAATAAACTCTGCTATTTAATCAAATTTATCATTTAATTTTGTGCAGGCCTTTACTAAAGAAAATGGAATAGAAATGAGCCAAAAGCCTATTTAAATTCTGATTTAAATAAAAATCAGGGATTGGAACAAATATTCAGAAGATATGCAAAAGATCAGAGTAAAACGGAAGATCACACTAAATGGGAATCGGTTAAAATTTAGATCTCTATAAATTCATTTTTAGTTAGCTGAAGATCAACAGTGATATCATCAAATCTAGAGGCCGAACGGACAAACCATCTGGATAAAAGGAGGTAACAAGACAACGAGAAGAATCACTCCCGGGGGGTGGCCACCAAGCCATGAAAATGCGGCCCAAGCAATATTTTCGCGGCTATATTAATGGATTAGGGGGAGTGTTTACTCTCCCTATCTTTTCACTCATTTCCCTCTTCCGTTTCGCCAATAAAAGCTGAAATTTCTGAAGGTAGAGAGCATGACTGAGCAGAGTAAGCTATGTTTTTTAATCTAGTTTAGTTTAGGATTTTATTTTTTTTAATGTAATTTTCAGATTTATTTATGCAACCTAGAGGAGAGAAGAGTTTCAATAGAGAGTGAGAGTGAATACTATACTGAGAGTAACACCAGTGTAAGTTGTTCTTTTTTCTTTCATCGTTATTTCATTTAATCGAAAGTTAAACATTTTTCGTTCTTTCTCTTCTTTCTACTTTTTTCTTTGGTTTTGATGATAATACAAGTGAGTCTAATAGCATCGGACTTGCCTTAACTTCGCGAGTGCCGCGGTAGCTCATGACGATGGATCCTCCCAAATGTTCGTATCATTTCATACTTGCTCGAGGTAGTCTTGATGATGTAATGTGGACGGGGACAAAATTAGATTTTATTGGTTACGCGCTGATTGCCTCCAAATCAAGGTAAACATCCCAACAATCCAAGGTAAGTCATTGTCCAAAAGAGGTAAGTATGTATTTCAAGGTTTCCTCCTTTATTTCAATTCATTCGTTTAGAACACTTTGAAAAACAAGTCTCTTCTTTGTTTACTCTCTGTATTTCTTTGTTTTAACTTTATTTTCCTTTTACACGATCATCATCTTCTCTTATCTACCACTCTTCTCCAATCTAACATAACTTTCAATTTCTTTTTTTTTTTGTCAAAACATAGAAGAACTTTTAACCGGTTTTTGTAACTTGAAAAAAAACTTACTAAAAGCTTCTAACGCAGTCCTTTCTTGTAAATCACGACCCGCATAATTACTTGCTATAGTGATAGAATTGAGAACCTTGCACTATTCTAAATTTTTTATTTTTCTGTATAGGTTTACCTCAATCAGCTGACCGGGTGATCAACTAGCCAGAACAGCATTCGACCGGCTAGGCCTGCTCAAAACATGGCTGAGCCAGCTGTTGACCAGCTTGAAGTTAAAAGCTTTTGCACAAGATTGTGCATGTCTGATCGACCGACAGAGCCTTTGCTCTGCGAGTGGTCGACCGTGCAGTCAATTGGCAGAGGCCCAAAAATTGATTTTTGTTTAATATATAATATATTTATTAATCTTTTGTATATATAATAATAACTTGAAATCATTTTGTACATATATATTTATCAGAACCAAAATATATTTATATAAATTTTCTAAAAACTTTCAAAACAATTAACATAAAAATTTATTTGAAAAAAAAATCTTTATGTGTCTGTGTGCTTTATTGAGCATCAATCTTCTACACTAAACTTTAATAAACTAATATCTTATATATAATAAAAGAGTAGACTCATTCTTCAAAATCTTCAAGTGGTTTTCTCCTAGTATGTCTTCTTGAGCTCGAGTCCAATGCTTGAATCAATCTTGAATATTCAATATCTCCTTTGAGATACACCTAGAGGGGGTGAATAGGTGATATACAATTACAATGCTAGAATAAAAATGAATAACAACACACAACCTTTACTCAAACTTACAGTCAAGAATTTAAGTAGAATACCCCATGAAGGGTTCTGAACTTATTCCTCGTGATTCCATTCTTCTTTCAAGCAATTCTCAAAATCTTTACATAAACAATTGCTAGTAGAACCAAAATTATATCATCTATATAAATTTGAACAATTAAAATATCTTTATCAATCTTCTTAGTAAAAGTGTGGTGTCTACTTTACTTTCCGTAAAACCTTTATCGATAAAGAATTACTAAGTCTATCATACTAAACTCTTTGAGCTTCTCTTAAACCATAAAGAGCTTTATCCAATTTGAATAGATAGTCAAAATGTATATGATTAATGAATTCAGGAGGTTTGTTCAACATATACTTCTTCTTTTATGAATCCATTTAGAAAAGCACTATTTACATCCATTCAATATAATGTGAAATCTTTAAATGGGGCATATGCAATAGTCATTCTTATGGCTTCGAGTCGTGCAACCGTTGCAAGGGTTTCCTCAAAATTGATTCCCTCAATTTAATTGTAACCTTGAACCACAAGCCTAGCCTTGTTTCTAATTATAATATCAGACTCATCTAGCTTGTTTCTAAACACCCACGTAGTATCAATAGTTGGTCTATCTTAGGGTCTAGGAACAAGTCTCTATACTTGGTAATGCTCAAATTGATTGATTGCATAGCAAGCAACCAATAGGAGTTTACCTCGGCCTCATAAATATTCTTAGGCTCAATGTGTGAGATAAAAGCAACAAAATCACATAAATTATGAACATTAGATCTTGTAGATACTCCCTTAGATACTTCACGAATGATAAGTTTCTTTGAATGACCTGAGGCGTATTTTCAATCTTTTGGAAGAGGTTGAACTTGCTCTTGGCCTTCTTCTTTATCATTTTTGCTTGGTTCTTCATCTTTGGATTCTTCTCGAATGGCAGCTTCCTTAAGCGTAGCTTTATCAAAATCTTCGTCTAAAGAGTTTACCTCAACATCTAAAACATTCTTAACAAATTTGTTAGATTCTTCAAACTTGACATGCATGGATTCTTTAATAGTCGATGTGATCTATTGAAAATTCTATAAGTTTTACTATTTGAAGAATAACCAACAAAAATGCCTTCATAAACTTTTGAATCAAACTTATCCAAAACTTCTCTAGTATTTAAAACAAAACATTTACATCCAAAACTTTTAAATAGGATATAACTGGCTTTTTCAAATGATAAATTTCAAAAGGAGTTTTCTCACTTTTCTTTCAAGGATAAATCCTGTTATTAATGTAACATGAAGTATGAACAGCCTTGGCCTATAGATATTGAGGGAGGCCATATTCATTTATCATGGTTCTTGCCATTTCTTGGAGAATCCTATTTTTTTGTTCAACTACCCCATTTTGTTGTGGGGTTCTCGGGCAAGAAAACTCATGTTTTATTCCATGTTCTTTACAATAGGTAAGGAAATAATGGTTAATGAACTCACCACTTTTGTCATATGAATACGTATAATCAAAAAATTTCATTTTCTACTCTTTTACAAAATATATTAAAAAATAAAAAATGTTTCATCTTTATGTCCAAGAAAGAAAACCCAAGTAAATTTGAAAAATCATCAACTAAGAAGAAAATATATCTATTTCCATTTAAGCTTTTGACTTGAGTAGGACCAAACAAGTCCATATGTATTAATTCTATGGGACGAGTAGTCATAGCATTCTTAATTGTCTTAAAAGATGATTTAGTTTTTCTTACCATGTTGGCAAGCATTACATAATCTATCCTTTATAAACTTTAATTTTGGAAAGCCTCTAACTGCATATTTAGAACTAATACGGGCAAGATTGTCGAAGGAAACATATCATAGTCTTCTATGCCAAAGCCAAGAATCTTCATTTAAAGCCAAAAATATTTTGCATTGCAATCAAGATTAAGTAGTTCAATAATATAAACATTATTTTCTCTAAAATTGAAAAATATGCAAACACTTTTATCATCTACAATCATGTAAGAATTAGAATTAAAAATCACTTTAAAATCTTTATCGCAAAGCCGACTAATACTTAGAAGATTATGTTTTAAGCCCTCTACTAAAACAATATTTTCTATAGTAGGAGATGTATCGATTTAATATTACCATAACCGATGATTTGTCCTTTGACTTTGATATGCTGCAAAGTTGTTTATATCCCATGTCATATGCCTAGAGCAATCACTATTAAGGTACCATTATTCCCTACGTCTTAGAATTTCGGTGTGTACCTACATCAACAAAAGTAGAAGATACTGATTTTGGTAACACATTCTTTTGGGTCCTTTTGTTTTAGTATTTCGTACCCAAATATTCTTATCTTTCATACTTAATTTATTGTAGCAAAATTTAGCTAAATAACCATTTCTACCACAATAGGTACAAGTGAAAAACTTTAGCATAAATGTAAGCATGATGATGAGAATGTTGTACTTAATGTGTATGCTTGCTGTGTTGAGCTTGGTGAGCATGTTTTGTGTGATGAATATGCAATGAATTTCTCTTTGAAAACAAAGATTCAATTTTGCTTTTCTTAAAAGCACAAGCTTTTAGATTTGAATCTAAAACATTCATTCTTTTTTTCAAAACATGAAACTCATCATTTTCAAAAGAAATCATAGGGCTTTTACCCTTACAAGCAAGTTTGTAATCATCAAAATCCTTTTTATTGTTTCAAGAGACATTAATAAATCCTCTTTTTCTTTTGAAACCAATTTTAATTTTTCTTTAAGAAAATCATTTTCTCTTTTTAATCTAGAATATTGAAATTTGAGGGAAATATATTTTTCATCAAGTTTTTGAAAAGCAAAACAAAATTCATCAACAGTTAATTTGGAATCATCAAGAGTGGGTTCCGAAGTTACCTTTGAGGACGTCTCTCCTTGTGTCATGAAGCACACGTTTGCCGAGTCTACATATTCTTTGGAGCCACTCTCCGAGTCATCCCATGTAGTCTATATTGCTTTCTTCTAGAAAGACTTCTTAGTGGAGGAAGCTTTGCTCTTCATGTCAGGATAATCTGCAATGAGATGGTCGGGTTTTTTGCAGTTGTAGCATGGCCCTATATCATTACCTTTCCTCTCCTCTTTGCCTTGTCTCCTTCCCTTTCCGTAGTTATTGAATCTTCCTCTTTTCTGGAAAATTCTTCTTATGTTTTTCACCAAGAGGGAGAGCTCTTCATCGTCAAGATTTTCATTGTCGTCCTAAAGAATTAGAGTAGACTTGAATGCAACATTCTTCTTTGGTTGCACCTTATTTTCTCTAACTTTCCTCTCCGCCTCATTGGTCTTTAGGTTGCTAATTAGTCCCATGAAATCATTTCTTTTTGTTGTTCAACTCCTTCAAGGTTGTGAATTTTACTTCTCAAGATTGAAGAAGAGCATTTATAACTTTTCTCACCTTTTGATTGTTGTCGATAGAGTCACCTAAAAAAAAAGACCATTAGTAATCTTGGTGAATCCAGTAATGATATTGTCTATGGTCTCATTATCATTCATATTGAAATTCTCTTATTGAGAATGCAATAAGTCAATCTTAGCTCTCTTTACTTGAGAGATACCCTTATTGATAACAACAAGATTATTCCAAATCTCAAAAACTGATTTGCAATTTATCGCTCTAGAAATTGTCATTGAGTGCTTGCAAAAGTACATAATGGGCCATAGTATTTGCCTCAAATTCTTTAATAGTGATATCAGATCATGTGTCCTCATCATCACTAGGAGTTGCAAAGGGCTTAGTTATAGTCTTGGTGACACGACTCCCTAAAGATTGTAGAAAGACAGTTATCTTAACTTTTCAAATGAGAAAGTTACGTCCATCAAAGTTTGATGGGGTCTTGACGTTATCCGCCATATGTGTTAAACAAATAAAGTGATAGGTCAAGATAGGATCACTCTTAGGTGGTGAAACCTACAAATAAGTCTCCAAGCTCTGATACCAATTGAAATACACATAGAGGGGGTGAATAGGTGATATATAATACATTGTTAGAATAAAAATGAATAACAACACACAACCCAATGCTCAAACTTACAACCAAGAATTTAAGTCAAGTATCCCGTGAAAGGTTCTGAATTTATTCCTCGTGATTCATCATTAACAAGTGTCGAGGTGCGCAATTGCAATCTTGGTGTAGTAAGAATAGATGGTGATGGATATGAATGATATAAGAAACAAATAAGATATAGCAATATAGAGAGAGTGTAGAAAGAGCAAACTCAGTAAGCAATCACAAACAAATGAAGTTGTTCTCGAGGTTCGAGCCACTGCTCTATGCCCCCTCCTTCACCGTAATGAAGGGTTCAACTATGTAACCACAATTATACTTTACAATAGTAGATCTCACAAGATCTCGGAGCCGCAACTCCCAATCCTCTCTTACTAGAGGAGCACAACAACAACTTCACAATAGTGGGATGATCTTATACAGATCAACAAACTTCTCACAAGAATCCTATAGCTTAGAAAAAAGATATTGAAACTCAAGGATTTGGATTGTGAGAAATGTAATGGAGAAATGAGATTTTGAGCAAAAAACTTTCAAAAATACAAATGAACTTTTTGCTTGAAAACTGATAATAAATGTTTAGAAAATAATCATATTTATAGCTTTTTGAAAAATAGCCATTTAAGATAACTAAACATGGTAAAAATCAATTAACCAATGTTTAAAATAAATAGTCAAAAGTGCAAATGGCTAATAAGAGCTGTCGACAGTCCATTAGGCCTGTTGACAGTTCTACTTCAGAAATGAAGCAAAACCCACAAAAGCCTATCGATAGTCCACTACCACTATCGACAGTCACCAAGATTTTGAAAAAACTTGAGTTACTGTAAAACCCTATCGATAGTTCACTGAAAAGAACTTATCGACAGCTCTGGGATGGCCTGTCAATAGTTCTTTAGAGAACTGTCGACTGCTCTATTTTAACAGAGCTGTTGGGCACAGTTGTCGACAGTCTTTATTGGACATGTCGACAGTACAGACTATGAAAACAATATTTTGAGAAATATATAAGTCTTTTTACATTTCAAAAATATTTTTGAGTATAAGTAAATATGAAAGTGTGTGTGTGTGTAATCCTTTGAGCTCTTCTCTTTATACTAAACTTTGACATTCTAATAAAATAAATGTCAATTACATAGTATCCATGCTTATCTTCATGTCTTCAAAGGTATCAGCACTTTTTGATCCCGTGTCACGACTTGAAGATTAAACAAACTTGAAGAGAACCTGAAACTTATAATTACTGAAATATATATTAGTTCTCACATATGTTCATGAGTGAGTCATCATCAAAATAGAGACTGATTGTACGTTGGGCCAACATCCTTTTGAAGCTAAACATCTAACTCTTGAAAACTTGTGTACTAACAACACTCGAACTTGATTAGTACTACTGAACTACATGAGCTTTAGAATCATCAAAATAAAGGTTGATGAACCCTTGCCAACAACTCATATAGTACCTAAATCAATTATTATACTGGGTTAAATATTCACATTAATAATTTCACAATGTATCCTATCAACGTTGTTTATATCACAACTCTTGATAGAATTTTTTATATTATCATACATAGTGTCAGTTACGCACTAATACTCTTTCAATCACCAATATCGTCAATATAGCATATAATACATGCCACATATATCAATGATGTATTCACCAATAATTATTAAATCATTAGAGCTTAAGTTCTATTTACTGATTACTTTCCAAATTAACACTTAACTAATTTAACAAGGTTCTACAATAATCTATTAAGTTTGCTAAGCATAATTAGTCTTCCGCTTTATGTTGGTTCAATTAAGTATTGATATAACTAGTCCATACATCCAATTCGGCTACTTGATCATGTATTGGTTGTTAACGGTTGCAACTAATTATACTCAAGTTCAAGTCCAATTCTACTTACTATTCATGCTTAATTAAGTTAGGAGTTGTAGGTCACTCACCCAACCCTTAAGGTAATTTGATTTGGAGTCTTGAATAGACATTGAACTCGGTACCATCACAAAACAAAATACTGAAAAAGGAATCAGCTTAAATCAAATGGAGTTCATAATTCTGGATAGCTTAGGCAGAGTCATGTTCTTAATAATGCTGATAGATGAATAACAACTATAAATTCATTGGAGTTACAGAAAATATGGTATAAAAGTTTTCCGGCCATACTATGATGGAAGAAGATACTATCTGGTCAAGTTGGATGTCACAACATTACTTGAAGAGCTTGTACATGTATCAAGCTTAAGCTGCATTATTACAATTAGGTGCCTGGAATTAGATCAATGAGATGAACATAAGGCTTTCAAGCATTAGGACAAATGAACTGGAGGATGGCACCAACTCCTCTTTTGGTTTAATAATTGGCTGCCCGAATAGGAGATCAGTCAAGTTGCATAATATTAATCAGATACCATCATATACAAGTGTTTAGACTATTTCTTATTTAGTGCACAAGTAGTAATAAATATTGAGAGATGATCCTCTGATACCAATCAAGAGTACTGTTCTACAGGAGTAAGTTTTCGGTAGAGAATAATGATATCTAGTAGTAGGCAGACTCAAATTCAGACCATTCTCACTCAAATCAGCTCGAAAGCGGTGAAGCAGATATTCCCAAATTTTAGATACTCCAATCTAATTTGGAATCCTACTAACAAATCCCAAAATGTTAGTTTATTTGCTAAGGCACTGAAAGGAAAACTATCTACAAGAAGATTCTTGCATTCCTTAGGAATTGAAACAACTAACATGTGTGTACTGTATGGAAAAGAGGTTAAGTCTTGGAATCACTTGTTCCTTAAGTGTTTTGTCTCTACATACCTATGAAATTAGTATAGTCTCAATTTTAGGTCGTCAAAAGGACAAGATTGGTGCTCTTAAAAAAGGCCTTAACTATCAAGGCAAAATTCAGGCAAAAAAAAGAAAGTCCACAGTCCTAACTAGAAGTGTTTTGGTTAGCTATTAGATATATTTATTAATCAAACAATCCACGAGGGAGCTATTTAAATACGAAGCTGAACATGAACTGTTCATAGTGGCCATTCATTTGGTATCCCTTAAAAGTGAATCCTTCATAATGGTACCATGCATTTCTATTTAACTGAATATATAATTTAAAATTTTTTGGCGAGGCTTCTTGTTATTTCATTTTGTAAGTGACTCATTTACTCGTCTGATGGCTGTAACTATGCTTGAACAATGATGTAACAAACTCGATGAATATGAAACTCCACACACAGTTACAATACATGTCTTTGTCTAATTGAGAGGATACTTCGAAGTATGATTTAAGTGAGTTTGAAAGGCATGGGTGAAGTGGTCTATGTTTGCCTCATCACTCCAAGTTCATGACAACAACCAAAAAATGAAATACAGTTGTAGAACATTACTGACAATAATACGAAAACCATCAAGGTGCATCATAGACATCTTTCGAATTTTGAAATGCCCAGCTATTAGTCATTCTTACTGCATTTGTAATATCTACAAAGAACTACTACTCTACTAGGATCTCTATAAGACATAAGTTCGAACTATTGATTAAAAAGCTTAACATCCTGACGCATAATTCATGTGCCAATTGCTATCTCATTAGCAAGAAGAAAGTTAGACTACTATTATTCAACAATCGCCTCAAGTTCTCTAGCCATCCCTAAAGGATTAAAAGAATAAGATACATATTAGTACAACTTAGGTGTTTATCTTTTTAACAAATTACTGATTTTATACTATGATCCCTATCTTTACAGATAAATCATCCAAGTGAGAAATAGAGGATGAACCTTAAATGGAACGTAATAGCTTTCCATTACAACCAAACTCACAACAGTAACAAGTTTTAAGCTTTATACTTAAACAAATAATAACTTTTAATTTTCCTTGTTCATTTATCAGATTTCGATCTACTTACCACCAAATTAACCTTTAAATCAGTAAAATAATAAATATTGTGAGGTTCATAAATAATATACACCCTATGTTAAAAAGAGAAAGGGAGTTATGTTCCTCTTATATTTTGCACACACATTTACGAGGGATTATAATTCCATTTGGAATACATTCAATATAAGTTTTATTTGATAAAACATGAGTCACAGGACATAATTCTTGCAGTACAATTATATAAGTGCTACATTAATTTTATTATAGTTCAATACAGCTTCATTTAATCTAACCATTAGTCCTCTTTTTCTTCCATTTAACATTTATTATGCTCCCATCATTAATCAAGGATACAGGATATTTATTGATGAAGAAAATGAAATTTATACTCAGATGATTTTCTAGTTTGTACTCAATGGGGGACAAACAAGAAACAAATTATCAAAGGCTATAGCAATGGCCTCATGCTCTCATGTGGAGATGCACATAGACTTGCAGTATATGGACAACAAGATCCATGGGCTTTGATTAATGAGGCATATTCCTCTGCCCTGGTCTCACTTCAATACTCTCATCATTCTCATGTACAATGCCACATAATTCATCAAATTAATGGAAAGAACAACCAAGCATCATATAAAATCAATAAACCTTGAAATCTAAAAACAAGGAAAAGAAGAAACCTCACCTCCTCCTCCTTGCTCACGCATTCATTGTGTCGGCATTGAATTGGGGACAGCCGAGCCGACACCAAGCACCCTGCACCTCCTTCCCTTCTTACTCGCTCTTAGCTGTGTTAGCCGAGCCGCCATTCTGACCACTCTGCCAGCCTGTGCCACGCGCCTCTGGTCGGTGCCCCTAGCTGGCTCCCTCTGTTGGCCAATTAACACCCAAGAAGAGAGGAGAAGAGAAGAAGAGAGGAGGGAAGAATAGGGGATTTATGAGAGTGTTTTTGGAAAATTTAAAATTAGGATTTTTTTTGGAGAATTTGGGGATTTAGGTCGGTGGACAATTTGGGGGAGAAAAATGAAGAACATGAGAGATCCCTATCCCTTCATCACACACACACACACATATATATATTTCAAATCTCTCTCTCTCTTCATCAAATGCCCCACAACTCAACCACCACTCTCCACCTCATCCTTCTGCATTCTTTGTAACAGTCCCAAATTTTAATCACCTGAATTTTCATAATCAAAAACTTTGACACTTAGTTATTCAAATAATCTCTAAAAATTTTGACATCATCTCTCCTAAAATATGGAGTCTGCCTCAAAATAATAAATCAGATTTTGACTAACGTCAGCCTATTTATTAGTTCCAAATTTCATTTTAAAATTTGGACTCAAAATCGGTCAATTAAACATATAAATGAGAGTACTCTCTTCGATATAACATGCTAATATAAAATAAACTATAAGCCATCTTCAAATAGAACTAAAACACAGATATGTGCGTGTGAGCACACACACACATATATCCTCAATTCATTTTACACTTAATCAACTATTTTATCTATTCAATAGCATCAACTACACATATACATATTAATCAAGAAGCTCAAATATCGTCATTCGGCTTGATGAACCCACACTAGAGTTACTTCGATCTCTTTTAGTGTTATGCACTTGCCTTAAGCCAGGTCTTGCTTTAGTCTTCACTAAAAAATCATAAATCTGTGGGGGAGTGAGCTCGACAGCATGTAGATAAAGTCACAAAATCAAAGTTTGCATTATAATACTATTATAATTCATATATAATGCAGTTAAACAATTTCAAGTAATAATCTCAATTATCTTCCTATTTATAATAGATAGTGCAGCTAATAGATTGCTGATACTTTCTTTTATCTGATAACTGTTCTTCTTACTCTTTTGGGCACACATGTCCTAATATTCAACATATTATATCTTGTGATATACAATATCTAATCTGATTGTCTATCTCTTACATTTACCTAGCAATTCACTGTTCACAAACATATTAGTATATCACCTATTTTTAGTTCATAACCCACTCACGTTTTACATATAACTCACAGTCACATACACATTCCTCGAAATATATGATCTTGCTTACTTTTATATTAGTTTATAATTCATTATTGTTATTCTCATATGCATATGAATGCATAACACTCGAACATCACCTACCACTCACGGTAGTATCAAATATATAATCATATGTTTATACTTGATAAAGCATACAATAACTATATTCATATACCGGAGGTCACAAAACAATCACATCCATATATCGGATGTCACACGATAATTGTATTCATATACTGGATGTCGCACAATATCCTTATCCATATATTGGATGCCATCAATAATCACATTCATATACTGAATGTCGCACGACAATCACATTCATATGCTTGACGTCATCAATAATCACATCCGTATACTAGATGACACACGACAATCACATTTATATACCGAATGTCACATAACAGCCACATTCATATAATTTGATGTCATCAATATATATTCATGCATGATTTTAATTGATCAAATAAAATCAAGACATCAGAATTTATGCCAAGCACATTTCAATAACAATAATAACAATACTCCCCTTCGATCATCTCTGATTTAACCCGGTCTCTTTCTGCAATAATACATTTGTCTCGTCTTCGCACCCACCTGTTACACCCGGTCTCTTCCTCTGATAATACATTTTGCCCCATCTTCATACTCACCAATTACACCCGATTTCTTCCTCCGATAGTACATAAATATCATGCAATAAATGACATACATGCATGTTGTTACACATCAATATGCATAAATAAATATTACATGCACAATTACCATATACATACGTATGCATATTTATTATCACAAACATTTACATTCATACTAATGTCACACACTGTCAAGTTCATACAATTTTACTTGCTCTATCATTACATATTTCTATCTAGTTATTCCTAACCATTCAGAGACCTCTGATAACCAGATAAATCAGTTTGTGACTAATATTGCCACCATTATTATAATTGAATAGGAAAGTATCATTTTAATGAATTGGTTAATGATCTTACTCTCCACTATATGTAAGTTGTGTTCTTGATTTAGTTACTGAGATCAATCTTCTTTAGTCACATCAATTCGCTCACACTACCGGTTATTCAATGTTTGATCCGAACAAATAACCATCTTAACTTCATCTATCATAATTTATGATTATAAGAATGGGTAATTATCATGATTTACTAACAGATATATATATATATATATATATATATATATATATATATATATATATAAAATGGGATTCACGACTCAGTCATTAGTTATAGGCATATATGTCATTTTCAAGTTTCGAGTTAATATAATTAATCATAATTCAATCTATTATCACTCAAGAATTTTTGCAGTTATAATCAGACTTATCAGTTACTATAGTATCACAGATTTTCATCGGTTTAAATTAATAAATTCAAACTATATATCAATTAATCATTTCTAACATTTGACCAATTTGTCTATTACCGTTTGTACAAGAGTTATTCATTACCCATATATATACATATAGAATACATACGCACAGGCAACAAGTATATTAATCACTGAGCAATAATAAATCAATTACGATCAACAAGTGCATACGTACAAGCAATTAAAGCAAACTGGATGCATTAATGTACTCTACGTACATGCACAACAACCAAGTATACAAACAAATCAGTTATAACAATCATATGCATCAAACAAGTATCATAATTTATACTTAATTTTTGATATCATATTTCAAGTTAACACTGTAGTATAATTCTGAGTACACATACAATTTCAGTTTTTCGATTTTTTTTATATTCCCGATTATCAATTTAGATTACCTCATACCCATCCCCAAAAGAATAAGCATTCAATTGTTATAACCATATGTAAACATATAACTATCAAGTCCATGATTTGGTTTAACCCCTTAAGCATTTCGTAGTTCTGATTTTTCATTCACAACATATATATAATAATGAATTCAAGATTGGGTCATTTATTAGCATTTAATTATTGCAGATTTCTAAATTTCCTAACTAATATGGCAATCACCTGGTTTCATATTCCTCTTTCCCCCAAGTTATTTTTGATCAAGTTCATGCATTATAACACACCATTTTGAATAGCCAATTAACATGCTTTCATATTATTACTATAGATACAAAATAGAATATGGTGCAGTTCTAGTATAAATTCCAAATTCTACTAATACTGATATTAATACAATCGGTTCTGTAATTCTCAATTTCATGGTTAATGCACCTCAAGTGATCATTTATCTTGACTGATTTCTAATTATCTCTTATTAATTAGTTATTATCCACGATCGATCCATTATCGATTTTCCGTTCTGTCACTGTTTAGTCTATACACTAGGTATAATCAGTATTAACCAACGCTTATTTGATTATCATCCATAACTATTTATTTCACAACAGATTATACATCAATTGTACTTACTATCAAACTTCTCTTGACTATTCATTATTATAATAATAATCAATACACATGTAATCACAATATTAAATAAAATCAGAGACAGACTTTTACTCACCTCTAGGTCTTGTTGAATCTCTAAACACATGATATCACATAACTGATATTGTAGACTCGTAGGGCTCATCCCCATAAATCCAACGAATCTAGAATCAAGCAAATCGGAGTCCGGATGGCCGAGATATCGCCCGAAACCAATACCATTAATTCACGGGTCAGTTCTGTAAATTATAGAGGTCAAAACGCAAAAATTTATATTCCCCAGGGAATTAAATAAAATTTTACATTATATAAGTTAAATGGTTCGGGTTGGTTTCATAATAAGTCTGGTTTCAATTGAACCCACAACCCAAAACCAAAACCCTCTCTCTTCTTCTCAACAGAGCAACAATAGTATACAGCAGTTGTGCTCCCGCTCTCGTACATAGCCTGGCTGGGCGGCCGCCGCCATACCTCCGGTGCCACCGCGCCGCTTGTGTCTCGCTGCGGCCGTGCTGTCGGCCACCTACGCGAGAGAGATACACGAGGGAGAGAGAGATAAGAGGAGAGAGAGAGAGAGACACATCCCTCCCCGCTGTCGCTGCCATTGTCGGCGGCCTCCCTGCGCCGCCGGCAGTGGCCTTCCCATGCCGCCTCTTCTGCTGGCTGGTCGAAACCCAGGAGAACAGAGGGAGAGGGAAAGTGATTTGGGGAGAGAGAAAAGAAGGGATGAAAATGGTGATAATGATGATTTTAATGTTGTTGGTGGTGGTGGTTTTACCAGAGCTGGCCGCTGGCCAGATCTGGCCGCCAGCAGGAAAAAGAGGCGTGAGGAAAAAGAGGCATGAGGAAGAGAGTGAGCGAGAGAAAGGAAGAGTATGTGAGTTCAACTCTATATAAAATTTTCTCTCTCATAACTCAATAATATCTCCCCCTTTTCGTGCATCAAAGTGTCACTCGTCACTAGATCCACACTCCCCTCTTCATGCATACCTCCACCATACCTCATATAAATAATTTAATAAATACATAATTACATGTATTTCTTAACATACTCCAATATATATACATATATGAATACACGCATGAATATACATGTATATATAATTAACTGTTATTTCGTTTTATTTTTATAAATATGTTTACATGACACTTCATCATCCAAAATTCTCAATTACTCATAATTGTATTGATATACAATTTAGACATGTATTTCAAAGGGTTCACATATATATACACCTATGAATTTATACTTATAAATTTTCTTCTCACCCCAAAATATCAGGAAATTCCAATTTCATATCAAAGGCAAATAAAATAAAATTTCTAATTATTTTGCATAATCTTATTAATCAAAGATTAAAGTATTAAATTGGGATTTAATTACCGAAGCGTTACATCCTTTCAATGAATGCACATGTATTTGTATGCTATATTCTTGTATACACACATGTATATACCCACACACACACACACACATACCAAGTTATCCACACAAATGTATTTAATTTCATTTCACTTCAAAATTTTCCCACAAAAGTTTCTGAAAATCCATTTTACATAAAAATAGTTCAATCAGCATCTCTGATAATTTTGTATAATCTCTATAGTCAAGGATTAGAATATAAAATTAGGGTTCAATAACCTAGATGTTACAGAGTATGTGAATAAAGTGATGCATAACATAGAAAAAGAGAAACAAGATTTTTTATGTGAAAACCCAAGTTGGAGAATACACGAAGAGAAGGAGAAGATTCCACTATAATCTTCAAATTATAAGAATTACAGAGAATTTGTTAATATATCTATGAGTGAAGATTGATTGGGAGAAAAAAAAATCCTTTTTCTCGCTAGAGGAGAAGGTATATTTGTACTGAGCTGTTAGCATGGAGGTGGATGGTGTGGGCATGATCTCTATAACTGCATGATCTTCGCAAGCGGATTGGTTGTGAAGAGAATGATTATTGGTGCTGAAATGTTTAGATTGCCTATAGAAAATCTCACCATGGTCCATAACTGCCCACGTTGGGAAGCGTTACACATTATGAATGTGAAAGAGAAAAGGGAGGCATAATTGCAAGCAGACAGCTTGGTGGTCATTGTTGAGAACTTCTAGAGTGGAATCGGGAGCCTTGGAATGTAGATGGCTGCGGAGGGATATAGTTTTCGGTGCTGAAGGTTACTCTGGGATGACTTGAGATAGTGGAGAGTCCGCGATGGAGAGTCTTCGGTATGAAAGTTGACTCTTGTGCAGTCTAGAGTGATTTCATGAGGATGTGGAGTGGCGGAGGCCTTGGGACAGACCGGGAGTTGTGGAAGTCTCAGTGAGAGATTTTTAGTTGCGTAGACATGTGTTATAATCTTGATGCGGGTCAATTTTTTGATCACTGCACACTTCAATGCAGAATTATATTAACCTGAAATGTTGATTAAGATATATAGCATGCGTGCTTTAAAAATCAGTCTGGATAAATCTTATTGTCCAAATAACTTAATTGAATTAATATTGTTAGTGATAATCAAAAACTTATGATTGATGTTGAATTCGAACTGAATCTTGATAACCACTTATATAGACCAACAACTAATTAACCGATGGAGTAGATAAATTGTAAGTACACCTAGAGAGGGGGTGAATAGGTATACGGCTAATCTAATGAACAAAATGTGAAAATTAAAAACTAAATTATAACACACTTAATGCAACCAACGAGTGTAGCCGAATTCCTGGTGAAGGGCTCTGGACTGACTCCTCTTGATTCCTCTGAATAAGAGTTGAGGTGCTATATGAAGCTCTCGTGGTTAAACACAAGTGAGGCACACACAAACAACACAAGCATATAAATAATATGGCAAAATGATGCAATGCTCAAAGTATAAGAGAGAGAGTTAGAGAAAGTGGATCAATCGCAAACACACGGATATGTTTCGATGTTCGAGCACACAGCTCTACGTCCCCGCCTTCACACAGAAGGATTTTCACTATCTCGTCCACACAGGACTTCCTACACAGGGAACCTCCACTGATGATTTTGGGCAATACAATAACTGGGAGTATACAACTCCTCTCTCAAGAGGCAATGCACAACCAACACAAAATCCACCTCACACAAGAGGCGTAGGCACTTAGCCAACAAACACAATCACCTCACACTTGAGGGATTCCAACACAAACTCCACCTCTCACTAGAGGGAGCTAAACACAATCTCCACTTCTCACTAGAGGGAGCCAACCACAACTTCCACCATCACCTCATAATATAGGGATACCAAATCAATCACCTCTCACTAGAGGGATATCACAAAGAAGAAAGTTTACAACTTGGTGGTCTATCTCAACCACAAACAAATTTTTCCACAAAATAAAGATCCTAAATAGATAGGATAGTAAGATAGCTCAAGTATGGAAAATAAAGAGTTTGGAAATAAAAAAAACTCAAAGAAAACAATTAGGAAAACAACTAGGATAAGATTAAAATGAAGATCAAAAACCAATCCCAAAGTTTCTCCTTTTTCTAGAATTTTCCAACCCTTTAAAAAAAATAAAGATCAAATCTTTAAAGCTCTAAAACTCTTTTTGAAACTTGAAATAAAACACTAAAGAATGAGAGAATTTTGTTCTTGGAAGTCTTAACAAAAACCAACCTCAAATGAGGTATTTATAACCCCCATAAAAATTCTGCCCGTTGGCAGCTGACTAGGCCCATAATGGCCTTCCAGTCGACAGGCCAACGGTCAAAAAAATGACCGTTGAGCCTCCCAGTCGACCGCGCCCTGAACCAGAGAGCAACGGCTCTCTGGCCGGTCGACCGCCCGCTCGGTCGGGGCAACCCGAGAGTGGGTTATCTTCAGTCGGTCGACCGCTCGGTCGACCGGCACACTGATATGGCCTTGTGCACGTTTTGTGCACATCCGATCGACCGGCTCCTAGTCCAGTCGACCGGTCGGTCGACCGTCAGAGCCTGGCAGACTGAAATCAGGATTAAAAACTTGGGTTTTTAATTACCAAATAAATCCCATAAAATTTCTAAAAATCCACAAAAATAAGTTCTTATATTCTCTTTGAAATACAAACTTGTTTGAATAAAAATCAAACCAAGTTACAAACATTTTGAACTCTTTTTGTGTTATGAAAATTTTATCGAAAATCAAATTCTGTATTTTTCAAAACTTGGATTTTGAAATGAAAAACGTTTTGTCCAAAACTCATCCAAATACAAAAACATGATACTTAAACAACTTGAAGCATGTTGTATATGGATATAATCCAATATATATGAAAGATATATATATCAATATTTTTGACTTAAAATCCAAAAATATGTTTTGTTAAAATACCAAAATCATGAAATAGACTATCAAACTATGTTTGTTTAAATAGTTGAAGCTTAGATGTATATAAAACAAATCTAATATACATTAAACCATGTAAACTTGTTGATTCTATCTATTCATGAAAACCAAGATCGGTTAAACCAAAAATCGAAAACCAATAAACATGAAACTTTAAACAAATGTGTGTGTTGTGAACTTGAGCATATCACACTATCTAATCTTTAACAAATGGATCTAAACTATAAACTAAACTATGTACCGAAGTCTTCTTGTAGAGTGCCATCTCCAAGTCAACTCGATCCAAACCGTGATCCATCGAGCTTGACTCCAACGAGTGCTAGATATGAATTTTGACGCTCGGGCTCTTGAATCACCATTTGAAAGCTCCAAAACACCTTTGTTAAAGCTAATCACCTACTAATATCTTGGTTAAGTATCTGAAACTAAACATCACAAGATTATTAGTAAACAATAACTACATGAGTTAATCATCTTAAAACTAGAGTGGAAGGCCTCTGGGCAAACAAAATTCACATGATTAATAAGATTAAAATTTATTATGTACTCGAGAATTCGACCCATATATGGAGGTGAGTTAATCACTATAATTTTAAACTTGAAACATTTGTTTATATATATATATATATATATATATATATATATATATATATATATATATATATATATATATATATATCATCACAAATATTTCTTCAAAAATAAAACTGATAACATAACGCCGGAGTTTGAGATAATTTGTTTATTAATGTTTGGAAAACTTTTAAACTGTAAATAGAAATATAGAGAGAAGTTGTAAAGTTGGAATAATTTGGTTTTGTATTAAGAAACTATCATTCATAAAGGAAAGCAATTCAAAATAAATTTTGGGGAGAGCTAAGAAAGTAGCTTGCCATGATAAGAAGAAAGAGTTAAATTAAATTTTTCTACTATAATAAATTGCATGTCTTCATTATAATTGGATAATAGTAATGTTAATGAAATTATATTTTTAAATGGGAAAAGTGTAGTCAGTGACTCTATAATGGTTATAACAAAACTGAGAGTTCCCTATTTATAATCAATTGAACTTTATTATTTCTAGATAGAAATCTTGAAGAAAACTTAAGAGAAAATAAGGAATCAGTATTTACCTTTGTTATCATTGTTTAGAATAACAGTTATTACACTACTTTTGGTATGCTTTCATTTGAAGCTTTATATAATTAAAGATATAGATTACCAATCTGTTGGGAGAAAGTAAGAGATTTGAGAATAGTTGGTCCTGAAATATATTCCAGACTCAGCAAAAGATAAATTAGCACTGGAATTTCAAAGAACTAAAGTAATGGGTGTTAAAATGTAACCAGGTACATCATTACTTGGTTTATTGAATTCTACAAGTAAAGATATTAAAATTCTTTAAGTAATAATTGGTTATGAAGAATAGTAATTAATTAATGATTCAAGTGGAATCCAAAAGTTAGTAAGTTAATAACTAGCATCTAGTATAATTAGTAATTTGCATAATTAACAATGAAGTGTGAAATTAACCACTAATCTGCTGAAAACAAACGGGATATAAAAGAATATTTTGATCTTAAGAAAATTCAAGAAGTTACTAAAATGATTTAAATAATTGGGAAAGAGTGAAGGCTCACAAAAGATTATATTAATAAGTACCATAAACTCGTAAGATTTTCTATTTGAGATAAAAAATCTTGAAGCATCTACGATAAAGGAATGATGCGAGTCGAGAAGAAACATAACTTGAATTCTTAATATGATAGATTATTCAAGATACCAAATTAGGATTGGATCTGTTGGTTATCGATTAGCCTTATTATTCAAAATTTAAAGTTACATAACATTCTCTATGTGTCAATTAAAAATAAATATATAAAATATCTCATGGGTGTTAATTGAGAAGCATGTATATCAAATCTCGGAGTTCTGGAATAAATATTAATGCTAGAAGAATTGACTTTGACTAATATAAAAATTTCTTTTAGTAAGACAAATATTGAACATGAAGTAGAAAATACTATATTAGGTACAGTGGCAGTCAGTGCCATCTGTATTATAAGAGGCAAATTATTATTTCAGCTCATTGTAAATTTTAAGATAATCCTCGAATAAGCCAGAAAGTTTTGAGCTATCAATATTCATACAAACAAGACTTGAGCTAAAATTCAAAAAAAAAATCTCCTACATTCAAAAGCCATTATAAATTTTAATCATAAGGTAAAATAATTGAGGCACAAATTAATTCATCTGGTAAAATTTTATGAAGAAACCACCTTTGAAAAAAAGGTCATTTATAGTCGGAAGATGAAATGCCAAAATTTCACCCTAAATTGTTCCAAACTATGTTAAGTTTCGAGGACAAAACTTTTCTAAGAGTGGTAGAATTGTAATGCCTAGATTATTTTATATTGTATTAAGCGATAAACTCAGTTTATATCATGATAATTTGCTCGATAATATATTGGATTATAATTTTGAGATGTTTAAGTAGGGAAATCAGAATTTAATGAATTCTAATAAATAAGTGCTATGTGAAGATATTATTAATGCTATTTAAGAAATTAGGACAGTTACAAATTGTATTTAGTACTTTCTGATGAATGAGTAAGCTCACTAATAATGAATTTTGGAACAGGGTATATAAAGGCATTGACAAACTTAAGTTTGTGGATTTATATTAAAAAAAACTTGTTGCTACAAATCCTTACTATGGATATTATGTTCGATTAATGTTATAATTGTGACTAAACAAGATTGTCTATGCTTATTAAATTAAATTATTTCGGATGAAAGATTGATAATTTCATCAATTGAAGAAATATCTAATATTTAACCATAACAGAATACATACATATATGTTTGAATCATATATAGTGTTATGATAAGGACCATGATATTGTTAATGATGATTGTTAATTGTGTTTGGTTAAGTATAAGTTATTGATAGAATTATTGGTATCTATGTGCTATATTTAAGTATCTGAAGAAGAGACCAGATATAGAACTGGAAGAGGGAGAAAATGGTGAAATATTTATATATATATATATATATATATATATATATATATATATATCTGAAGGAAGGAACTGGATATAGAACCGGAGGAGAGAGAGAAGAAAGTGAAATATTAGTATATTTATTTTGAAGGAAAGGACAAGATATAGAATCGGAGGTGAAGAATACGGTGAAAGGTAAAGAATTAGTTTATGTGTAAATGTGTATGTGTGTGTACACTATGTGAGTATTGAAAGTGCTACCTATGTATGATATGATGGACATCGAAAATTCATAATACACTAATGAAAATAAATCACTATTGTCACTTACAATTTAGAAAAGTGATCACGCATATTTTTGTATCATGTACTCTACATACTACTGATATCATATTAAATTATAAATTTAGATTTAACTTCATTTACTGAGTTTTTGAGCAACCCCGTACAGATTTTATGCTTTTTAGGTGAAGACTAAGGCAAGACCTAGCTTAAAAGCCACAAAGGTATAATACTAGAAGAATATGGAGTACCACTTATGTGGGTCCACAAAGCTGCTTGATTGTTTTGAATGGTTGTATGTATGTATTCATAGGCATGTTTCATATTCATTTATTAAAATGTAGAATCAATAGTTAAGTTTGTATAACTGTGTTCATATATATATATATCAGAAAAATGTATATCAGCCGACAGCTGAAACTACCTCTCAGCCAGCGGTGACGTAGCATACCATATAATTTGGCAATCTTAATGGCACCCCGATTTGAAAATGATTGAAATTACTAAAAATCCTTACCATGCAAAAAGACAGTTTTCTTGTGATGATATTTTAGTTTATATTCTTTATTATTATTTCCCCCCATTTTTATATGTCAATCTCTCTTTGTGTCTCCGTTCTCTGTCAGATCTAGATTTTTGATTTGTAGAGAACGTCGTTCTAAAAAAACCAAAAGTGGGATTAGATATTAATTTTTAGTTTGTAGACCGAGATCTCCATAAGCTCTCCATCAAGATCACCATATGATTTCTCTCGGCCTTTTTATTTTAATATCGAGCCCCAACCAAAATTCATCTCCGGCCACCCCATCTCGTCACCAACCCCGCCCCCTTTCTCTGCATCTTAATATGAAACATTTATCATCAAGTTCAACTTCATCACATAATATAGAAAATTCAGCAGGAGGGAGATCGTTGGATGTTAATCAAGAGGTTAGATTTTTTCATTTTTATTAATATTAATCTTGGTCACAATTGTAGCTGAAAAAATAATTGAGTGCCCTAGATGACACTACGACCTAGTATAAATTTTATAGTAAAGGGTGCCAATTAGGTCGCAATTTCTAATATATAATATAATAATTCATTTTAAACTGAGACTTTAGTCGCAGTTTATAACTACATTAGATGTACGACTTTTGTCGCAGGCCTTTAATATATTAAAGTTCATGTTTAGCTTTTTAGTCATTCAGTATTTAAGGATTGCCAATGTCGCAATAATTAATAAAACACTTTCCGAAATATTATAAACATCTTTAAAGATGAGACTAAGGTCGCAGTTTTTAATTCATGAAATCATAGTTCCTTTTAGAATTGCGACTTTAGTCGCAGTCTTTAATTACATTAGATGTGTGACCTTTGTCGCATTTCATTAATATATTAAAGTTCATGTTTAGCTTTTAGTCTTTAATTATTTAAGAAATGCAACAATAGTCGCAGTATTTAATAAAACACTTTTCATAATATTATAAACATTTTAAGGATGCGACTAAGGTCACAGTTTTTAATACATAATATCACAATCCCTTTTAGAACTACGACCCTATTTACAGTCTTTAATTACATTAGGTGCGCGACCTTAATCGCAGTCTTTTAATATATTAAAGTTCATGTTTAGTTTTTAGTCATTAATTATTTAAGGAATGTGACAATAGCAACCATGGTCGCAGTCTTTAATTATTAAATTTCAGATCTGTTTCTTTTCTGTTATTTTTTATTTTAATACAACAATTTTTTTGATAGAAAATGAATTTTCATGGTGAAATGTCTGA
The DNA here is from genome assembly GCA_038442645.1 of Agave tequilana. NCBI lineage: Eukaryota > Viridiplantae > Streptophyta > Magnoliopsida > Asparagales > Asparagaceae > Agave > Agave tequilana. Next base: position 229,237 of record JAVJIF010001412.1, read on the forward strand.
AAGCGTAGTTATTTTTTATGATAGCAATTTGCAATATGATTGAGGTTTAACCTGTACACAAATACAAAATTTCAGAACTTTAAAATAGAGATGTGCAAGTGCTCAATTCTACCGCGATAGCAAGTGGCTATGCGGGTCGTGATCCACAAGGAGGGACTAGCGATGGAAGCTTTTTAGTAAGTTTTCTTTTAAGATACAAAGGATGGTTAAAATTCTTCTTTTAGTTCTTATAAATAAAAAGGGAAAAATTATGTTAAAGTGAGTTAGGAAGAAGATGGTAGATTAAGAAGATGAAAAAACTAAAAATGATATGTACAAAGAAATGAAAGGGAATAATAAAGAAGTGATCGATTGTGATGTTCTAAACTAAAGAATTAAAAGAAAAGAAAGAAACTAAAAGTTACTTACCCCTTTTGTGCTCATATACCTTGGATTCGTAGCTACGACTTACCTTGTCATTGAAGGCTATCAAGCATGGCGTGTAGGATCTTCCCCATTCCCGATCTACACTAAGAATAAAAAGGCATGCTATTCTAGTAAGAGAATGGTTGTTCATCACCATAGGCCATCAAGGGCACTTGCAATGGCGAAGCAGTCTCGACGCTAACAGATTCACTTGGATTGCAACACATTAGAGGAGAGTAAACGAAAATAAGAGTAAAGAAGAAAAAAGTAACTTTAATTCAATTCAAATAACAATGGAAGAAGAGATCACTTACACCAATGTCACCTGCGGTACAAGCTTGCTCTCATTCCTCCATAAAAGTATTATCTCCTCTCAGTTACATAAAGAAAATAAAAATTACATGAAAGAAAATAAAAACCTAAGTTACAAACTACAAATTAGCCTAAGTTCTACTCTCTTCTTCATTGTTCTTTTGCCTTTGAGATTGCAAGTATTTATACAAGAAATGCAGAGGTTAGAGGAGTATGAAGATAGGGAAAGCTGACTATTTCTGAATTTGAATCCTCCCCTTATCTCCAAACTTGATTTGATGTAGATATTCAGTTCTCATCTACAGTTTGTTAGCGTGTTGATTACTGAATATCACTTATCAAATAACAGAATTAGAAATAGTGATCAACATAAGAGTTGTAGCCCTGTAAGTCTGATTTATGGATCATCTTGAATCATCAGATTTGAGATTCTATAGCGAAAGTTATGATTCAAATACTAAAATGTATCTAATCAGAATCTGAGTCAAACTTGCTTCATCTCATCCGTTGATCTTCTCTCTATCCATTTATATCTCTGTATTTGATATTATCCTCATTTGATCTTTAGCTAACAAAAATGGATTTATAGAAATCAGAATTTTACTGATTTCCATTTGGTGTTATCTTTCTGATTTGCTCTGATCTTCAACTGAACATTTGCCCCAATCCTTCATTTGTTCTAACTAGATCTGGGATCATCCTCAGCTAACCAAATAGATCCAGTTAAGTCTTATTTTAACTGGTATTTATTTGGTTTAATCCTCTTTCTCTTCATTATTATCTTCTGTAAAATAAATATTTAAGACAAGAAATTTAGTAGATTTATTACACGATAAATGTAGGAGTGTAATGAAAAGAATACAAAATATATGTACGATCACACCCCCACACCTATCCTTTGCTCGTCCTCAAGCAAATCAACAAAACTAAACTAAAGATTATTAGACCACTTTCGCAGGTTATGCGATTGCATTGAGCATGTGCAATAAGCCGTTAAACCTCTAAGTTTTCCCTAGAGGACGAGTTTTGTCTCGTGAGGGTTTTCAGTGGATTGCACCCACAAAATTCATAAAGAAAGAGTAACAAAGAGTTAGTATTTTCGAAAAGCATTTTGAAAGAGAAAATTATTTAAAATATTATTGTAAGATTTAAGTAATCTATAAGTTATAAGAAAACTGAATTTTTCATTTCTAAACTTAGTCACTATTCAAAAATCTGTTATCGATCAAAGTAAGGAGTCAAATTGTACTTCTCATCTAGTCTATTACTTTACCCTAAGTCATATGCACCTTGTGACCGTGAAAATTTTGACTAAGGGTTCATTAACTCTAACTCTTATGCCTTATTTATATATATATATATATATATATATATATATATTTTGGTGGTATTATTCCTTAATTCTATTAGGCTTTCTAATCTGCCCATGTAACGAGCCTTTAATCGATGACTCCCAAACCAAATGGTCTTATGGCACCGGGTGAGAAAACACCCCAAGGACTTCAGCTCGAGCAAACAAGGACACAAAACTAAGGATTTTATTATATGAACCACTATTAGGCGTGAATACTTATGCTTTATTAGGCACAAATACCCAGCTTAATCAGAGGATTTATATATATATTTTTTCTCAAACTTATCTAATCATCTTTCGCATAAATACTAAGGCTTGCTTAAGTCAAAGCACCAAGCTAATCAATAATTAGATTTGTTTATCTTTTATATTTTTCTTTTTCTTTTTTTTTAATTTTTTTAAGGCATAAGAATCTTTGTTTTTGAACCCTAAGTGTGTAAGTGTATGAAATGTGCATATTTCATCAAGGTAAAGATCAAGACTAAATTACTTTGATAAATTATCTTCCTACCCCTAAAAATCAAACAAATAATCTTATTTTGACCAAGTATAAGAAATCCAAATTTTGATTTTCTTATTGCTTAAAATTGACTTAATTTCTTACAAAAATATGTCAAAATATTGTTTCTATTTTCAAAAAGTTTTTAAAAGTAAAGAAAATGTTAAAAAAATTATTTTTTTAATAAAAAGAAAAACCTAAGTTATGTTAGAACCCTCCCCCGCGCCTATCTCATGCATTGTCCTCAAGGTATGAATTAATGTATAGAAGCATGAAAAAGAAGAAAGGGAAGGAAAATGTTACCTTAAGGTGGTGATTCCGGTGGTGGTCTGATTGGTCCACGAAATGCGGCCCAATCGAATTTTCGTGAAGTTCGGAGGAAACCACCAGAAATCTCTTTTATATAACCCACTAAAATGATGTATATATGAATATTTTTTATTAAAAATTTAACCCCATCTAATTTCCAAATTCTATAATTAATTTCGGAGTCAATTTTGTCAACCGCCTTGTCCCAAAATGGAGTGCGAAAAGATAGAATGATTGACTTAGACTCAGGAAGTACTGAAACAATACCGACCCAGGAAAGTGACTTAAGTCAAGTAAAGGTTCAGGAGTCGAGATTGGCTTAGGAAGTAGGTCCAAATCAAGAAGTTGAAACTCAAGTCCACATTTAGTTTCCCACAATAGAATGTGATTTAATATTGGTGATTCAAGTTCAAGAATGACAGGTGTGGGAATCAAAACTGACTCTAAATTATTACTCAAGTCGGGTAACAAAAAGGAGTCAATATTAATTTGGGAATTTGAACTGGATCACAAATTTGAGAATCTAGGTCACATTTCTTATTGAGTTCAATTTCATAAAAATGAGAACTCGCCAATTTGTCAATAAGACTTTCAAAAGTGTGAAATTGGTCAAGTTCAATATGATGATCATCAAAGATGGGTGATTCAATTTCATTATGAATTGGCACAGGATCTAATGTTGACTCGGGAAAAGATTGAAATCAGGTGAAGATACCGGAGTCATTATTGAATCAGGAAATAGAATTGATTCACTAAGTTGAGGTTTAGGATCATAATCATTCTCAAGTTCTATTTCAGGAAAGGAATAACTTGCCAAACTGTCAATATCATTTTTAAAATTTGGAGTTTGGGCAAGTTCAAATGATTGTGTTGAAATGGAACCTTATTTTCCAAAACAATATGACTCTTCAGCTCTAAGAGAATGGTTAACAACATCAGAACTGGACAAACGGTGAGAACGTAGAGTTTGGACCATCATATCTATGTCATGATTATGAGCGTTTTGAGCCTGAGTCATGGCTTCAAGCATCTTTTCATAGTTGATAGGTTCATCGTTTTGTTGCGATTGGTCTTGAAAAGATGAAGTGTTGTTTTGGAATTGGTGGTAAAATTATGAGTCCATCAGATTTTTGTGATTGTTGTTTGGACTCACGCATACTCATTTCTAAAATTGATTGTTTTCTATTTTGGATTGGTGGAACTGAGTATGAATCTTGGAAATATTGTGGACAAGGTGGATAAGGAGGACAAGTTGGATGAAAATTAGACTCAGAGGAGGTGAATCCCCATTGACTCTGTGAAGAGTTGAAATTATTTTGAAAATTATGGTTATAAGATTTGGGGCATGGGTTATATTGATTCGGATAAGACCAATCTGGCACATTAGGTTGGTTAAAGTTATGATATGCCGGGTTGGTGATATCCGAAAAAGAGGCTGGGGTGTAATATAGATTATCATTAAAATTGAAAAAATAATTGTTATAAGCCATATCACACAATAAATGATAAACACAAACAATGAAAAACAAACAAATAAGCAAACAAAAAAGAAAAAATTCTAACCTAAGTTAGGGTAAACCTATGACCTAAATGACTCCTAACTGCTTAGACTGTCCACAGGAGGTATAATGCAGACTTTGACCACAAGCTAATCAGTCAGGTCAGGGCAAGATTGGTAGGAGGTTATCTGTCAAAGACGTTCCTTAATTAAGTAACCACCAACCTTCGGGCTTTCAGCCCTTAATCCCCTTCCTAGACACTGATTTGGCAGGAGTCAAATTCTAACACCTTTCCCCTTAGGATAATCTCCTAATTGAGTCCGAGATGTCCCTAGGGCCAACGTCTACTCATTTTTAGTTAGGCTTGGTTAGTGAGTTAGGAGATTGTTTGTGGGTTAAGGGAGGGTAATGATTTTCCCACCTTATCATGTTCATAGGACAAACCCTTAAGATTGATTTAGTGCAGTGTACAAGAAAAGCAACACTTAAGCAATGTAAATAATCTAAAAGTGTTCTTATACTAGATGCTATGCACACGTACCTTTGCTCCAGCACTCTTCAACAGTAATGAAAAATGTAAACGAATTAGACATGTGCCTAAATGCAAGTCTAAACCATTTTTAGCATTTAACAAACATCATTTTACTGTTGAGGTTAGATAGGAAGTACAGTGAGACAAATAAGGAAATAGATAGCTACAGATATTAAATTTTGCACTACAGCCAATCTGCAAAAAATACAGGTTAGTAGTTCACTCAGATTGCCACATGAATGTAGCAAATCTGAGGACTTCTTGGCTCTGCTTTCTTGAACAGAGTCCAAGGCCACTTATATATCCACTGTAGCAAAAAATCCTTATTGTCAAGCCTGTACACCAAAAACAAAAAAGAAAGTTAACGAAAAATGTAAATCTAAAAAGAGAATAACTTACCGTCCCTCCCCGACAACGGCGCCAAAATTTTATTGAGGTTTAACCTGCACACAAATACAAAATTTCAGAACTTTAAAAGATGTACAAGTGCTCAATTCTATCGCGATAGTAAGTGGCTATGCGGGTCATGATCCACAAGGAGGGACTAGCGATAGAAATTTTTTTTAGTAAGTTTTCTTTTAAGATACAAAGGATGGTTAAAATTCTTCTTTTAGTTCTTGTAAAGAAAAGAGAAAAATTAGGTTAAAGTGAGTTAGGAAGAAGATGGTAGATTAGAAGATGAAAAAACTAGAAATGATATGTACAAAGAAATGGAAAAGGGATAATAAAGAAGTGGTCAATTGTAATGTTCTAAACTAAAGAATTAAAAGAAAAGAAAGAAAATAAAAGTTACTTACCCCTTTTGTGCTCATATACCTATGATTCGTAGCTACGACTTACCTTATCATTGAAGGCCATCAAGTATGGCGTGTAGGATCTTCCCCATTCCCGATCTACACTAAGAATAAAAGGGCAAGCTATACTAGCAAGAGAATGATTGTTCATCAGCATAGGCCATCAAGGGCACTTGCAATGGTGAAGCAGTCTCGACGCTAACAGATTCACTTGGATTGCAACACATTAGAGGAGAGTAAATGAAAACAAGAGTAAAGAAGAAAAAAATAACTTTGATTCAATTCAAATAACAATAAAAGAAGAGATCACTTACACCGATGTCACCTGCAGTACAAGCTTGCTCTTATTCCTCCATGAAAGTATCATCTCCTCTCAGTTACATAAAGAAAATAAAAATTACATCATAGAAAATAAAAACCTAAGTTACAAACTACAAATTAGCCTAAGTTCTACTCTCTGCTTCGTCATTCTTTTTCCTTTGAGATTGCAGGTATTTATAGAAGAAATGCAGAGGTTAGAGGAGTATGAAGATAGTGAAAGCTGACTATTTCTGAATTTGAATCATCTCCTTATCTCCGAACTTGATTTGATGTGGATATTCAGTTCTGATCTGCAGTTTGTTCGCGTGTTGATTACTGAATATCACTTAACAAATGACAGAATTAGAAATAGTGATCAACCTAAGAGTTGTAGCCCTGTAAGTCTGCTTTCTGGATCATCTTGAATCATCAGATTTGAGATTCTGTAGCGAAAGTTATGATTCAAATACTAAAATATATCTAGTCAAAATCTGAGTCAAACTTGCTTCATCTCATCCGTTGATCTTCTCTTTATCCATTTATCTCTCTGTATTTGATATTATCCTCATTTGATCTTTAGCTAACCAAAATGAATTTATAAAAATCTGAATTTTACTGGTTTCCGTTTGGTGTTATCTTTCTGATTTGCTCTGATCTTCAGCTGAACATTTGCCCCAATCCTTGATTTATTCTAACTAGATCTGGGATCATCCTCAGCTAACCAAATAGATCCAGTTAAATTTGATTTTAACTGGTATTTATTTGGTTTAATCCTCTTTCTCTTCATTATTATCTTCTGTAAAAAAAATATTTAATACAAGAAAATTAGAAGATTTATTACACGATAAATGTAGGAGTGTAATGAAAAGAATACAAAATATATGTACGATCACAGTAGATAATGAAGCATACAACTTCTAAAATGCTTATGCAAGGATGATCAAAGTTGTCAAGTCCTGAGCTACAAGTCTTTGTGTGTCTTTTATAATTTCATTTAATGTCACTTGTTGGTCCAGCTGCTCATCCATTGTGACATCTAATTCTCCTCTTTTTCACCAGAAGATCATCCAAAGCATCTTCAATTGATATTTTTGTGATCTTCTTAATACTTGGAAAATAATTTTTAATGACACCCCGGTCCTTCAATGTACAGGTCTTATTTATTATACAATCTGACCCATTGATAGGTAGACCAAGGGTTAGGGCAACATCTTCCACTATTATTTCAATTTTTTTGCCTCCAATTAGAAAGGTCCTTGAGTTCTTATCATTCTAGTCTACAATTTTCAAAACACTAATGTTTGATTTTAAGCCTTTGTCACCTCCAAATTTCTCATTGTAGAATGCCATGAAAATTGTGCCCAATGGTGTCTCCTTCATTGCATTTATAAAATCTAGATAAATGTACTTCTTAAATTTTTTGATTAATTCACACATTGGCTTTAGGCTCGTTCTCATTGGACGGACCTTCACTTCTTGCCTACCGATTGTTGCATAAACATTAAAAACATAAGTCCACATTAAACAAAGTCCACAGTCATAGTATTTATAAATAACTTTATTGGTAAAAAGGCTGCGACCATGGTCGTAATTTTAGTAAATAAGTTATATAATAATGCGACCAAGGTCGCAGTATTATTAAACAAAACTTTTTAAAAGGACTGTCGTTACATAAGACTGCGATTAATGTCGAAGTCTTCTAATAATCGTAATTACTTAACTTACGAGACCTTGGTCACTGCTTCAATTGATTGCATCCCTTGTCACATAAGAATGTGACCACGTTCGCAGTATCCTATTTAGATTACTTAATAAAAAATACTGCGACCAAGGTCGCAGTGTTATCAAACAAAACATGCTCAAAGACACTGCTGTTACATAAGACTGTGACTTCGATCATGTTTTCCATTGAAAAACTGATAAAGAAAAACTTACAAAGAAGAATTGAGGAGCAAAATGACAAGTAATTCTTTTAAAGAAAAAAATTATAGGTAGATCTCCTCTGAGATTTCTAGAAAAGTATACCGGTAGGAATCTGATTATCGCGCGATCACTTTATCCTTTTGACTATGCAATCGGTTAGGTGGCCAAGCTGCTTCCTTGATAGAATTTCCTTCTCACTTGGTTCCGAAAAACTTCAAAAATAGAAGGCGTGTTGGAACCCTGGATGAAAAAAATTGAATCTCTGAGGTTTTGGAAGCAAGTTGAGACGTTGGAAGCAAGAAGGCAAGAGGACACTTTTGCTATAGGTCTCTTCTTAATCTCTCCCAATTTTTCAGCCCCTCTTCTCTCTTAGCAAGGGGCTATTTATAGCCAAAATGAGGTGTAACCGTCCCCCCTTGAATTCAGCAAGACTGAATCAGTCTTTAGCTTCGCACGATGCTAAAAATTGCTTTGTCGTGTGGCTAGTTGCAAGCTTCTGGCGAAGCTAATAAGTTCGTGGAACTATTATTAGCCATCGTGGCTTACTTGTCTCCACTTTATGTGGGACGAAGTGGGCCGGTATAACCGCCTATTTAAAGTAGTATTAGTCCCACTAAATTAGTGGGGTTCACCCGTTAATCCCTCGGGGGATTTTGAAACGGTCAATTGATGACCTGGTAAAGCTCGCTGCGGAGCTAAGTGAGAAGTTCTCTTCAAGTGAAGTTACCTTCAAAGCTTCATGCGAAGCTAGTACTGAGCTCATAGTGGAGCCAAATCATCCCTTCTTCCAGCGAAGCTGGGGTGAAGCTTCTAGTGAAGCTAGAAATTCGGCTCAGAGCGGAGCTGGACTATTACTTCTTCCAGTGAAGTTAGGAATGAAGCTTCCAGCGAAGCTTTAAGGTTAGCCTTTGGCGGGGCTAATGGAAGTTTCGTGCGAAGCTAGTGGCTTCAGCCTTTTAGTGATCTTGAATTTCTGCGAGGTTAGATATTTGATCAGACCTGGCTTTATAGACTTGTTTTGGTTTCTTCACCGATAATTTTGACTTATTGTCTGCTTTACTAGATCATAGAGTCCAAGTTACTGATTTGTTCCTCAGGGATGAGCAAACGCTGGTCGTCAACTTGTCTGTGACTTGTTCTTTTATAAATGTCAGCAAGTTAAACATGTCCAGACCGATTGAAGATAAATCTGGGAATTTTATCTTTTTTAGAGTGTCAACAAGACCCCCTTCAAAGTTTTCATGAATTTGGAATTGATTGGTACGGATTCTGAAACACTTTGAATTTGGAACCCCATATCTGCATCGTCCAAGTCAAGAAAAATCCACTGTGCATACTGAATTTAATGACTATACTAGTTTTACCCTGGGACTTTCCATGAAAAATAGACTCTTCGCATAGCTAGGGACGAGTTTTTTTGCTAAGCTAAGGAATGAGCTCTTCAGCAGAGCTACAACATAAGCTTTCAACGAAACTAAGCTCTAAGCGGAGCTAACACATAGGCTCTCAGCAGAGCTAACCAGGCTTACCACGAAGTTAACAATGAGTTCACAGTGGAGCTACATGAGGAGTTTAAGTTTGCATCTGAGTGAAGCTAAATAACTTCGCTGTCTAGGTTCTCGAACCTAGAGCCGTCGTTTCAAATTTGAAATCACAGGTTACACTCCTTTTTAGGATGTGAAGCTATAGGCGCATGCAACACCGGAAGCGCAAAGTTATAGGCGTATGCAGCGCCTATAAAAGCCATACTTGGCTGATTTAGAGAAGTTAATCTTCTCTTAAAATTTTTGAGCATTTTTAGAGAAATTTCTCTTCTTCTTCTTCATCTCGGATCATCCAGAGCCTCCTCCGCGCTCTATTGGCCCCCAAGCAATGTCTAGGGAAAGTGGTTCGACCTCTGCCATGGCGCCGCTATCTCCACCTTTGGTGATCGAATGCCCATTGTTGGTAGGGAATTCTTCCATTTTCAGAGATATTTATCTCTTTTTGAAGCCATATTTTGGCTATTTCATGGTGAATCCCTCATGATTCACCACGATCTAGTGATCTCAGGGAGTTTATCTCCTTTATTTTTTATTTTGCTGAATTTTAGAGGATTTAATTCCCCTTTAATTTCGTGAATCAAATTTAGAAACTAAACAGTTTCTTCTTCATGCTTCGCCGCGAAGCTAGCCCTTTGGGCTTTTTACATTCTGTCAAGTGACAGAATGTGAAGCTAGCTTCAGAAGTGAAGCTGGAAAGAGGCCTTAAGTCCTTTGATTAATTTTAGGCACAAGTGCCTTTCTAGAGAAGTTAGCCCTTCAGGCTCTTCGTATTCTTTCAAGTGATAGAATACGAAGCTACGCCTTTGAGCGAAGCTAATATAAGGCTAATTTCACTTTAGAAAGCGAAGCTATGCCTTGACGACTCGTTTTCTTCTACACTCTGCCTTTGTGCAGAGTGCGAGTTGAGCTTCAGTGTGAAGCTACTGTTAGGCTAGGCTAGCTTAGCTTTGGAAGCGAAGCTATGCCTTAGCATTTTTTTTGCTTTCTTCTTTCCCACTTTCCCCTTTTTTCTGAGCTAATATATTTTTTTCTTTTTGTTTTGCAGTGCACTATACCCCTGGGCCTCTGAATAGCCTTTTTAGGTTGGCTAGGGGACTGAACGAAAATATCAGTCTAAAATTTCAGGGGTAGGCTTCCTTGTTTAGTGAACGGAGCACTCCTGACCATGATGCCCTGATCCACACCGGGGATCAGCGCACAATGAGGAGTATTTTGACACTGCTCCTTTAGAGGACCGCGACTGAAAGATTTATCGGAAGCTCGACTTCATGTTCGAGGATGCGACGCCTGATACAAATCATCAACTGCTGGCTGGAGAAGGGCAATAGATCTTCACTTTGAACAGCGAGAAGTACTATCTTCTATCTAGCAAGCGCCACTTCCCGTTATCTTTCTTTTAATGCATAACCAGGCCTCAGAAGATGAACTGGCAGGTGACCCAGACCACCGACTCGATCCATGTGGGTATTCTGACGGCTTCTTCCCATGGCTATACCATGGTAGACCCTCCTCGGTGTATACTAGGTCTACATCCTGAAAATGTTCTACAAGATATCCCGGTGGAAGAGAATCCAGCTATGGCCAATACCTTTAGTAATTAGTTTTTTAGGGTCAACGATAATTATCTGGCGACTAACTTTAGGACTCAAGGTTGGATTCATCCTCCGAAGGCCTGGTAGAGGGACTTAACTCTGTACATCTTAGATCATTTTGAGGAGGACTTGGAGAGGCTAGGACTCTGCGAAGTTGTCAGGGCAACCTTCTATGGCATCTAGATGAGCGTAGTGAATTTCTACGCCATCTTCGAGTTGTACTGCCCAGCCACAGGGACTTTTTTCACTCCTGTAGGCAAATTGGGCATGGCTTTGCATGAGATGTGGGAAGTCTCTACTTTACCAATGAGATCTCTTCCTTATGAAGAATACTTCCCCTGTGAGGCGGAGTTGGCACTTTTGGAGAAGCGGGAGCTTACCCTGTTCGAGACCTACCGAGAGCTAATGTGCCACTTTTACATTTGCTCGGATATGCATGGTAGTTATAAAGGAGGTTCAATTATTTTGAAGAGTTGGGCGGATTATCTGTTCCCTAACCTGGAGAATGCCCCTAAAGAGGCTCAATGTAGGGTCGTGGAAGAGGATATCTTCCAAAGGATGAGGGAGCACGCCCATGGAGACATTGTTATAGGGAAGATGATGGCATCTATGAAAAGGGCGACACTCTTAAGAGCTTCCATCACCAACCCCGCCAACCGATATCCCAGAAAGTGCTTTTGGTAGGGGTTCTATTAGTTTGGTTGAAAAGATGTGTAGTGTCATCTCCTTCCAGCGATGTTGTTTACCCCACTGCCTTGTTGCCAGTCGTTCGTTTCGTGTACGGTCACTCTCTAGGGCTTCTTCTAGCAATGGTATGCTGCATACAATGAGGTCTTCATGCATTGACGGAGACTTTCTGCAGACCACCTACCATGAAGAGGCGGAAAGGCACAGTCTTACCACGTAACCGACCAAACCCCAGGATCGAATTGCCATACACCTACTTGATGGCATGGTTCACTCTTCATTGTCTGGCTATCATCCAACCCGGGAAGGAGACTCCAGAGGGTGTTCGGATGGCGCACCTTCGTCGTTCGAAGGAGAGTCTTCATGGTCACGGATCTACGTGGCCCTAGTCCGTAAATTGTTGTGCCGCCATGATGTATACAGCCTCTTCTGTTGCTCCCCTTACATCCGAGACACTGGATATTGCGAGGAGTTCAAGGATGTCAGAGACAGTTGGACATTGTTTGAGCCGTGGAGTCTTCGAGTGGCTAGTTAGTATCAGGCCTTCTCATCTGGTATACCAGAGCGGAGACATCTGCTACTTGGAGCCGTATGTCCCTTCCCATTTTGCTCCCCAGTTTGGATATGGCCATCTTTACGTTGGTAATCCGATCATCAACCTGGCCTTCATGGGAAGCCTGATCGACAGCACTCGCGCTTGGCGATACTTCATCGCCGGTTGTACCGAGGCACGAGTGTGCATGCCGTTGAGGACCCCAAACCTATTGATGACTTTGGGGTTCTACTAATGGTACAAGATTTTCAGCTCCGCGCTGACCGGATTTGTCATTAACTCTTTCGGCTTGAAGTAGATCTCTCAGCGAATGAAGCAGAAAGTGACTGCGAAAGCAGAGAACAAAAGAGTCCAGGTGCCAGGCGTTCTGGAGTTTATTACCACCGCTGATTGTGAAGCTTCAGATGCCAAAAGCCCTCGATTCAAAGATATTGCCGGTGTTGAGATACCACAGGATGCTCCCGGTAGGGTAGGCACGGCCCCTGTAGAGGAAGTAGAAGTGGAAGAGGAAGATCCCGATGTTCACTTCAAGCAGAAGCGAAAGGGTGGACCTCGCAAAAAGAAGGTGGTGAAGAAGCCCCGCCGTCATACTCCCATTATTATAGAGAGCAAATTGGCTGCAGTTTCCCCGTTAGTTATCAAATTATCGGCGCAGAAACAAGCAATTGAAAAAGCTGCTGCAGGTTTGGGTAAGACCAGTTCCCCTTTGCCACAACCCCCTTTTTTATATATATATTCTCTCTTCTTATGCGGCTAACTTGTTAATTCGTGATACAAGAACTGAAGTCACAGGGGGACAAGGGGATTATTATGATCCTCTGTTTACCTACAAGGAGGGTGACGAAGCCAGCTACTTCATCATCTCTGACGAATTTGAGGGTGGCGCGGTTGATGTTGGTCCTTCCAGTGCTGGCGGGAACAAAGTGAGCCCGATGGCTTCAAGCTCCAGGGAATTGGTTACGGAGCGCATGGTAAGTAAAGGAGAATCGGACAATCCAGCTACTGAAGCCTTTAGGAAAGATGAAGTTCTTCCTTAGACTACTTCTGGTGCTTCTCTGGCCACTGCCAGGGTTTCTTCGATGGAGCCTGATAGGGAAAGAATAGTGGAGTATAAATGCACAGATATTCAACAAAAGAGAGAAGGTTTAGAGACAACCTTGTAGTGCTTACTTACTTCGAAATGTATTTATAATGATTGATGTACTCTTTCCAAATCACCGTAATAGCATAGGCTATACGAGTCGATTCTCAGGGAGAGCTTGCGATGGAAGCGTTACGGTTTGGTATTGAAGATGGAAAACGAAGGTTCTTCTTTGTTTTTAAAAGAATGAAAAAGAAATGGAAAAAGAGATAAAAGAATTTGTGGATTTGTGCATGATGGAAAGAAAATGAAAAGAATTAGAAAACAAGATTTGCTTTGGAAAGAAAACTAAAAGAAGGAGAACTTTGTAGAAGACTTTAAGATGTGAAAAACCATGACTAGCTACCTTTCTAAATTGCTAACTTACTAGACTCCGTTATGGTGATGCTTGCCTCATGTTGATTCATCGGCATATGTATGTCTTGCGTGTTGGTCTAGTTACTTTCCCACTTGATTGATGGGTGATCTTCTTGGACTTGTCTTGTAGCCTCATTGATTTCATCGGCTCTCAAGATAGAATTTCAATGGTGGACTCGAGGAGTGACACTCAAGGGATGCTAAGGAAGAAGATATAACATTCATTAGTCATTCAAGGCAAATACAACAAGTTAGCATTGAAGTAATGAAGTTGTACAACAAATAGCATATGTTTGGTGATCCATCTCCATGTTCCATCAAGGCACTTGTTCTAAAGACAAGGCTCTAAATGAGGCACACATGAATCATATGGAATTGCAACAAGAGCTTGCCAAGCATGAAAGTAACCCATCGGGGATGAAAAAGACTCAACAATTGGAAGATGAAAAATTAGCAATCACCCAAGAGTTAGAAGTTAGCACTATTAGTGGTAGCTAGTCATGTTAGAAGAAGCTAGCTACTAGCCATTACAAAAAAAGAAAAGCAATTCATGAATAAAAGTGCAAGGAAAGTAAAGCTTAAATGAAAGAATGCAAGTAAAGTACTAGAAATTGCTCAAGTAGAGAAAGGAGATTGGATTAATCCTTGCTTCACAAGTTGTCACACCTTGGTTTACACAAGCTTTCTCTCTCTCTCAATCTCTCTCTCACAAAATTTCTAGGAGGAAGAAGAAGAACTAGAGCAATAAAAATCCTAGAGAAAAACCTACAAAATACAAGCTCTATCCTCTAATCTCTCCTCCCTTCTTTCGCTGGCCCTGGTGGTCTATTTATAGCCTCAGAGAAGAAGGCTCCAGAATCAGTAAGGCTGGAGAGAATCTCGGGCTCAACGGCCTTGTAACTGCCGCGGAACCGCGGCCAGAGCCGCGTTTCCGCGGCAGAATCTTGGCCGTTGAGGCCGAGATTTCTGTTGCGGATTTCTCGTAGGTTATTAGCCACGTGGACCTTCTGGAATGTCTGAGCTGGCGCGTGGATGTCTCCAGGTCCTGGGCTCAACCCTTGGGCTCTCTTTTGGGCTTTGATTAATTCTCCTTTAATTTTTGATAATTAAAGGGATTATGGGCCTCTTCTCCATTAAAATATGGACCTGCAAAAATAGAGAGAAGAAGATTAAAAATCACATTTTTATTTATGATATGCATGGTATGGATGTGGCAAAATATGCAAAAATGAATAATAATCACACCCCCAAACCTAGCTTTTGCTCGTCCCCGAGCAAAAAAGAAAGAAAAAGAAAAAACCTAACTAGATTATTACACCACTTTCGTAGGTGACACGATTGCACTGAGCACGTGCAACAAGCCGTTAAACCTCTAGGTTACCCTAGAGGAGGAGTGTTGTCTCCTGAGGGTTTTCAGCGGATTGCACCCACAAAATCCATAAAGAAAAAGAAAAGTGTTAGTGAAATTTTTTATCCATGTTTTAAAGATTCTTACTTGAGTTATAGGTTTCAGGTTACCCTAAACTAGTCATTCCTCTTATAAGTGTCTATTTAGAGTTTTGTTTTCAATTTAGGTTTAGTTTTTAGGGAAAAGATCAAAAATCGGATTTTGCATCAATCCTAGGATATATACATCTATAAATATGAAGGATCTTTCTTAGACTAAGTTCATTTATTTACTAATATATATAACACATTTTTATTTATTTATTTATTTATTTACATTTCCTTAGCATCCTTAGGCTTTCTAATTTACCCTTGTAACGAGCCTCTTACCGATGATTCCAAACCAGACGGTCTTAGGGCACCAGATGAGAAAACATCCCTAGGGTTCGAGGACTCGAGTAAACTAGGTCACGAAGGAATTTAAGGACTTAACCACCTTTAGGCGTGATTGGCAATGCTTCTTGAGGCACGACTAACCAGCTTAATTAGTGGCTAAGTATTTATTATTTATTTATATACACATTTTTTTTTCTTTTTCTATTTTTTTATTATATATATATGTAAATAAAGTCACAAAGTCTTTGATTAATCCTTCAATATGTTTAATGTATATATCCTAAAGAAAGAATTAAAATCTAGTAATCTTTCTTATCCTTTATTAGTTAACATAAAAATCCAACAAAACTCCTCTTTTCGACTTATAATTAGAAATCATAGTTAAGAGCTTCCTTAATCCCTAAAGTCAAGTTTTGATTCTTTAAACATGGATCAAAAATTCCCTTTTTTTTAATTTTTTTTAAATTTTTTTCTAAAAGAAAAAGTAAAATATAAAAGAAAATAAAAAATCTACAAAGAAAGGTAAAATCTAAAAACCTAAAAAGAAAATGAAAATCCTAGAAATAAAAATAAAAAACCTAAAAAGAAAATAAAAATCCTAAGTTAGAATCTACCCCCCCATACCTATCTCATACATTGTCCTCAATGTATGCAAGATAAAAAGATGCATGAAATAGGTAAAAGGTATGAAATCACTCCCTCCGTCATTTTGGACCAGCGGTGGTGCTAGGTCCAGCCGACTGTGATCGTCTCAGCGCACCCTCGATATTATCCAACCTAGAGGATTGCTCCTCTACCTTCTTCCTAAGTCTCACTTGTCCCTTGAAAATCTTCTTCATGCCCTTCCAGATGGTGGACATGAAGGCACGTGAATCATTTGGGGGATCCTGCCGCCAAAACTCAGGCTCATCTTCTTCCTCAAAACTTTCCTCAGAAGAGGACTCTACCGGTATATCTTCGGGTTGGACACTGGGAGTTCAAACCGCGTGCAAACAACTGTTATATGAACTGGTAGGTCTCTCTGGTGTGACAAACACTCGGTCAAAGGAATCAAAGACATCGTCTGGTAGGAAAGTCCTACACAGACGTGTAATCAAGATGGGATGGGAGTGTTTGGCACCCCTAGTGCGGGAGGAATTGGCTATGATCGCATGGAAGATGGTCTTATTTAAACAGACAGTGTGTTGTCGAGTCATCAAATCATGTATTATTTGCAGCACAGGTCTGTTAAAGGTTGTGGTGTGGTCTAGCCCTAAGATGTTGCGTTGGATCCAGCGTCCAACGCAGTGCACATTCCTAAACGTGGTGCTGGCTTTTAGCCCACGATCCTGCTCTGTGCAGCGAACCCCCATGATTGTCATGTAGTCTATCAGTGGCAAGGGGTCGCTATGCTGGGGGTGACTTGGAACATTAGTAATTTCCTCAATGAGAGGAACTGTGATAAAGATGTCACCTAACGGCATATGGACTACGAATTGGTACGTCTCATAACTAACAGATGCATGATCGAGTGCATTATAAAATGTAGTGACTAAGTCAGGACAGTAATATGCATCGTTTTCACTGTTATAATATACCAGAGAATACTAATCCCATGCATGTAATTGATCAACAAATATGTGTCCATACCAAGCATGATCATTCAAAATTTTTGAAAAATCTTTTTCCACAAACAGATTTGGGGCCATGTGTAATAGTGTAAATTAAAACAATGGATCAAGAGATGAAAGATCAAACTGCCCCCGGAGTTCGTGGGGGGAATTCAAAATCGGTTGTGCAGAGGGCACAGGAGATGGGTTCGGGAAGATGTGACAGCAGATCAGCCACCATGGGAAGAAATCGATCGGTGAAGAACTTGGCGCTGCTCTGGAGGCTTCAGGAATGCCGCGGATCTGCGGCTGTGGTCGCGGGAATGCTGCAGGACAGAGAGCTCTGGGGAAGGAAAAATTTGGTGAGGCGGCGCTTTGAGAGGGGTTTCAGATCTGAGGTTGATTTTCGTTTGAGGGAGGAGGGGTAGGGTAGAGAGACTATTTATAGAAGGAAAAAATTTGAGAATCCCACTTTTATCCCAAGGTTAAAAGTGAATTTACCCTAGGGACTTGGAATTTTGAAAATGAGTTTGACCCTAGGGAAGAGATGTAGACCTAGGAATTTTGAATTTTGAAAAGGATTTTGAATTTTAAAAGTGGGGAAACTCTTTTAAGCACAAAAGTCCCTCATTTATTATTTATTTCTTTTTTTTATTATTTATTATTTACGAAAAGTCTACAAAAAATTATTTACAGAAAATATTTACAAGTGTATCCCTTGCCTAGGCTGTTCTTTTGGTCTTTTCCCCCTGGCCCGTTTCCCATCGTTCCAGTGTGTTTGTTTACGCGAGCTTGGTTGGGAAACGAGTTCTATTACTTTCTTAGCCCTAGGCATCTCTAGCTTCAATTTCTCATTATTATTCATCCGTATTTCACCACAATGTTCCCTAAAGAGTTCTTCATCACCACTTTTTCTCTTTGAATTTCTTTACTTCCAATGTCAAGAAATTCCAGCTCCTCTCCATACAACTCTTCAAAACTCAGGTCAACATTTTCTTCAAAAGTATACAATCAGTTAACCGTCCCTGAGTTAACTCATCCAGGCACATGATTTCGTCAGCGAAGAGGTCTTCAAATGATATAGAGGTTCTTGAATTGTATCCTCTTGGGATACGTTCACAGTTGGCTCCCTGAAAGTGAAAATATCCAAATCAACTTTCCCCTTTTGAAAGGGTACTCGGATAACAGGATTTCCTATTTCAAGAGAATCACAAAGTTGTGACTCATCTTTTGAATCTTCACTTTCTTCCTCCAGATTGTCTCTAACAAAGCTGACCTCGAATGTTTGATCTTTTGTTTTACGAGGTTGTGTGTGGAAGACATTCACTTCACGAGTCATGTTACCAAAGGTTATCCTCATTGATCCATTCCGACAATTGATGATGGCATTTGCTGTGGCCAGGAATGGTCGTCCCAAAATGACAGGAGTTTGAGCCCTATGATTAGTGTTAGACACAGGTTGTGTCTCAAGAATTACAAAATCCACAGGGTAAATGAACTCCCCAACTCTGACAAGGATATCGTGAACTTCCCCCTTAGGTTTCTTGACAGAGCGATCAGCCAATTGTATTGTCATTTGGGTAGGGCGGAGATCACCTAACCCTAATTGTTGGTACACAGAAAAAGGTAGGAGATTGATGCTGGCCCCTAAATCAAGAAGTGCCCTATTGATGGTAGTCTTTCCTATGATACAAGTGATGGTCGGGCTCCCTGGGTCCTTGTATTTCTCCGGAATTGACCCAGTGAGCAACTCATTGATGTTGGATGCTAGGAAGACTTTTTTAGGGACTTGTGTTTTCCTCTTCTTGGTGCACATTTCCTTTAAGAATTTCGCATATGATGGCACTTGTTGGATTGCATCAAGAAGAGGGACATTGATTTGGACCTTATCAAACATTTCTCTTATTTTCTCCATATGAGCATCTATCTTGTGATTCGTAAGCCTATTTGGAAATGGTACACTAGGCTTATAAGGTTGCTCATCTTCCTTTTCTTTACCCTTGGCTTTTGAAGTGGATGGCTCTGAACTAGAAGATGGGTTGTCAGAAGTTGGTTGCATTTGGATTGGAGGTGTTGGCTTTGGTGCTGGATGGGATGATGGATCAGAAACCTTATTATCTACCTTTTTTCCAGATCTCAGGGTATGAATAGCATGGCATTGACTGGGGCCCGTGTCTTCCACTTCATGCAAAGGGAAGTGATGTTTGGGATTTGGCAATGGCTGGCTTGGTAACATTCCTTTTTGTCTTTCATTCACAGAATTAGCCAATTGCCCGATCTGGACCTGAACTTTATTCATATCCTGTTGATAGTTCTTTGCAAAGGTTTCTAACATTTTCTTCAACTCCGATATTTCTGAATCATTCTGGGGTGGATGTTGATGGTATGGAGACTGGAATTGTGATTGGTAGTGTGGTGGATTTTGATAGGATTGTGATTGTGGTGGACTTTGGTATGGATAAAAATTCGGTGTATTTCGATTGAAACTGGGTGGATGAGACTGAGCATTATATGGATGTGAAAATGGTGGCCTATGTTGCTCAGGACCAGACTGACTCCACGAAAAATTTGGATGGTTTCGCCATCCCAGATTGTATGTGTTGGAGTACGGATTGTGATTGGGTCTGGTAAACGCTGCATTCATGTTCTCTTGATACGATTGAGACTGATATAATGGACACTCCTCAAAGACATGGTTGAGATCATGACAGTAGGTGCAACCCGGTTTGACCATAGGTGATGGGTTGACCTGACTGACAACAGAATGTTCCCTAGACTCAAGCAGTTCTATCCTCTTCATCAATTGGGTGATTTTTGCTTCAGCTGCTATGGAGGATTCTATCGAGTGCATCCCGGTTCTGGAAGTAGTGGGAGTGGGTTTATCAGGGCATGACTCCCACTGAATGGTTTTCTCAGCTAAGGCTTCAAAGAGATCCCACCCCTGGTGCTCATCTTTCTTTAAAAATTCCCCTTGGCACATGGATTCAAGGAGTGTTTTCGTTTGGTAATCTAGACCGTCATAGATAATCTGGCATTGACGCCATTTCTCTATGCCGTGATGAGGACATTGGGCTAGAAGGTCTTTAAAGCGTTCAAGATACTTCCAGAAGGGTTCATTTGGTTCCTGCTTGAATTGCATTATGTTTTTTCTCATGAGGGCTGTCTTGTGGATGGGATAAAATTTCTTAAGAAAGACTGTTACAAAATCACCCCATGAAGATATCGAATTGGCGGGAAGATTGTAAAGCCATTTCTTAGCTAAATCCTTCAGTGCAAATGGTATGAACCTTAACCTAACAGCATCCTCGGTCAATTGGGAAATTCTCATCATTACACATACTTCCTCAAACTCTCGAATGAAGAA
This sequence comes from Agave tequilana, assembly GCA_038442645.1. Classification (NCBI taxonomy): domain Eukaryota; kingdom Viridiplantae; phylum Streptophyta; class Magnoliopsida; order Asparagales; family Asparagaceae; genus Agave; species Agave tequilana. The sequence continues at coordinate 249,773 of JAVJIF010001412.1, forward strand.
GTACGCGTCCTCAGACTCTAGACCATGAAATCGGGGAAGTGTATTGATGAATTGTGGTTTCAGCTCAAAGTGATTTCCATTGGGTTCAGGGAGAAGAATGCATGATGGAAGCGAAGTGCGAATTGGGTAGAATCTATCTTGAAGCGAAACGTTGTTTTCCATAATGTCAAGTGGTTGTGTATATGCAAGTGTAGAAAGTCTAACAAGTCTTGCAGAATTTGAATCCCGGTACCACTCTCGCATATACAGTCACAAACAACGTGCACCGATCACACCAGCGAAAAGAAAAAATGAAAATAACAAACAATAAAAGAAAAATCAATCCAAGCTATCTAGGGTTCCTGGACCTAGACGACTCCTAACTATTCGATGAACTGAAGAAGGTTATTGCTTAAATCAGACCACAGCTAATCAGCCAGGTAGGGGCAAAATACGGTGGGAGGTATCCGTGCGTAAGCAACGGGCCTTAATTACGTCAAACCACGGTATCTTCGAGGCTTAACCTCTTAATCCCCAGCCTTAGACACTGATTTCACCGGAGTATGAATCAAAATCAATTCCCAACTTCAGCCGATCTCCTATTGAGTTCAGATGTCCCTAGGGCCAACGTCTATCAGATTTTATTATAAAGCTTGGGATTGTGAGTGCTGGGATGGTGGTTTTTGGGCTAAGGAAGGATGATGAAATCCCCACCTTATCTTATTTATTGGGTATGCCCTTAAAATCGATTTTGTGCAAGTGTACGATATAAACAAATAAGGTTCACTCAAAGCGATAAAATATCAACCAAGAAGTGAGTCCTAATCAAAATGCAATGCGCACGTACCTTGCTCCAGCACTCTTCAACAGTAAAATAAATGAATTGAAAAGACACGTGCCTAGAAATGCAAACGTCTAATTAATTTTTAACTTTGCAACAAATTTTTTACTGTTGATTATTAGCAGGAATATGGAGAAGCATACAAGAATTTAAGTATTACAGCAGCTGTATTTTGCAGAGCAAGCAACCCTGCAGAAAATCTGTGAGTAGTTCACTCCTCCTTGCCGCGGATCCGCGGCTTTGACCGTGGAATCACGGCAAATCAGAGGGCAACTGGACTCTGCTTTCGAGAGCAGAGGCCCAGAGCCACTTATATGTCACTGCAATGCTAGTTTTCCTGTTTCTTCACCTGTAACCTGCAACAGAGAAGAAAGTTCGTTTAGTTCTTCAATCGAATCAAAACCATTGCTCTCCCCGGCAACGGCGCCAAAAATTTGATAGGGAAAGAATAGTGGAGTATAAATGCACAGATATTCAACAAAAGAGAGAAGGTTTAGAGACAACCTTGTAGTTCTTACTTACTCCAAAATGTATTTATAATGATTGATGTACTCTTTCCAAATCACCGTAATAGCATAGGCTATACGAGCCGATTCTCAGGGAGAGCTTGCGATGGAAGCGTTACGGTTTGGTATTGAAGATGGAAAATGAAGGTTCTTCTTTGTTTTTAAAAGAATGAAAAAGAAATGGAAAAAGAGATAAAAGAATTTGTGGATTTGTGCATGATGGAAAGAAAATGAAAAAATTAGAAAACAAGATTTGCTTTGGAAAGAAAACTAAAAGAAGGAGAACTTTGTAGAAGACTTTAAGATGTGAAAAACCATGACTAGCTACCTTTCTAAATTGCTAACTTACTAGACTCCGTTATGGTGATGCTTGCCTCATGTTGATTCATCGGCATATGTATGTCTTGCGTGTTGGTCTAGTTACTTTCCCACTTGATTGATGGGTGATCTTCTTGGACTTGTCTTGTAGCCTCATTGATTTCATCGGCTCTCAAGATAGAATTTCAATGGTGGACTCGAGGAGTGACACTCAAGGGATGCTAAGGAAGAAGATACAACATTCATTAGTCATTCAAGGCAAATACAACAATTTAGCATTGAAGTAATGAAGTTGTACAACAAATAGCATATGTTTGGTGATCCATCTCCATGTTCCATCAAGGCACTTGTTCTAAAGACAAGGCTCTAAATGAGGCACACATGAATCATATGGAATTACAACAAGAGCTTGCCAAGCATGAAAGTAACCCATCGGGGATGAAAAAGACTCAATAATTGCAAGATGAAAAATTAGCAATCACCCAAGAGTTAGAAGTTAGCAATGTTAGTGGTCAGCTAGTCATGTTAGAAGAAGTTAGCTACTACCCATTAAAAGAAAAGAAAAGCAATTCATGAATAAAAGTGCAAGGAAAGTAAAGCTTAAATTAAAGAATGCAAGTAAAGTACTAGAAATTGCTCAAGTAGAGAAAGGAAATTGGATTAATCCTTGCTTCACAAGTTGTCACACCTTGGTTTACACAAGCTTTCTCTCTCTCTCAATCTCTCTCTCACAAAATTTCTAGGAGGAAGAAGAAGAACTAGAGCAATAAAAATCCTAGAGAAAAACCTACAAAATACAAGCTCTATCCTCTAATCTCTCCTCCCTTCTTTCGCTGGCCCTGGTGGTCTATTTATAGCCTCAGAGAAGAAGGCTCCAGAATCAGACAGCTGGAGAGAATCTCGGGCTCAACGGCCTTGTAACTGCCGCGGAACCGCGGCTCTGATTTCTGTTGCGGATTTCTCGTAGGTTGTTAGCCACGTGGACCTTCTGGAATGTCTGAGCTGGCGCGTGGATGTCTCCAGGTCCTGGGCTCAACCCTTGGGCTCTCTTTTGGGCTTTGATTAATTCTCCTTTAATTTTTGATAATTAAAGGGATTATGGGCCTCTTCTCCATTAAAATATGGACCTGCAAAAATAGAGAGAAAAAGATTAAAAATCACATTTTTATTTATGATATGCATGGTATGGATGTGGCAAAATATACAAAAATGAATAATAATCAGAGCCTATTGGAGTCAGCACCGCTATCGAGGGAGCCCCGGGGGACATTGTCATTGAGGCGGTTGGAGCGATGTCCATTATGACTTCACCTCCACTTGGTAATATCATAGTCATTTGTAAACAAACTTTCCTTGATAATATTATCCTTGTTTTAATAAAGTACTCTTGTAGGTGTTCCGCCTTTGGATGCATCAGCTTCAAGAGAGCCAGCGAGCCTTTCTGAATTCAGGGAGGAGACAAGTACTTCAGCAGTTATGGATGTCTCAGAGTTGAACGTCTTGTATCGTGACCTGCCTTCTTACCAACCAGTGCCTACTGGTGATTTTATGGTGGCTAGGGAGATGAGGGCTGCTCTTCCTTCCATGGAACTGATCACACTCCCAGCAGAATCGGTTGTTGAGATGACGGTGGTTTCCCTGATGCCACCGGTTTTGGTAACAACTAGCCTCTGGGTAATCACCAGTTTGACATCTCCGACGTTGGTTGTTGAGCCAGTTCTTCTTGGAGTAGTCACCAACCCTACCTCTATCATGGCCGGTGTACTGGTATCAATGAAGAATCCTCCTCGACCACAAGCGATTCCTCATCCTTCTCTAACTAGCACTTCTGCCACTTCTTTCACCATTATAACAGTGAAATCAGTAGAAGTTTTGTCTTCTGGGATTACTCGTTCACCGGGAGTAATTGAAGCTGAGAAGGAATTTGTGGCGGAGATGGTCAACAGCTTCTACAAGAGCCTGAAGTGGCTATTGCCTTGATTTTGAAAGGCTTGACCCCTCATTTTTAGCTCTAAAGGTGTTCCTCTCTCGAAACATTGAGAGTATCCAAGATTTTAGAGGGAATGACCAAGTTGCTGTATTGGAGCTCCTGGTGGAGAAGTTTGAGAAGGACGTGGGTGAGTGGCGTCACCTCAGCAGCTCAGGCTTCGATTCTTCAGTTGATGAAAAGTTTGAGCACCTCATGGCTCAAATGTAAAAGGCTCACTTTGCAGTGCAGGAAGTAGCCAAGACAGTATCTTCAGACATGAAGTCCTTGGAGACAAAAGAAGGTAGAAATTGGAGATGCCATTGATGCTTCCAATAGCGCTCTTCTTGATGATGAGGATAAGATTGAGAGGGCCAAAGAGATAATCAAGAGGGCCAATCTTCTCCTGTTTAAGGCTGAAATGGTGCGTCTTGAGGAGATCGCTCGGTTGGAGTAGCTCAGAGACAAAAATAATGAAGTCTTGCAGCAAGAGATGGCATAAAGGACAACTCTGGCTGAAATTGACGCTCGTTTGTTCCAAATGGTGAACTTCAATGAGGCTGAGTTAAGATTGCAGGCATTTATCAGAGCTGCTGAAGAGAGAAAGAATAAGCTGGCCACCCTCGAAGAACGGATCAAGTCCTACGAAGTATCATTGTAGCTTGTAATCCATGTATCTTTTTTTCTTTTTGAATCAATAAAAATAAAAAAGAAACGAGATAGCGGTGTAGTCTTCCAACTTATACCATAAGAATATTAACTAATCTATTCAGTGATTGACAATGTGATAGGATTAGTTATTTCATAAATTATCACCAATAAGTTTGAGAAATGACTTGATTCAAATCTTGTTGGGATAAAAAAAAATAGGACAAAACGAATTTGACGATCTTGCTATTCAGAGGTAAATATTAACATAACAGATTAAAGATCATCGGATTTATAAATTGGTTGTGATGAACTAGACACCACAACAACGTGATAGTTCCTACTAAACTAGAAAAAGAAAGTTGAGTTTTTGTCAGTTAAAAATGACAAACTGGACATGACTGGTTGAAGATTGCTAGACTTAGGATTTTTTTTGTTGTATTCAGCGGTGACAAACTGGAAATGACGATAGGAAAGAAATGTTCTTATTATACTGGGGATAATGAAAGTTAGCTATCTGTCGATTTAGAGGAGATGAACTGGACATGATCGATTGAGGACCGCTATGCTCGAAATTTTGTCATTCAGAGATGATGATCTGGACATGATGACAGAATGGAGGCGAACCCGAATTTAGGTACCCATCTATTCAGAGCTGACTGACAGAACATGATAGACTAAGACACTCTAAATTCTGAATCCACTGCCAGAGATAGTCGTGTTAACTTGGCAACTAGCCCACAAGGGACTGCAAAGGTGGATTGGGTCTTGTACCTGTTGGTTCAGAGGTGGTTGACTGGACTGACCAATTAAGAGATACTAGGCTTGCAATCCGCTATTCAGAGGTTTACTGTTAACATGATAGCAAGAACTCCCGTCCCTGACAGAGGAAAGAAGAACAAAGTTATGGACTTGTCTGTTCAGTGGTGTTAAACTGGACTTGATAGTTTGAGTACCATATAGGGAGAGATCTAGATATCCGTCAGTTCAGAGGTAATATGGACATAACCGTTTAAAAATTGCAAGACTTATAGACCTACCGTTCAGAGGTGGCGAACTAGACATAATGGCAAAGGAGTAGTCCCTGCCGGACTGGAAGATGAAACATGATTATCTGCCAGTTCAGAGGTAACATAGACATAACCAATTGAGAAACCGCCAGGCTCAGGGTTTTTACCCTTCAGAGGTGACAAGCTGGACATGACGGTAAAAGAAATAATTTCATAGGGGGAAATAGGATTTGATCAGAAATTTCGTGGGGAAAATTGGTAGCTTCTTCAGACATTATTTGGAAGAAATTGTCAGAGATATATTGTTAACGTGATAACAAGAAATAATAGACTTCGAGGGAAGTCTACAAAAAACTCACTGGGGAGCTAGAAAATGAGTTCTATAAGAGTTTATATGTCAGTGGTAATCATTAACGTGACAACAAGGACTCCGTGGGAATTCGATAAGGAGAGGATTATTCCCTAAAAAGCTGTCAGAGATAACAATCAAATCTCTTGCTGGGAATTAGAAGGAGGTTTTGTCAGAAGTAATCGTGATAGCTTTTCCCTTGGGAATTTATAAAGCAACTGTCAGAGGTGTTCGAACATAACAATATTTAAGAATGGCATGTGGAGTTTGATCTGCTAGGGATATTAGACAGATCTGCGGGGATGTTGATTCTATCCACCGGAGAATATGTTAAAGTCTCACTACCAGAGGTTTAATGTTAACATGATAGGTTTGACTTATGATTCATTTTGCAGGAGAAATGAATATTATTTTATGTGGTCCTACAATCCCATGAACAGGAATCGGTAAGTGATTTTGGAGAGGAATCAAATGGGATCGGGTCCCTTTAGGATTTTTAGCAAACCTCAGCAGTCAACGGGCTTGGTATGCCTTTTCCAACTACCATTTAAGTTAGGCTAGCCATGTTATCCCCCTCAGCATAATGAGTTGTCAAGGACTTTTTTGTTGGGCTTAAAAGCCAACTATTTCCTCTATTCTTTAGCCATTGGAGGCGTTGGATCATTTTGTTACTTTAAGTAACGTAATGTACCTCCTGGGTTTTCACTCCGCAGTTGAGCTGGGGATTAAAGAAGTGGATATGAATTCCACGAGAACTTTGTCTAGAGATTAACCTTCCTCGTGGAGTACTCTTTGATCCTATTTTGATCGCCGTACTTTGATAGATATGGAAAATGTGGAATGGTTCTACGAAGATGTGTCACGAACCTTCTTTAATGAGTTTGGCTTGATAAGCCATTAGATAAACTCATTCCATCATCTCATGATAGTCGATCTAACGCCACATCTTGATATGAATGTAGAAACAGTGAAAATATTCTGCAACGATGCATCACGAACTTTCTTCAATGAGTTTGGCTTGATAAGCTATCAGATAAACTCATTCAATCAGCTCATCTGACTATTTGGATACCTTATCGTTGGGTCAAGTTTCAATCAATCGAACAGAAGAAGGAAGGCATACCACCATCACATATGGATAAGTCAGGCTAGATGAGCCATCCTTCTAGATCGAGAGGAATGATTAGAAAGAAGAGTGGCTAAAACTGTTACTTAGGTATGCTCGACTTCAAACTATGACCTATTCTTCTAAGCTGAAGATGGGTGCATGTCTATATACTAGAGAAGAGTGACGAGGCTAAAAACTTGACATTTTTCCTTTGTCTTTTCTTCAATGTTTATATCATGTATCATAATGTCACCTATGTTCAGTCGACTCGGCGTCGATCAACCATGATGTGATCCATTGAGTGAGGAAGCTTTTCTTTGGCGCTTTCCCAAACATCTTTGATCTTAAACCCTAATCCATCTCATTTATCAGGGTGGAGCTTCGATCAGAGATATAATATGAACTTAATCATGAGAAAAGTGAAGGCTAAAGCTGAAGTTTCTCACTTTGTTTCTTCTTCAATGTTTACATCATGCATCATGATGTAACTAACGTTCGATCAACTCGATACTGATCGACAGTGAGAGGATCCGTTGAATAAAGAAAGAAGCTTTTCTTTGACGCTCTTCCAAACATCTTGGATCTGAAAGTTTTGATCAGAGGTGTAATGTTAACCTGATCATAGAAAGGCTCCTGTCGAGTTCATCGGTGAGCTAGAGAAGAGTGACAAGGAAAACTGAAGTTTCACACTTTGTTTTTTCTTTAATGTTTACATTATGCATCATGATGTAACCAGCGTTCGATCAGCTCGACACTTATCGACGTGAGATGATCCATTGAATAAAGAAAGAAGCTTTTCTTTGGCGCTCTTCTGAACATCTTGGATCTAAAAGTTTTGATCAGAGGTGTAATGTTAACCTAATCATAGGAAGGCTTCCGTCGAGTTCATCGGTGACCTAGAAAAGAGTGATAAGGCTAAAACTGAAGTTTCACACTTTATTTCTTCTTCAGTGTTTACATCATGCATCATGATGTAATCAGCGTTCGATCGGCTCAACACTGATCGACAGTGAGATGATCCGTTGAATAAAGAAAGAAGCTTTTCTTTGGTGCTCTTCTGAACATCTTGGATCTGAAATTCTGATCAGAGGTGTAATGTTAATTTGATCATAAGAAGGCTCCTATCAAGGATAATACTTCTTCAAGAATCTGCCGTTGATTGGCATCATGAGTGTGTCACCGTCTGGGGTTATAAGACGGTATGCTCCATTTGAGTAGACTATTTCTATTATGAGCGGTCCTTCCCATTTAGGCTGAAATTTGCCTTTGGTTTTGTGTGTCATGACCATGGGTCCTCTGACGGCTAAAACCAAATTTCCTTTCTGGAATACCCTTTTTTTAACCTTCTTATTGAGAAGGCTTTTGAGAATCGAGCTTGGTACAACTCAATGTGTTGTTGGGCTTGTAGTTGTTTCTCATCTAGGGCTTCGAGTTCTTGAAGATGTAGTCAATCATTATCTTCCTTAGTCATCTTGGTCGCTAAGGTGATCCATAGTGATGTCATCTGGATCTCTAGTGGTATGACTACCTCACACCCGTATACCAGAGCAAAAGGCGTATTGCCTGTTGGGACTCGGACCGTAGTTCGGTAGGCTCAAAGGCATTTGCCGAGCTTCTCATTCCAATCTTGTTTGCTTGACGAAATGAATTTCTTTAGTAGCTTGATAATTGTCTTGTTGAATACTTCCGCCAAACCATTAGCAGCAGGGTTATAAACGGTTGACGCCACATTCTGAATTCGGTATTTATTGCAGAACAGGTAGAATACTTGGCTTACAAATTAGGGACCATTATCATGAATAATACGCCTGGGGACGCCAAACAGATGGATGACATGGTATTTGATAAAATTAACCACGTTGCGAGTTTTAACTTCAATAAGTGGTATAGCCTCTGCCCACTTTGAGAAATAATCTGTTATTGCTAAGATAAAATGATGACCTTTTATCGATGAGGGGCTGATAGGTCCTATGATATCGATTCCCCATGCCCGAATGGTCACAAAGCAACAGTCGCGTGAAGTAGCTCTAGAGATTGACGTATAAAGTCTGCTTGGATTTGACAGGCTTTACACCTTTGCGCATATTTAATTGCATCAATTATCATGGTTGACAAATAATAACCGAGCCTGTGCAATCAATCCTTGAGTTTTGGACCTGGTTGATGAGCTCCGCATATACCATCATGTGCCTTTTTAAGCACTTCTTGTGCTTCCAAATTATAGAGGCAATGGAACAAGATACCATCGTATGAGCGACGATAGAGTGTCATTACTATTGGATTATAGTAGAAACAGAGAGACCTTCGTCGGATAGAAGCTGCTTCCTTAGGGTCGTCCGGTAACATGTCATATAGAGCATAGTCAATGAGGGGAAAACGCCAATCTCTAGGTTCGAATATGATTGAGGTTACATGGACTTCATTAGTCCCCACCATCTGTGTAGGACAGACAAAATTTCAAGTGACCACTATAAAATGATAAGTTGTATCAATAGGTAAGGCCAATGTAGCCTCTAGAGTAGCCAAAGCTCTACCTTAGTATTTTGGAATTAGGACACATATTGTTGTAAAAACCATCAAATGAATTAGCCATTTTGATGACTGCATGGTAATAAGGTACCAAATCTTCATGTCGAACCTCGTATTCTCCTTTGACCTGATAACAATCAGCTTTGAATCACCATTGTTTATCTTCGGTAACATCTGGGTGTACCCACATGATTTTCCCAGTCTTCAATGTCAGGGGAAGGAGACCTTTAGCCGCTTGCTGCTTTGTTGAAGGATTACTTATCTCCAGTCGTGCCTTAGGGATTAGAGGAGATCCATCAGGGACTGTGACTTTCGGCAGAGTGCCGAACTCAAGAGTCACTATGTTTGTAGTGACTTTATTTGTTTTGACTTTAAAGTCAGAACTCCGGCGTCGACCAAAGCCTGAATTTTGTCCTTGAGGACAAGCATTTGTTAGTAGGATGATGAACCATCCTATGAAAGAGGCAATAATTGGGATCATTTGTGCGTCCCACTTTATTAGGGCATTGGGCCTCTAACAGCTTCAACTTATTCCCTTTTTGGAGCAAATGGAATGTTGTAACCACTTGCTCCTCTTTGAAGGAGTACTGTTTCAGAGGAAACTTAAACTCCTGCTGACGTCGCTCTTTTTGGTTTTCGGAGGAGTTTCCCCTAACAACTCCACAGACATAGTTTCTTTCCTTTCTGATTGGGAAGACTATGCCATTTCCCGCATCCTTTATTATTCATACCCTATTTCCCTTTAGGTATGGACGGCTCAAACTTTTTAGTCGATTTCTCGGCTATTTCAGCTTGCTCAACTAATTCTTTCTATGTGTGGGCCTTAACAGCTCCCATGCGAATCTCTACTTGGTCCAAGAAGTTATGTCTACATGTCTTTAATAACATAGGTAATGGCATCCCCGCTGGACACATCAGAGATAGGTTCCTGAACCGTTCAATATAATCACGGACCGATTCCCTTTCTTCTGTACGGTGGAAAGATGTTTATCCATGGTTACCTCAGTGTCGTCCTCATATAAGCGAGAGAGGAATTGAGTCTCTAAATCGATCCAAGAATTAATGAAAACCAGTGGAAGACTTCTGAACCAGTCGAAGGCTACTCCTTGGAGAGTACTAATAAACAATCTGGCCATAATAACATCATTATCTATGACATTACCAGTCTGGGACCAGAAGTAATAGCTATGTTGGTTTGGTGAGCTTTTACCATCATACATATGTAATGTAGGTGGCTTAAACTTTGACGGATATGGCACTAAATCCCATTCAAGTGGGTAAGGACGAGTCATACCTGCCTTCTTCAATTCATCCCTCTGAATTAGGATGCGATCTGAGCTTGGATGCCTTTAAGCACCTCGGCGTCGATGGAAGAACTTTCCTTTAACTTCTCAAACTTAGGTTGTTCATCATCATTATGCTCCTCCTTATTATGATTGCTTCTGGTATCATTATTATTTCGGTTGGTGAGGAGTTGAGCTTTGTCCAAGGCATCTTGCTGGGCCTTGGAGGTCTGCTTTTGAGCCTCCATTCGTCGGCGAAGGTCATCATTACTGCTATCGGCCATATTAGCTGATACTCTACCTGTTTGCACAGAGTTGACCGTTGCTGAAGAGACATATCCACTAGTTTCTCCCTCATCGTCAGACCATTGGAAGAGACTTTTCAATGGTTCAGGTGATATCACCCCAGTTCAAGAGGACAGTTATTCATAGTTATAGGGTTTTGCTATCCTGGATCTTGTGCCTCGAAACGTACCTTCTTGTCCTACTAAAACGTGACCCAAGCTGGGGCTATATCTAAATCTGGGGAACTAAACAAAGGGGAATTAGTATCCCGTCTCCCTTGTTTGCCCCTGAGCGGTTCACGTCCCCCCTATCATATTGACGGATGCTGAGGGTATATCTGGCAAGTTTTGTGCTTTGCTCTTTTTGTGGGGCTTAACAGGGGCTCGAATCGATAGTCGATCGAAAACTGACTATCGGGCTGGAGAGTGGCGGGGACTAGCTCTAGTCGGCAATGAAATGAATGGACCATCACCAACTAGCATCCTACTAATTCACAGCAGGAGGGAGAGGTATGGAATAGTTCTAACTTTCGTTTGTTAGTTAAGAACTGATTGGTTGCTAATGTTGCATATTTAATGTTACATTTCCATACTTATTTTAGAATAAAAGCCTGCATTGTCCTAATTATTTGTCTAATTTATTTGCAGGCCCAATCTTTAAGGAGTTGAAGAGAAATGAGCCCAAAGCCCACCAAAATTCTGAATTAAATCAGAATTAATTCGCACTCACTAAATTAGGGCAAAATCAAGAGGTTGAAACCGGTTGAGAAGAATCCTCTCAGGATCGATCGGTTAAAGCCAAGAATCCAAGGCCATTTCTTCAAAATCTCGGAGCCAAACTGCAAAACCAACTCCAGATAAAGTCAGAGGGAGAAACCGGGGAGACCCACCAACAGGGTGTGGCCACCTGGCCACACTCTGGCCGCGTTTTCGCGGCTTTGTTGGGGAGTTAGGGGGAGCGTTTTCTCCCCCGACCTCCCCGGGATTCTGATTGTTGGGTTTTTGGCCTATAAAAGGGCAATTGTTGTGCTGAAATGGGACGTCAAGGCAGATTAGGATTTAGCCTAGTTTTAATTCTTTATAGTTTAGGTTTTTCTTTTCTTATTATGTAATTTGTATGTAACTTAGGGTAGAAGAAGATTCATGTAAGTAAGAGAGAGGGGCTGATGTTGAGAGTGACACCGACGATGTACCCTACTCCTTTCTTTCATTGTCTCAGCAAGTAATAAAGGTAAATGCTTTGTTTGTTTTCTATTCTGCTTTACTTTACATTTGTTTTGCTTTCCTCTTCCTCTTCTACTTTACCTTGGTTGTATTTGTTGAGTGTACAAGTGAATTCCAAAGCAAGTATAACCAAGCTACGTGAGAGCCAGCGATAGTTCATGAAGACGTTCTCCTCTTCCAAGATCCGTATCACTTCGTTCTTCTTATGCTTGACGATATAATGTGCACGGGGACCGAGCTCGAGTTTATGATCTATGCGTTGAACGCCTCCGAAGCAAAAAGATAGAACTTGCAAAACGGTTTCCAGGTAAGTCGTCACTCAACCTAGGTAAGTATTTTTACACTTTTCTCTCATTCTTTTCTGTTACTTCTTTAGTGTAGATCAACACCTCCTCAAACTCTTTCTTCTCCACTTCATTGTACATAGTCGCTTTTCATCGTTTTTTGATTTTTCACCTTCTTCATCTCTCGCTTTCTTCTTAACTTTAACCATTAACTTTCTTTTTCTTTTTCATAACATAAAACAGATAAGATCTTTCGCTTATTTTCTTAACGATTTCAATAAAAAAACGTAAAGCTTCCATCGCAAACCCTCCTTGTGGATCACAACCCGCATAGCCACTTGCTATAGCGGAAGAATTGAGCACTTGCACATTTTCTTTCTTAAGTTCTATAATCTTATATTTTGTGTGCAGGTTTAGCCTCAATCAAATTTTGGCGCCGTTGCCGGGGAGGGTAAAATGGTTTTTATTGAAATCTGAATTTTTATTGAAAATTTTTTCGAACTAAACGAATTTTCTTCTCTGTTGCAGGTTACAGGGCAAGCAAAGCAGGAAAATAAGTTTGCAGTGACATACAAGTGGTATTGGGCCTCTGCTCTAGAAAGCAGAGACCCATTGCCCTCTGAATTGCCGCGTTTCCACGACAAAAGCCGCGGAACCGCGGCAATGAAGAGTTGACTACTAACAGCTTTTTGCAGGGCTGCTTAATTTACAAAAATTCTAGTTTGCTGTAATTCTTTATTTCCTATATGACATCACATAAGCCTGCTAATAACCAACAGTAAAACGTTTGTTGCAAAAGTTAAAAATTAATTAGACGTTTGCATTTTAGGCACGCGTTTTTTTCAATTCATTTATTTTTACTGTTGAAGAGTGCTGGAGCAAGGTACGTTCGCATTGCATGTAGAATAGGATTCATCTCTTGGTTGATTTTCATTGCTTTAAGTGATTCCTATTTACATATCTTGTACACTTGCACAAAATTATCTTAAGGGCACTAACCCATAACAAGATAAGGTGGGGATTTAGTCACCCTTCCTTAGCCCAAAAATCACATTCCAAGCACTCACTAACCCAAGCCTAACTAAAATTGAGTAGACGTTGGCCCTAGGGACATCTCGGACTCAATTAGGAGATTATCCTAAGGGGGAAAAATGTTGGAATCTAACTCCTGCAAAATCAGTGTCTAGGAAAGGGATTGAGGGCCGAAAGCCCGAAGGTTGGTGGTTATTTAATTAACGAACGTCTTTGACGGAAAACCTCTCACCAACCTTGCCCTGACCTGGCTGATTAGCTTGTGGTTAAAGTCTACATTAGACCTCCCGTGGACAGTCTAACCAGTTAGGAGTCGTCTAGGTCCTAAGTCTACCCTAACTTAGGCTAGAATTTTTTCTTTTTTGTTTGTTTATTTGTTTGTTTTTCTTTGTTTGTATTCTATTGTGTAATATGGACCATAATAATAATTTTTTCAACTACAATAATAATCCATATTACACACCGACTTCATTTTAGGATATTACCAACCCGACATATCATAACTTTGACCAACCTAGTGTGCCGGATTGATCTTATCCGAATCAATATGACCCATACCCCCCATCTAATAACTATAATTTCCATAATGATTTCAACTCTTCACCGAGTCAGTGGGGATTCACCTACCCCGAGTCAAATTTTCAACCAAATTATCCCCCTTCTCCACCTAGTGCACAATATTTTCAAGAGTCATACTCAGTTCCACCCGTACAAATAGGAAACCATCAATTTTGGAAATGAGTATGCGTGAGTCTAAACACAAATCCAAAAATCTGATGGACTCACAATTTCACTACCACTTCCAGGACAATTCTTCATCTTTTCATCAAAACAATGAACCTATCAACTATGCAAAGATGCTTGAATCCATGACTCGGCTCAAAGCACTCGTAATCGTGACATAGATATGATGGTCGAATCTCTACGTTCCCACCGTCCTGATGTCACTTACCATTCTGTTAGAGCCGAAGAGTCAGGTTGTTTTGAAATCAAGATTCCATTTCAGAACAACCATGTGAACTTACCCAAACTCCAAATGATATTGATAGTTTGGCTAATTTTCCTTTTCCTGAAATAGAACTTGAAAATGATTATGATCCTGAACCCCAACTTAGTGATTCAATTCTATTTCCTGATTCGATTATGACTCCGGTATCTTCACCTGACTTCAATCTTTTCTCGGAGTCAACATTGGATCCTGTACCAATTCATAAAGAAATTGAATCACCCATCTTTGAGGATCATGTTGAACTTGACCAACTTTACAATTTTGAAAATCCCATGGATAAATTGGCAATTCTCCATTTTTTGATATTGAACTCAATGAGATATGTGACCTAGATTCTCAAATCTGTGATCCAGTTCAACTTTCTGAATCAATCTTGACTCCCGTTTTGTTACCAAACTTGAGTAATATTTTAGAGTCAGTTTTGATTCCTCCCTATCATTCATGAACTGGAATCACCCATATTAGGTCACACTCCATTGTTGGAAAATACATGTGGACTGGAGTTTCAACTTCTTGACTTGGGCCCAATTTCTGAACCTATTTCGACTCCTGAACCTTTACTTGACTTAAGTCACCTTCCTGAGTCGGTATTAGTTCCTGTCCTTCCTGAGTCCAAGTCAACTGTTCTATCATTTCATACTCCATTCTGGGACGAGGTGGTTGACAAATTTGACTCCGAAAACAATTATGAAATATGAAAATTAGATGGGGTTAAATATTTAATAAATATCCTTTATGGATTTATCTTTTTAATGGGTTATATTAAAGATATTTCTGGTGGGTTCCTCCGAGACCCACGAAAAGTTGATTGGGCCGCGTTTCGTGGACCAATCAGACCACCACCGGAACCACCACCATAAGGTAACATTTTCCTTCCCTTTCGTCTTTTTCATGCATCTATGCATTAATTCATACATTGAGGACAATGCATGAGATAGGTGTGGGGGAGGGTCTAACATAACTTTTCTTTTTGTTAAAAAAAAAAATAATTAACATTTTTCTTTACTTTTAAAAACTTTTTGAAAAATAGAAACAATATTTTGACTTATTTTTGTAAGAAATTAAGTTAATTTTAAGGAATAGGAAAATCCAAATTAGGATTTCTTATACTTGGTCAAAATAAGATTATTTGTTTGATTTATAGAGTTAGGAAGATAATTTGTCAAAGTAATTTAGTCTTAATCTTTACCTTGATGAAATATGCACACTTCATACACTTACACACTTAGGGTTCAAAAACAAAGATTCTTATGCCTTATAAAAAAAAGAAAAAAAAGAAAAATAAAAGAAAAAAAAGAAAATCAAGTCTAATTATTGATTAGCTAGATGCTTTGGCCTAAGCAAGCCTTAGTATTTATGCGAAAGATGATTAGATAAGTTATAAAAAAAATTTATATATATATATACAAACAAATCTAATTATTGACTAGCTAGGTGCTTTGGCCTAAGCAAGCCTTAGTATTTATGCGAAAGATGAATAGATAAGTTTGAAAAGAAAAATCCTCTGATTAAGCTGGGTATTTGTGCCTAATAAAGCATAAGTATTCACGCCTAAAAGAGGTTCATATAATAAAATCCTTAGTTTTGTGGCCTTGTTTGCTTGAGTCCTTAAGTCCTTGGGGTGTTTTCTCACCTGGTGCCCTAAGACCGTTTGGTTTGGGAGTCATCGATTAAAGGCTCGTTACATGGGCATATTAGAAAGCCTAATAAAACTAAGGAATAATACCACAAAAAAAGTATATATATAAAAATAAATAAGGCATAAGAGTTAGAGTTAATGAACCCTGAGTCAAAATTTTCACAATTACAAGTGCATATGACTTAGGGTAAAGTAATAGACTAGATGAGAAGTACAATTTGACTCCTTACTTTGATTGATAACAAATTTTTGAATAGAGACTAAGTTTATGAATGAAAAATTCTGTTTTCCTATAACTTATAGATTGCTTAGATCTTACAATCATATTTCAAATATTTTTCTCTTTCAAAAAGCTTTTCGAAAATACTAACTCTTTATTTCCCTTTCTTTATGGATTTTGTGGGTGCAATCCGCTGAAAACCCTCACGAGACAAAACTCGTCCTCTAGGGGGAACCTAGAGGTTTAACGGCTTGTTGCACGTGCTCAGTGCAATCGCGTGACCTGCGAAAGTGGTCTAATAATCCTTAGTATAATTTAGTTGTTTTGCTCGAGGACGAGCAAAAGATAGGTATGGGGGTGTGATTGGTTGTTAATGTTACATATTTAATGTTACATTTCCATACTTATTTTCGAATAAAAGCCTGCATTGTCCTAATTATTTGTCTAATTTATTTGCAGGCCCAATCTTTAAGGAGTTGAAGAGAAATGAGCCCAAAGCCCACCAAAATTCTGAATTAAATCATAATTAATTCGCACTCACTAAATTAGGGCAAAATCAAGAGGTTGAAACCGGTTGAGAAGAATCCTCTCAGGATCGATCGGTTAAAGCCAAGAATCCAAGGCCATTTCTTCAAAATCTCGGAGCCAAACTGCAAAACCAACTCCAGATAAAGTCAGAGGGAGAAACCGGGGAGACCTTCCAACAGGGTGTGGCCACCTGGCCACAACCTGGCCGCGGGCGGCTTGGGCCGCGTTTTCGCGGCTTTGTTGGGGAGTTAGGGGGAGCATTTGCTCCCCCGACCTCCCCGGGATTCTGATTGTTGGGTTTTTGGCCTATAAAAGGGCAATTGTTGTGCTGAAATGGGACGTCAAGGCAGATTAAGATTTAGCCTAGTTTTAATTATTTATAGTTTAGGTTTTTCTTTTCTTATTATGTAATTTGTATGTAACTTAGGGTAGAAGAAGATTCATGTAAGTAAGAGAGAGGGGCTGATGTTGAGAGTGACACCGACGATGTACCCTACTCCTTTCTTTCATTGTCTCAGCAAGTAATAAAGGTAAATGCTTTGTTTGTTTTCTATTCTGCTTTACTTTACATTTGTTTTGCTTTCTTCTTCCTCTTCTACTTTACCTTGGTTGTATTTGTTGAGTATACAAGTGAATTCCAAAGCAAGTATAACCAAGCTACGTGAGAGCCAGCGATAATTCATGAAGACGTTCTCCTCTTCCAAGATCCGCATCACTTCGTTCTTCTTATGCTTGACGAAATAATGTGCACGAGGACCGAGCTCGAGTTTATGATCTATGCGTTGAACGCCTCCGAAGCAAAAAGGTAGAACTTGCAAAACGGTTTCCAGGTAAGTCATCACTCAACCTAGGTAAGTATTTTTACACTTTTCTCTCTTTCTTTTCTGTTACTTCTTTGGTGTAGATCAACACCTCCTCAAACTCTTTCTTCTCCACTTCATTGTACATAGTCGCTTTTCATCGTTTTCTGATTTACCACCTTCTTCATCTCTCGCTTTCTTCTTAACTTTAACCATTAACTTTCTTTTCTTTTTCATAACATAAAACAGAGAAGAACTTTCGCTTATTTTCTTAACGATTTCAATAAAAAAACGTAAAGCTTCCATCGCAAACCCTCCTTGTGGATCACGACCCGCATAGCCACTTGCTATAGCGGAAGAATTGAGCACTTGCACATTTTCTTTCTTAAGTTCTATAATCTCGTATTTTTTGTGCAGGTTGTACCTCAATCAAGAACTCTCGTAGATCAGCATCAACCAAGCTTACACGATCTTGTACATAGACTCGAGGCGATCGTGTACTGTGTTGTTCGAATTGGGGGATAGCATTAAGGCTTCTATTTTTAGGAGATTTGAAAATCACCTTATCAGTTATATTAACTTCGTTTGGTGGAGTTATACTTGTAGCTCCGCCCCCAAGCGCGAACTTAGTGCCAGAAGACTTTGGGGGTGAAGACATGGTGACTTCGCCTTTAGCATGCAGTGGTGCTTTGCCCTTTGCCTTGTTGCGAAGGTATTTAGCACTGCAGAGTGCTTCAATTCCAGCCTCGCGGCTAAGAAATTTAATAGTTCCTTTAGGTACTGGAGCTGCGCTATCAGTACATAGGGCCGCCTTCTTAACTCCGCTGATTGGTCACTAATGTTGCACATTTATTATCATATTTCCATACTTATTATAGAATAAAATCTGCATTGTCCTAATTAATGTTTAATTTATTTGCAGGCCCATTCCTTAAGGAGATGAAGAGAAACAAGCCCAAAAGCCCAACAAATTCTGATTAATTCAGAATAAATTTGAAATGAAGAAATCAGGGCAAAATCTTGGTATATAAGGAAGTTGAGAAGAATCCTCCCTGAATCAAGATGAAGAAATCAGGACAAAATCTTGGCATATAAGGAAGTTGAGAAGAATCCTCCCTGAATCAAGATGAAAAATCAGTACAAAATCTTGGCATATAAGGAAGTTGAGAAGAATCCTCCCTGAATCAAGATGAAGAAATCAGGGCAAAATCTTGGCATATAAGGAGGTTGAGAAGAATCCTCCTTGAATCAAGCACAATCAAAGGTTGTTTTGTCAACTTTTGAAGCAAAAACAAGAAAATCAGAAGAAGATACGGGAATACATCAGACTAGGAGATCCCCCAATCTTCCTGGGATCTTCTCCTTTAGGTTTTTCCCTATAAATACTGGTTTTAGCTGAGCAAAGGGAGGATCATGCAGAGATAGGATTTAGTCTAGTTTTTCCATTTTTTTAGTGTAGGTTTTTATTTTTCTTTTCATGTAATTTTTAGCTTTCATTTATGTAATTCAGAGGAGCTCAGACTTTCATAGAAGAACAAGAATGAAGCTTGAGCTAAGAGTGACACGGTGTAAGGTTTCATTCTTTTCTTTTATCGTTATGAAATCAAATCTGTATTCTCTCTTTGTATGTACTTCATTTTAGTTTTCTTCTTCTTCTTCTTTTCTACTTCACTCTTCTTTTGGTACAATTGTCTTCCAAGTAAGTCTAAAAGCATCGAAAGAGCCTTGCCTTTGCGAGTGCCACCGATAGCTCATGACGATGGATGTGAGTCTCTCTGTATCATTTCATGCTTGAAGTTGTCTTGATGATGTAATGTGGAAGAGACAATACTCAACTCTTATGGGCTATGCGTTGATTGCCTCCACTTCAAGGTAACATCGTCGCCAAAGATTCAAGGTAAGCTTTTGTAAAAAGAAGGTAAGTAATTATTTTTCTTTCTTTTCTTTTATTTCTATAGATTAAATCACCAACACCACATCTTCCAAATCTTTCTTTTCTAATTTATTTGTATATAGTCATTTTCTGATTTTCTCTACCTTCTCCATCTATCGCTTTCTTTCTAACTTAACCTAACTCTTTTTCAACCTAACTCTTTTCCATTTTCATTTCTTAAAACAAAGAAGAACTTTCATTTTTTCTTCATAACGATTTCAATTAAAAAACCTTGAACACTTCTATCGCAAACCCTCCTTGTGGATCACGACCCGCATAGCCACTTGCTATCGCGGTAGAATTGAGCACTTGTACATCTTTATTTTTAAGTTCTGTAATTCCGTATTTTGTGTGCAGGTAAAGCCGCAATCATCCGCTCATAAGGGCAAAGTTGGCACTAGGAACTAGTGCTCTCGGGTTGGACGAAGACAGTAGAAGTTCATGCCCTTGTGGTTCCATATCAGCCTCACGGCTAGCATCAGCAATGCTGCCAAAATATAAGGGCATCTTGCCATTGTCTTCGTGTGAAAGGTGAGGTTGTGCTTCAACTTCGCCTAGAGTTTTGCAAAAAGCCTTTGGCTTCGCCTTTCACACCTGCTTGTTTTGAGTAGCCGTAGGTTCGAGGGAAACCTCTTGGGCTTCGTGTGAGATGTCTGTAGCCTCGATTGAGACTAAGGTGTGTTGAAGCGAGATTCACCCACTTGTACACGCGGTTGCTAAAGCCTTGGGTCATTTCTGCTCTGTAGCCACTGGAGCGTTGGCTACAGAAACCTTCCTATGCTTCTGTGGTACTGGACTACCCCAGAGAGTAGTTCCTCGAACTTCTTTTTGGTCAAAGTGGATGACCAAGTTCTCAACGATAACGGTTTCAGCATTCTGATCGTTACATTGCAACATCATCTCCTTGTTGCGGAAGAAAACTGCATTCCCCAGCGGAGTCGCCATCTTGTTTCCATTGAAAATTTGATAAAGGAAAACTTACAAAGAAGAACTGAGGAGCAAAATTATAGGTAATTCTTTTAAAGAAAGAAAATTACAGGCAGATCTCCTCTGAGATTCTAGGAAAGTTTGCTGGTAGAAATCTGATTAGTGCACGATCACTTTATCCCTTTGACAATGTAATCGGTCAGGTGGCCAAGTTGCCTCCTTGATAGAATTTCCTTCTCCCTTGATTTCGAAAGTCTTCAAAGGTGGAAGGCGTGTTGGAACCGTGGATGAAAGAGAACTGAATCTCTGAGGTTTTGGAAGCAAGCTGAGGCGTTGGAAGCAAGAAAGCAAGAGGACACTTTTGCTATAGTGTTGGCTCAAAGGCCATTAGCCCTAAGTTTTGATGATTACAAACTATATGTAGTTAGGTATTAACAAAGTTGTTTAAATAAAGTTTCAGGTAAAAACATTGGTTGATTGACGGCTCCTACACAAGACTCACATTTGGAAGCCGCGAGGATTTAGATCCCAGAGCCGAGCACACTAGAAGCGCTCAAGGATCAATCAAACAAGTTAAGAAGACTTTACAACATTTGTATCTTTTCATTTTTCTTTTAGTTAGGATTTATAGTCTATTTGTCAAAGCCTAGATGATAGAGGTTGATAACATTGGGATTGCCACACACACACACATGTGATATTGCTTTATGCTTTCAAATAAAACTTTATTACAAAATTTCTTATCAGGTTTCAGAAAATTCGATTTTGGAAAATTCGGTTTTTGGAAAAAAAAAGTTTTTGGAAAAACGGTTTTTAGTTTGGAAAAATAATTTTTAACAAAATATAATTCAAATCTTTTTGTGTTGATCTATGATCACACTCTGGTCTTTCCAAACCCTATAACCTTATTTTGTATATATCCATCTAAAGAAATTTTTATCGAAAAAATTTAGACTTCAAAAAGTTTTCAAAAACCTCACTTTTGGCCTAGTCCGATCGACCGCATGGTCGACCACTCATAGAGCAGAACTGCTCTGTCAGTCGACCGGGCGGTCGACCGACATGCACCAATGTGCATTGTGCACATCGGTCGACCGGCCCGGTCGACCGGCACAAAGAGCAGAGCTCTCTGTTTGTTCCAATCGACTGGCCCGGTCGACCGACAGAGAGTGGTCACTCTCTATTTGGGACTTCGGTCGACCGGCCCAGTCAACCGCTTTCCCAATAGTCGAAAATCCGACCGTTGGCGGTCGACCGTCCCGGTCGACCGACAACAGTCAGAATCTGCTGACAGATTTCAATGGCTATTTTTTGGTTTATCTTTTGTTGGGCTTCTTCTCCCAATGAATATTTTGGCTTGTTTAACCTTGTTTTCATCCCTTGTAAACAGTGGGAGTGTTTTACAACTCATGCACAACATTTACAAGAGTAAAATCAAATTTTCTCAAAGTTTAGCCTTTTAGCAAAAAGAATTTTCTTGAGCCAAATTTTCAATCCTTTGTGTTTTAGCTTGAAGCCTTCTCTTCTACTTCTCTACTTGTTTTAGAACCACACAATCCCTAAGTTTCATCTCCTCATCTTGGTTATAGGATTGTGCAAGTGAGCTTTGTTTGTGGTCAAGTGTTGATCACGTTTCTTCATATTGAGAAGTTGTAGAGGTTGCGGCCTCAAGCGAGCTAGTGAGCTCTAAGTTGGTGTTGCGGCACCATGAGAGAGGACAAGTGTGTTCGAAGAGTTCTAGTGAGAACTTATATTGACGATCCGATGGGATCAAGCATAGTGGAAATCCTTCATCGTGTTGAAGGCGGGGACGTAGAGTAGTGGCTCGAACCTCGAAACATATTCTCTTGTTTGCGATTGTCCACTTATATCTAAACTCTCTCTCCTTTACTTGCACTATTATTTGTTTACTTCCTTGCAAGTTATAATATTATTGTTGTTTATTGTTAATTAGTTTTTAATCCACATTTTTTGCCACCTTGTATAGCCATCACCTATTCACCCCCTTCTAGGTGATTTCAATTGGTATCAGAGCCTAACCCTAGCATTTGGTTTAACCACCTTAGGGAGATCCTCATTATTGGCTATATCTATTTGTTGCATTGATCATTTGTTGTGCACTATACTTGTATTCATGGCATCAGTTGACTTTTCTAGCATCAAGTCCCCACCCAAATTTGATGGGTTGAACTTCCCCATTTGGAAGGTCAAAATGAACCTATTCCAAAAATCCCTAGGAGTTAGAGTTGCCAAGTCCATCACCAAAGAATTTATTGAACTTCTCACTGATGAGAAAACATGGTCCGAAGAAATCTCTAAGGACTATGAGGCCAATGGTAGAGCCCATTATGCACTCACTCAAGCATTAAATGAAGATGATCTTTCCCGCATCATAAATTGTAAATTTGCTTTTGAAGTTTGGAATGTGCTTATTGTTACTCATGAGGGAACGTCGCAAGTCAAGAGATCTAAAATTGACTTGCTCCATTCTCAATATGAGAATTTCTATATGCTTGATAATGAAGGCATAGATGACATGCTCACTCATTTCACCAAGATTACTAACGCCTTATCTTCTTTAGGTGACAACATCGACAATAACCAAAAGATCCAAAAGGTCATTAGAGCTCTTCCCAAGTCTTGGGAAGTCAAGGCAACTACCCTCAAAGAGCTAAATGATAGGGAGGAGATGGACTTCTCTGGCTTCATCGGCAATCTTAAAACCCATGAGATGGAGATGAAAGTAAGAGAAGAAAGGGAGGCACCAAAGAAGAAATCTCTTGCTGTCAAGGCGGCTCCATCCTCCTATGATGAAGAGGATTCATCGGAAGACTACGATGAAGACTTTGCCATGCTCATAAGGAAGGTGGGCAAAATGTTCTATAAGAAAGGTAGACAAAGCAACTTCCGAAGAGGGAGACCTCAAGGAAGATTTGAAAAGAAGAGAGAGGAATCGGGTCCATGTTTTCATTACAAGAAGACGGGACACCTAATTGCCGATTGCCCCTCTCTACAAGCTACTACCTCTAAGAACGTGCAAAAGAAGAAAAAGGCGATGGTGGTCACGTGGGATGACTCGGAGTCAGAATCCGAAGAGAAGATCGACGCCGCTCACATGTGCTTCATGGCACATGGCGATGATGCTTTCAAGGTATGTCTAGAAAACTCTTTAGATGATGAAGACTTAACCATGGATGAACTTGCACATTTTTTTGAAGAATTATAAAGTAGGTATGAAATATCACTTGCTCAAAATAAAAAAATAAAAAAGGAGAATGATTCCCTAAAGAATAAATTTGAGCTTGTTTTAAAAGAGAAAAATGAATTATCAAATTCTTTTGAGAAAATGAAAAAGGATTTTGAAAAATACAAAACATCTTGTAAAGGAAAAAGCCCTATTTTTACTTGTAATAAAAATGAATTTTAGAAATCCAAAAACGTATTGAAGCTTTAGATACAACTTTAAAGAAATGTGCTTTTGACATGACTAAATTTGCATCTATGTTTCTTAGAGGAAAATCTCAAGGGAAACATACTCATCATCATGCATCTAACACACACAAACATGCACACACACGCACAAGCATGCATTTATGTATGGTAAAATTTATATATGTGCACATTGTGGCCGCAAAGGCCATCTAGCAAAATTCTGTTATGCTAAGCTAAACTTGTCAAATAAAAATGTTTGGGCTTGAGAAAACACTAACCCTATAGGACTCAAAAAGATTTGGGTACCAAATTTTTAAGAGTCATACTCATCTTTTTCAGTCGCACCAATTCAAAATGAACAACCATCCATCCTGTAAATGAATATGGAACTCTTACGTGAGTTCAAGCAATAATTATAAAATCTGATGGACTCACGACTTCACCATAATTTTCAAAACTAACTTTCATACTCACCTTTTCAAGAAGAATCAATTGCAAAGAGTATAGAAGACATGATTCAGACTCAAAATTCTGTTACCCAGCCTATCAGTAGGTTAGGTTCAATAATAAGTGAATTAATCAATGAGAATGAAGAAAGTCTTTCTTGTCAACTTTTGACCAATCCTTATATCCCTAACTCTGATTGGACCCAAGAATCATATTATTTTGGAAATCAAGTGTAACGACCCGATCCTATAGATACGGAGACGTTATGGCGACGCATATACGCAAGGGAAATACCCCACGTATACACGCTAGGATCGGGTCGTTACATCAAGATTCAATTTCAGTACACCCATTTGAACTTGACCAAACTTCAAGTTTTAAAAATCACATTGACATTTTGGCAAGTTATCCCTTTTCTGAAATTGAAATTGAACATGAAAGTGATCTTGAATCTCAAGTTGGTAATACCATTTAACTTTTTGACTCAATAATGTCTCAGGTATCTTTACCAGATTTTTTTTCATATTCCGGAGTTAACATTAAATCCTGTACCAGTACACCATGAAATTGAATCACTAATATCTTATGATCACACTTCATTGATCAGGAAAGTGTGTAAACATCAAGTCTTTGGTTTGAACCCTATTTTTGAACCAATTTTGGCTCTCACTTTTAAATCTGGACTTGATCTGAGTCAAATTCCCGAGTTGGTATCGGTTTTTGTTCCTGTTCCATTTAAGTCCAAATCAATCATCTCCCAAAATCACACTTCATTGTTGGACAAAGGTGTTGAACAAAATAACTCAAGAATTATTTTTGAAAATTAGAAATTGGATGGGGATAATTTTTTAAATAAGACCATTTACTTCATTATTCTTATATGGGTTATATTCAAAAGGTCACTGGTGGGTTCCTGATTATTCCACAATATATAATTTGGGCTGAATTTCATGGGCTAATCAGACCACCACCGGAACCACCACCCTGAGGTAATTTTTACTTTCCTATTTGTGTTAATGCGTATATACATTCACGTTGCATTGTGGACAATGCATGAGATAATTGTGGGGGAGGATTTACTAACATAGTTAATTTTAAATTTTCTTTCTTTTACACTTCTTTTTATAAAATCTTTAGATTTTTCTTTTGTATAGAAACTCTTTTCTTTTCTTTTTACAAAATGTTTTGAAATAAGAAAAATAGTTTTGATTTATTTTTAAGAAAATTAAGATTATCTTAGGAATTAGGAAGATTTAAAACCGAGTCAAAATAATAGATCTTATTTAAATTTTAGGATAAGAAAGTAAGATTGGAAAGATAATTTGATTTTAATTTTTTTGCCTTAGATATATGCACTTCACACTTACACAAATTTTTTTTGGGATTGAAACAAAGACTGAAAATTCCATAAAAATAATAATAATAATAATTTGATAATAAAATTACTTATTGAAGTTGGATAATTATACCTCAGGAAGCATGATTATTTACGCCTAAAATCGTGGACAAAAACAAAATAATTCCCTTTAATTTTGTGGCCTTGTTTACTTGAGTTCTTAAGTCCGAGAGATATTTTCTCATCTGGTGCACTAAAATCATCTGGTTTGGGAGTAACCGGCTAAAGGCTCACTACTCGGGTGTTCGGTCACAAATATTGCATACATATTGTCACATTTCCATACTTGTTATATAAATAAATCATATTAATAAGTCCTATTATTCTTTATAAAATGCAGGCCCATTGCTAAAGGATAGGCCAGAGAAACGAGCCAAAAGCCCATTTAATTCAGAATAAATTCAAAATTAGGGAATCAGGGCAGATTTGAGCAAATCATGGAGGTTGAAAATAGGTTGAAATGAATCTTCCCAAATCAAGCGGTTAAAGCCAACAAATCAAAGATCGTTTCGTCAAATCTGCGAGCTGCAACAGTAAATCCAACAAGACAAAAAGAAAGCCCAAAGCCCCGCCAACTGTTCCCCACCTGGATGTGGCGAATTGGCCACATCCAGGCCGCGGATCCGCGGCCCAAGCTGCAGATCCGCGGCTTGTTGGTGGAGATAAGGGGAGCGTTTGCTCCCCTTATCTCCTCACTCCCTTCCCTCTGGGTTTTGCCTATAAAAGGCAGGGTTTTGTACTGAAAATTTAGCGAGGACTAGGATTAAATTCTTGCTCATTTTAAGGTTTAGGCTCTTTGTTAGATGGTGTAGAAAAGTTGTATCTCTATTCTTTAATTTGTAGTTTAGTCCAAATACCCGTGAGAGAGAGGAACTGAGTGATTGTAATCTGAATATTGAAGTGACATCAATAAAGGGTCAAGCTTTCTCCTCTTCCATTCAAATTCATGGGTATGTCTTATGTTATTTTCATGTCTAGTTTTATATTATTCATGAGTAGCTAAATCGGTTTTCTAGGCTCACTATTACTCCTCTCTCTGTTCCCTATTCTTTTCAAATGGTTTTGATGAAATGACCCAATGAATTATTTGCATGCCTAAATTAAGCCTTTCTTCTTGAAAGTGTTCTTGAAGGCACATGAGGATGGGTTGAATTTTTAACTTCTACCACTTTTCAAAACATCTCTTGAACTTATTTTTATCTCATACTTGAACTTCTTGATGATTTAATATTCAACTCAAGACGATTTCTTAAAGAAAAGAATTAACCTTTCCAACCATCTTATGTGTTTTGCTTAAAACTTTCTAGAATCAATCTTAAGTTTTGCCTATGATAAAGTTGAGGAATTAAGATTTTCAAGAGAAGAACATATCATTGAGTAGTGAGATAGTGAGCCCAGATTTTCTTCTTCATTAAAAATAACAAATCACTCTTTAAATTTTATACAAAAATTCATCTTTTCCAAAGCCTTCTCCAAAGTTGCAATTTCTCTTTTAATCATCTCCCTTCTTTTTATTCTCTTTTTCAACTAAAAAATTAGCACCATTCTTAGCTTTCTAAACAAAACACCGAAAAGCTCTTATCGCATTCCTCCTCGTGGACACGACCGTTAGCCCAAAGTTGCATGGTAATTCTCTTATCTCTTTGATTTTTAATCAAATTTTTGGTGTCGCTGTCGGGGACGGAACGGTGTATTTATTTTTTAAGAAGTTTGGTATCTTGTTTCAGAGACTTCAAGATTAAGATCTAGCTTTCAAGCTTTGCAGGAGAAGACTTTCTATTCTGTGCCCCTACTCTCGAAAGTAGGAAATAGAATTTCAAGAAATTGCAAGTGCAAAAGTTAAAATTTTTATTCGACTACTAAAAGTCTTTTTTTCAGGACATATTGCTTGCAAAAATTAAGTTTTTGTGTGTTATATTCTTGCTATATCTGCTATTCATAATCCCTGTTTTAATCCAATAGTATTTTGAGTGATTGTTAATTACTTAAAAAACGTTTAGACTTGCATTCTAGGTATTTTTCTAATTACATTTATTTTACAATTACTGTTGAAGATAGCTGGAGATAAGGTACGTATGCATAGCATATAGTTTAAGAAACATTCTTAGGTGATATTTGTTGGCCCAGAGGCCTTCCACTCTAGTTTTGATGATGATTAACTCATGAAGTTATATTTACTAATAATCTTGTGATGTTTAGTTTCAGATTCTTAACCAAGATATTAGTAGGTGATTAGCTTCAACAAAGGTGTTTTGGAGCTTCTCACATGGTGATTCAAGAGCCCGAGCATCAAGATCATATATAGCACTCGTTGGAGTCAAGCTCGGTGGATCACAGTTTGGATCGAGTCGGCTTGTAGACGGAGTTCGTCAAGAAGACTTCGGTACTTAGTTTAGTTTATGTTTTTAGATCCATTTGTAAAGACTAGATAGTGTGATATGCTCAAGTTCACAACACACACATTTGTTTAAGTTTTCATGTTTTGGTTTTCGGTTTTTGGATTAACCGATCTTGTTTTCATGAATAGATAGATTCAAAACAAGTTTACATGGTTTAATATATATTAGATTTGTTCTATATACATGTATGCTTCATATCTTAGACAAACTTATTTTGATATGCCTATTCATGTGTTTAGAGTTTGTGTTTTAACAAAACATATTTTTGGATTATAGTCAAAAATATTGATATATATCTTTATATGTACATTGGAGTATATCCACATACTACATGCCTAAAAGTTGTTTAAATATTATGTTTTTGTATTTGGATGAGTTTTGGAGAAATCGGAGTTCCATTTGAAAAATTCAAGTTTTGAAAAATACAGTTTTGGTTTTCGGCAAAATTTCCATAATACAAAAAAAGTTCAAAATGTTTGTAACTTGGTTTGATTTTTACTCAAACAAGTTTGTTTATCAATGTATTATACTGAACTTATTTTTGTTGATTTTTAGAGATTTTATGGGATTTATTTGAGAATTAAAAACCATGTTTTTTAGTCCCTTAATTGCTTCTGCCAGGCCCTGGCGGTCGACCATGGCGGTCGACCGGACCAGGAGCCGGTCGACTGGAATGGTCGACAGGATGTGCACGAGACGTGCACAAAGGCCATAGGTTTTGGCCGGTCGACCGGGCAATCGACCGACTGAAGTCCCCATACTCTCGGGTAAGGGCGGTCGACCGGTGGTTGGCAACGGTCAAAATTCGACCGTTGGCCGGTCGTCCAGTCGGTCGACCGGATGGTCAAATCTGACCATATTTGCAGCCAACAGCTAGTTTTTTTAAAGGAGCTATAAAAACCCCATTTGTGGGCTTTTTGGCTAAGACTTCCAAGAGCAAAAATTCTCTCCTTCTCTAGTGTTTTTACAAGTTTTAAAGAGTTTTAGAGATTCAAAGATTTCATCTTCTTTGTTTTAAAAGTGTTTTGTTATTTCAAAGAAAATAGTCTTTTGGAATGTTTTTGATCTAATAATTCTATATCTTTTGGAGAGTTTACCAAGTGATTTTCTTTGTTAAAAACACTTTATTTTTCACACTTGAGCTTATCATTCTATCCTCTCTATAGGATCTTTGTTTTTGTGGAAAAGAAATTGGTTTGTGGTCTTTTGATCACCAAGTTGTAAACCCTCCTACTTTGTGTTATCCCTCTTGGGTAGAGGTTGATTTTTGGAGTGGTGGCTTTGTGCCCTATCCCTCTAGTGAGAGGTTGATTGGTTGAATTGGCTTCGTGCCTATCCCTCATTTGTGAGGTTGATATTGGTGGCTTTGTGCTTAGCCTCTAGTGAGAGGTTATGTTTGTAATCGAGAGAGGAGTTGTGCACTCCTGATTATTGTATTGCCCCAAATCCTCAGTGGAGGTTCCCTGTGTGGGAGTCCTGTGTGGACAAGTTAGTGGATTGGAAATCCTTCTGGGTAAAGGCGGGGACGTAGAGCTGGGTGCTCGAATTTCGAACCAAATCTTGTTATTTGCGCTTGATCCATTGACTCTAACTCTCTCTCTTTTATATTGTACCTTACATCATTTATATTGTCATACATTCATTATATGCTTGGCTTGTTTGTGTGTGCCTCACTTGTACTTAACCACGAGAGATTTATATAGCGCCTCAACTCTTATTCAGAGGAATCAAGAGGAGTTAGTCCAGAGCCCTTCACCGGGAATTCGGTTACACTCGTTGGTTGCATTAAGTGTTGATTGCAATTAAGTTTTAATTTTCACATTTAGTTCACTAGATTAGTCGTACACCTATTCACCTCCCCTCTAGGTGTACCTTCAATTGGTATCAGAGCCTACGCTCCTGATATTTGGTTTAACCACCTAGGAGTGTGATCTTGGTTAGCTAATCTACATTTGCATTTGCTTTTGCTCACATATAGGGTCTGTTTGGTTGTCGTAACTGGCCGTAATTTGTAGTTGTAATTGGTAAAGTGTTTTACAATTGTAAATGAGTTACATGTATGTAAATTTACGGTGTTTGGTTGCTAATATAAAATTGTAAAGTGGAAAGTATATTGTACTTTACGGTGTTTGGTTGTCGTAATGTATAAGTCATAAGTGAAAAAGTTGACCACAAAATTAACTATTTGGTGATTTAAAAGTTTTAATACTGTAAATAAATATTAAAAAAATTAAATATTAAAATTTTTTAATATGAATATAAAAAATATTACAAATTTGTATGACCACAAAATTAACTGTAACTAGGCTGTAAGTGAGTGGTAACTGGGTTGCAAGTGAGTGTTAGTTGAGTTACGTAAGTCTTTTACGAATTACGGTCCAAACAAACGCCGTAGTTGTAACTGGGTAGTAAGTCATTTACGAATTACGGAGTTTTACGCGAAACAAACGGCCCCATAGTTTGCACTCATGGATAGCCCTCCCATGTTTGATTTCTCTAAAATTGACACATGAAATTTTTTGATGAGTTGGCATTTAAAAGTCCTAGTTTTGCATGTTTACCTTACCATCACTAAGGAATCCTACCCTAAAGATAGCATGCATATAGAGGCCAATACAATAGCCCTAAAGGCACTAAGAGCATCTTTTCATAAAGATTATTTACATGTGTTTTCTCACTATGATTCGGCTTTTGCAGTATGGAGCATTTTGACTTCTCCCGAGCTACCAAAGATTATCAATAAGATGAGGAGATCTAGAAGAGACGAGTCCAATGAACGTTGCTTCATGGTCCAAGGGAATGACTCCCTTGAGGTACACTCGGACACTCAACTAGATATTAGTACTAGTTCCTATTGCAATGAGTGTTTAG
The DNA here is from genome assembly GCA_038442645.1 of Agave tequilana. Lineage (NCBI taxonomy): Eukaryota > Viridiplantae > Streptophyta > Magnoliopsida > Asparagales > Asparagaceae > Agave > Agave tequilana. Next base: position 280,735 of record JAVJIF010001412.1, read on the forward strand.
AGGCACAAGCCATGAATGATGAACTTGCTAAAAATTGTGAAAATTTGATTTCAAAATACAAACTTTTGAAAAAGAAAAGTCTTAGTTTAAAAGAAGAAAATAAAATTTGTCTTCTAGACTTGATTTGATTTTGCAAGAGAAGGAAGAGATGTCTAGTGAACGTGACTCACTTAAATCTCAACTAGACCTTGCCTTAAAGGAAAATGAGATTTTGAAAAATAGAATTGATTGTAATGATGTTTTGAAGAAAAATAAAGTTATATCTTCAAAATTTGATTTTGTATTAAAAGAGAATAATTCTTTGAAAAATAAAATAAATTTGATTTCACAAGAATTGAAAGATTGTTTAAAGAAAAATGTTTCTTTGAAAAATGATTTAGATACACATATTTGCCATGCTAGTGTAGCGTCACCATCTAGCTCACATATTGCATGCTCCACTTCTTCTATAATTGTAAATGATATAAATTTGTTAAAGAAGAATATGGATTGTTTGGGCTCCACTTTGAGCCATTGTGCTATGAATCATACACGTTTGGAATCTTTGTTTCGAAAGAAACAAGTTCCTTCTATGCATGCACACCATACACAACATACACATGCTCCTCACGCTCACTCTCTTTACACGTTGTATGCTCATGTGTACACTTGTACACATTGTGGACGTAAGGGCCACCTTGCTAAATTTTGTTATGATCATATAAATGATTCTAATTTAGCAAATAAGTTTGTTTGGGTTAGGAAAGGAACTAACCCCAATAGACCCAAAAGAGTGCGGGTACCAAAGACCACCCCTATTGTTTTTGATGTAGGTGTGGGCTCTCGCATGACGTGAGAGTGAGGGTGCCTTGAAGTAGATGCGTTCCGAGTTTTATGAGGACATTTTGGATGCATCACTTTCAAGGGGAGTTTGGTGGGAGGACCACCTTGTTTTGAAGACATGGAGAGTTGCCTTCTAGGTTTTGATAACTATCCCTCACTTCTCATTTATGTTTACATGCTTTCATATTATTCATTTTTAGCATATCTTGATGTTTTATGATTAGTATGTTATATGCCATGAGATTTAGATTAGTGATATACATGTTTAGTTATTTGAGACACCCATGTTTAATATGAATTTATATTTTTGTGTTCTCACATTTATTTTAACTAATGTGTATGTCCTAAATCTATGCATGTGCATGTACATAATGATCATATGTATGTTTATGAGTTTTTGTTTTGATGCTTCATGGTTTACATGTTTGGATATTAGTTTTTCTTAAAATTAGAATATATACTTGTACAACTAGTGAGCCACAAATAGACCATTATATCTTTGTGTTTGAAAGCTCATTTGTACTCATTAGATATACTAGTATAGTCTAGTTTTGATGATTCATACATTTGACTTGTATTCCCATTTTGTACATGTTTTTCATGTTGTGTTTTAACTTCATGTATATGTCCATCTTGTCTAAACTATTAGCTATACATATACATTCCTTGAGCCACTTGCCTTCATGCATATACTTTTGTGAACTCGTTATGTTTGAATATGTATGTATACTTTAGTTTGAACATGACATACATATACCTCGAAGATTAAATCGTTTGATGATTTTCATGTTTTTAAGGAATTTCTTATTGAGCTTAATTGCCTAGTTTCATGATAATGTACTTTACATAACACTTGTACACTTACCTTATTTAGTGTTTCTCATGACTTTGTTTTCATGAATACAATTTATGCTAATATAGATTTTGAGTGTTTAGTGATCATGTGATTTTCATGTTTCATGGAATATAATTTTATTTTATTTCTTACTTGAAGGATTTCGTACTAGTTTTCAAATTTTTCTTAAAACTAGTTCGTATTCTTCATTATGGTAGAGCTTTTCAAACATACTATATTTTCAAACCTATTTTTTGAAAATCCTACCCATTTAGGGCGGTTGGTTGGGCGACCATGCCTTGTATGCTTATTATTGAAAATCTTTTTAAACTTGTACATGAAATGGGTGGAAAGGTAATATGAGTTATACACTTGATCTTATTGTGTTTCAATTGGTATCATTGGATCTTTTCAATGGTATCACTATTGACACTCTTTTTGTATACTCATATATATGTTTATTTGTGCCTATTATATCTCTATATCTTTGAGCACAAATTTGGTTATGCTAAGCTTGATTTCTTTAATGTCTATCTTATCTCAATTGTTTATGTTTCAATTGGTGTCCTTATACAAGCTTATGCATCGTTTTATTTGGTATTTCATAAAGGGGGAGAAAATTCGTATTTTATCTTTCAATTGGCATTTTGTTTACCTTTGATTTCCACTCCCATACTTTATGATGAAAAATAATTGAAAAATGAATATTGATTTTAATTTGGTATCATATGTTCAAATGAAAAATACTTTTAATTGGTATCAAGATGTTTATTTGTTTACCTTCAATTTGGTATCACAAATGATATCTTAATTTAAGAAAAATTCAAAATTTGTAATGTTTATTTACAATTGATATCTTAAAATTGATTTACTAAGATATCTCAAAAATTTTTCTTAATAAGAAAATAAAAATGTTTTGATTTATATTGCCTATATGTAAGGAGAGCTTAACATCTCTTCTACATATAGATTCATGTTGAGTGTATCTTATATTGAGGAGCTTGACAACTCTTCTTTATGCGGTACACGTGTGTAGTGGGAGCTTCACATCTCCTCTTATGCATTGCATATTATGTGTTATGTGAATTAGGGCTTGTCATCCTTTCTTCATGTAATGCATGTATGTAGAGAAGTTAACTTAGCGTCTTCCTCTTCATGAATGTATATCGCATATATCTCTTTATTGATTGATTTGAGTTCACCTCTTTGTGGGGGAGAACATTGTTTTTGTGTTCACTTTAACCCCTTTGTTGATGATTGACAAAAGGGGGAGAAGTATTTTAGTATATATGCATGTATTGGAAAAGATTTCTTGTTTATGCATATTATTTTGTTTTGCAAAAAGGAGAAAAGAATTTGATGTGTTTCAGGCTTGTTTATGCATGTTTATCTCCTTTTATTTGCATACATGTTTGTTTAGATTCATGTGCTTCATTGTCATATATTATTATTTATTGTGATGCATGAGTTAAGGGGGAGCTTCTTTGAAGCTTTACTTTAATCCATGCATATATAACTCCATGAGTTTTGTTATCATCAAAAAGGGGGAGATTGTTGGCCCAGAGGCTTCCACTCTATTTTTGATGATGATTAACTCATGAAGTTATGTTTACTAATAATCTTGTGATGTTTTGTTTCAGATCCTTAACCAAGATATTAGTAGGTGATTAGCTTCAACAAAGGTGTTTTGGAGCTTCTCACATGGTGATTCAAGAGCCCGAGCATCAAGATCATATATAGCACTCGTTGGAGTCAAGCTCGGTGGATCACAGTTTGGATCGAGTCAGCTTGTAGACGGAGTTCGTCAAGAAGACTTCGGTACTTAGTTTAGTTTATGTTTTTAGATCCATTTGTAAAGACTAGATAGTGTGATATGTTAGAGTTCACAACACACACATTTGTTTAAGTTTTCATGTTTTGGTTTTCGGTTTTGGTTTAACCGATCTTGGTTTTCATGAATAGATAGATTCAAAACAAGCTTACATGGTTTAATGTATATTAGATTTGTTCTATATACATGTATGCTTCATATCTTAGACAAACTTATTTTGATATGTCTATTCATGTGTTTGGAGTTTTGTGTTTTAACAAAACATATTTTTGGATTTATAGTCAAAAACATTGATATATATCTTTATATGTATATTGGAGTATATCCATATACTACATGCCTAAAAGTTGTTTAAATATCATGTTCTTGTATTTGGATGAGTTTTGGTGAAATCAGATTTCCATTTGAAAAATTTAAGTATTAGAAAATACAGTTTTTAGTTTTCGGCAAAATTTCCATAACACAAAAGGAGTTCAAAATGTTTGTAACTTGATTTGATTTTTACTCAAACAAGTTTGTATATCAATGTATTATACTGAACTTATTTTTGTGAGTTTTTAGAGATTTTATGGGATTTATTTGAGAATTAAAAACCCTGTTTTCCAGTCCCTTAATTGCTTCAGCCAGGCCCTGGCGGTCAACCAGACCAGGAGCCGGTCGACCGAATGGTCGACTGGACGTGCAGGAGACGTGCACAAAGGCCATAGGTTTTGGCCGGTCGACCGGGCGGTCGACCAACTGAAGTCCCCTTACTCTCGGGTAAGGACGGTCGACCGGTGGTTGGCAACAGTCAAAATTCGACCGTTGGCCGGTCGACCGGATGGTCAAATCTGACCATATTTGCAGCCAACGGCTAGTTTTTTTTAAAGGGGCTATAAAAACCCCATTTGTGGGCTATTTTGGCTAAGACTTTCAAGAGCAAAAATTCTCTCCTTCTCTAGTGTTTTTACAAGTTTTAAAAAGAGTTTTAGAGATTCAAAGATTTCATCTTCTTTGTTATAGAAGTGTTTTGTTATTTCAAAGAAAATAGTCTTTTAGGAATTGTTTTTGATCTAATAATTCTATATCTTTTTGGAGAGTTTCCCAAGTGATTTTCTTTGTAAAAAACACTTTGTTTTCCACACTTGAGCTTATCATTCTATCCTCTTTATATGATCTTTGTTTTTGTGAAAAAGAAATTGGTTTGTGATCTTTTGATCACCAAATTGTAAACCCTCCTACTTTGTGTTATCTCTCTTGGGTAGAGGTTGATTTGTGGAGTGGTGGCTTTGTGCCCTATCCCTCTAGTGAGAGGTTGATTGGTTGAATTGGCTTTGTGCCTAACCCTCATTTGTGAGGTTGATATTGGTGGCTTTGTGCCTAGCCTCTAGTGAGAGCTTGTGTTTGTAATCGAGAGAGGAATTGTGTACTCTCGGTTATTGTATTATACCAAATCCTCAGTGGAGGTTCCCTGTGTGGGAGTCCTGTGTGGACAAGTTAGTGGATTGGAAATCCTTCTGGGTGAAGGTGGGGACGTAGAGCTGGGTGCTCGAAGCTCGAAACAAATCTTGTAGTTTGCGCTTGATCCATTGACTCTAACTCTCTCTCTTTTATATTGTGCTTTGCATCATTTATATTGTCATACATTCATTATATGCTTAGCTTGTTTGTGTGTGCCTCACTTGTGCTTAACCACGAGAGCTTCATATAGCGCCTCAACTCTTATTCAGAGGAATCAAGTGGAGTTAGTCCAGAGCCCTTCACCGGGAATTCGGCTACACTCGTTGGTTGCATTAAGTGTTGATTACAATTAAGTTTTAATTTCCGCATTTAGTTCACTAGATTAGCCGTACACCTATTCACCCCCCTCTAGGTGTACCTTCAATTGCTTTTGAATGCTACTTTTCTATATCTTGCAAACTTTGCACAAATCAATTCTAAGGGCAAAACCTAAATCAAGATAAGGTGGGGAAGTCATTACCCTTCTGATCGGCAAAAAGCAAGTACTAAAATAAGAGAAGGAAGTGTGGGTTGATGTTACTGCTTTTGCCTGTAGTAGCGAAGTGGCTATACGTGTCGTATCCACAAGGACGGGAGGCGACAGAAGCTTTACCGGTTGATTCACGTTTATATTAAAAGTTCTTCAAAGTTTTAAAGAATGAAAAGAAAAGAAAAGGAAGAATGAAAAGAGAGGTACAGTGAAATACGAAGAAGTGGGAAACATTGAAAAGAATATATTTGTGGTTTTTGGTATTTCTAAAACAAGTGAAAGAGAAAGAAAACTCACGGCTACTAACTACTAATGACTCCACCAACACGCTAACCTCTTAGTGATAGTTGCCTCACATGTATCATTAGCCATCACTAGTCTTTGGTTCAAGAGCGATTCAAAGCATGACCCATATGTAACTCATCACAGCCCAACTTAACCAATAAGTGCAAGCTACACTTAAACCATCAATACTATAGAAAAGTAAGCATGGAGTAAAGTAATGCTAGCTTGTTAGTGGTAGGAAGTTAGAGTATTAAATCCATCATCATGAGCCATCAATGGCTATTGCAAGAGCAATGCCAAAATGAGGCTATTAGATTCATGTGGATTACCATAAAAGAAGTTAGCAAGTTGGTGGTTAGTAGTTAGTTGCCATGAGAGAAAAGACTAGCTACACATGTAAAAGAGATTAGAGAGAAGAAAATAAAGATAAGGTAAGAGAGCACCTTTCATTGATTGTCACCTTCAATTACAAGCACTCTTACTTCCCAACATGTACTACTCTCTCTCTCCCTAATACATGATTTACAAAATGGAACTTACAATGGAGGAGGAAGAAGACCTAATCTAAACTACCCTAAAATACAAAATGGAGAAGAGAAACTACTCCTAACTCTGCATATCTCCTCCTCAGGAACCCCAGGGGGGTATTTATAGGCGCCAAGGGAACAGGGGGCCAGGGGACAAGATGTGACCCGAAACGGCGCGCGCGGCGTGGCCATATGGCCGCGGAAACGCGGCAAAAGCCGCGTTTCCGCGGCTGTCCTTGGTAGGTGTGTGCGGCGGCGCCTGGGGGGTCAGGAGGCAGGATGTGACCCAAACGGCGCGCGCGGCGCGGCCGTATTGCCGCGAAAACGCGGCAAATGCCGCGTTTCCGCGGCATTACTTTGGCGGCGCGCGCAGCGCCGCCTTCTGCGCGCCGTTTGGTTGTCCCCCTATTGGCTGGATCTCTTGGTTTCTGATTTTGGCCGTGAAAACGCGACAAAATGTCGCATTTTCGCGGCTTTCCTTGGGCGGCGCGTGCGGCGCCGCCTGCTGCGTGCTGCGCGGTTGTCCCCCTGTCGGCTATGGCTCCTGATTTCTGGTTTGGCGCCACTGGTTTTGATAGAATCTGCTCTTTAGGTCAATAGCTATTTTAATAGCCCTTTAATCACCAATTAAATGGTGATTTGGGTCATCTTCTTCATTTGCACACCATTAACCTGAGATCAAGAAAGCAAGATATTATTAGCAGAATTTATTATCAAATAAATGTGAGAATGTGATGAAAATTATGCAAAATTAGAAACTAATCACACCCCCACACTTATCTTTTGCTCGTCCCGAGCAAAACAAAAAACTAAGAAAATTATTACACCACTTTCGCAGGTGACGCGATTGCACTGAGCATGTGCAACAAGCCGTTAAACCTCTAAGTTCCCCTTAGAGGAGGAGTTTTGTCTCCTGAGGGTTTTCAGCGGATTACACGCACAAATTCATAAAGAAAGAAATCAAATGTTAGTATTTTGAAAATACATTTTTGAAATAGAGAAAAGTGTTGAAGTATTTTGCGAAAATATAAGTGATCCAAGGTCATATAGGTTAACCAGAAATTAATCTTCCTTAAACTAAGTCGAAATGCAAAATCTTGTTATAAATTAAATGTAAGAATTTAAATATGAATTGACTCTTTGATCTTTTATAAAACTCTTAGAAAAAATATGCACTTTGTGAACTGTGAAGATTTTTGGGATATCGACTCTAACTTTCATGCCATTTATATTTTTTTCTTTTTTTTCTTAGTTTTCTTAGGCTTTCTTATTTACCCGGGTAGTGAGCCTTTAGCCGGTGACTCCCAAACCAGATGGTCTTAGGGCAACAGATGAGAAAACATCCCTCGGACTTAAGGACTCGAGTAAATAAGGCCACAAAACTAAAGGGGATTATTTTATTTTTGTCCACCATTTTAGGTATGAATAATCATGCTTCCTGAGGCATAATTACCCAACTTCAATAAGTGGTTTTTTATTTATCATAATAATTTTTTTAAGTATATTTTTATGGCATTTCTAGTCTTTGTTTCAATCCCAAAAATTATGTAAGTGTGAGTGCATAAATCTAAGGCAAAAAATTCAAGATCAAATTATCTTTTCAATTTTACTTTCTTATCCTAAAATTTAAACAAGATCTATTATTTTGACTCGGTTTAAAATTTCATAATATTAGGTCTTCCTAATTCCTAAGATAATCTTAATTTTCTTAAAAATGGATCAAAATTATTTCTTTTGTTTCAAAAAGTTTTGTAAAAAGAAAAGAAAAAAGATTTTTTTTGTTTTTATTTTTAATTAAAAAGAAGTGTAAAAGAAAGAAAATATAAAACTAACTACGTTAGTAAATCCTCCCCACACTCATCTCATGCATGGTCCTCAATGCATCGTGAATGTGTATAGACATGAAATAAATGGAGAGGGAAGGAGATTACCTCAAGGGGGTGGCTCTGGTGGTGGTCGGATTGGGCCAAGCGTTGCTACCCAATCAAGATATCGTGGATCGTGCAGAAACCCACCAATGACCTCTCTAATATGACCCAATAAAATGCTGAATGAATGAATGATCTTATTTAAAAAGTTATCCCCATCTAATTCCAATTTTCAAAAATAATTACTGAGTCATTTTTTTCAACATTCTTATCCAACAATGAAGTGTGATTTTGAGAGATGATTGACTTGGACTCAAATGGAACATGAACAAAAACTGATACTGACTCGGGAAGTTGACTCAGATCAAGTCGAGAGTCAACAATGAGAGTCAAAATTGGTTCAAAAAGAGGGTCCAAACTAAAGAATTGATGTTCACACACTTTCCCGGTAATGAAGTGTGATCATAAGAAATTGGGGATTCCATTTCACGGTGTACTGGTACAGGATTCAATGTTGACTCTGGAATAGAGAAATAATCTGGTAAAGATATCGGGGTCATTATTGAATCAAAAAGTGAAAAGGAATCATCTTCTTGAGGTTCAGGATCACTTTCAGGTTCGATTTCAATTTCAGGAAAGGGATAACTTGCCAGAATGTCCAGGCGACTTTCATAACTTGGAGATTGGTCAAGTTCAAATGTGTGTTCTGAAATTGAATCTGGATTCCCAAATGACATGATTCAAAGGTCCAATCAGTAGAGTTAGGGATATAAGAATTGGTCAATGGTTGACAAGAAAGTTTATCCTCGCTCTCATTGATCAGATCACTCATTATTGAGTCTAACCTACTGACAGACAGGGTAACAGAATGTTGAGTCTGAATCATGTCTTCCATACTTTTTGTAATTGGTTTTTCTTGAAAAGATGTGTATGGAAGTTGATTTTGGAAATTGTGATGAAATTGTGAGTCCATCGGATTTTGCGGTTGCTGCTCAGACTCACACAAGGGTCCCATACTCAAGTCCAGTATTGAAGTTTGTTCATTTTTAATTGGTGAGACTGGAAAAGATGAGTATGACTCTTGAAAATTTGGTTGAAAGGATGAGTCCAACATGTTTTGCATTCTTTCACAACAGACTTCCAAACGCTTTTCTAGTTCAGACTCTTCTTCAATGGGATGCTCTAGAAAAGGAACATGTGGAGTTTGGTGTGGGAAGGATTGTGAATTGAGCAAATTTTACATTTGTTGTACGGAGTCTTCTATACTCCTTTCCAATGATGATTTTTCTTCGGGTGGTGGAATAGGAAAAGGAGTATATGAACCAAAATCGGGGAATGAATTTTGTGAAAATTGTGGACAAGGCAGTGGAAAGTTTGACTCCGGGGAGTTGAATCCCCATGGACTCTGTAAAGAGTAGAAATTATTTTGAAAATCTTTGTCATATGGTTGGGGATATGGGTCATATTGAGTCGGATAATCCCAACTCGGCATATATTGTTGGTTCATGTTGTACATTGCCGGGTCAGAGTTATCCGAATCAAATGAGGTCGGTGTGAAATATAGATTCATATTATGATTGAAAGAATTATTGTTGTTAAAATCCATTTCACAGTATACAAAAAAGAAGAAAACAAACAAACAAACAAATAAAGAAAAAGAAAACAAGCCTATGCTAGGGTTGACTTAGACGACTCCTAACTGGTTAGACTGTCAACGGGGGTATATTGTCAGACGCTGACCACGAGTTAATCGGCCAGGTAGGGGCAAGATCAGTAGGAGGTATCCGTACCGGAGCAACGGGCCTAATTATGCCAAACCACTGTTCTTCGAGGTTTCGCCTCTCAATCCCCAACCTTAGACACCGATTTGACAAGAGTCAACTTCTAACAACTTCCCCCTTAAGTCAATCTCCTAAATGAGTCCGAGATGTCCCTAGGGGCCAACGTCTAGCAATTTTTATTAAGGCTTGGGTTGTGTGAGTGGGGAGGTGATTTTTGGGCTAAGGGAGGGTAATGACTTCCCCACCTTATAATGTCTTGGGTTTTGCCCTTAAGTTAAATTTTGTGCAAGTGTGCAATATAGATAAGCATGAACACAGAAAAGCGAGTAAATCGCTGAAGTGTTTGTCCTATACTATATGCAAAGCCATATGTACACCTCCTACAAGATCACAACAACATAAGAACAAAATACAGTATATTGGAATGAAAGTTGACACGTGCCTAGATGCAAATGTCTAAACCGTTTTAAAGCATCCAATTTTCCGTATTTTAGTTCTTAATATTATTTACAGTGTACAGGTAATATGAATAAAAATTAGCAGCAGAATATAAAAATATACAAGAATTTACCCGACCACACTTGAGCAAGTTTGGACTTCTGCAATGCTAAAACTTTAACCTGCACACCAAAAACAAAGAAGAAAAATTAACAAAAATGTGAAATCAAACCATTCCCGTCCCCGGCAACGGCGCCAAAATTTGATCGGCAAAAAGCAAGTACTAAAATAAGAGAAGGAAGTGTGGGTTGATGTTACTGCTTTTGCGATTCTTCCGTAGTAGCGAAGTGGATATATGGGTCGTATCCATAAGGACGGGAGGTGATAGAAGCTTTACCGGTTGATTCACGTTTATATTAAAAGTTCTTCAAAGTTTTAAAGAATGAAAAGAAAAGAAAAGGAAGAATGAAAAGAGAGGTACAGTGAAATACGAAGAAGTGGGAAACATTGAAAAGAATATATTTGTGGTTTTTGGTATTTCTAAAACAAGTGAAAGAGAAAGAAAACTCACGGCTACTAACTACTAATGACTCCACCAACACGCTAACCTCTTAGTGATAGTTGCCTCACATGTATCATTAGCCATCACTAGTCCTTGGTTCAAGAGCGATTCAAAGCATGACCCATATGTAACTCATCACAGCCCAACTTAACAAACAAGTGCAAGCTACACTTAAACCATCAATACTATAGAAAAGTAAGCATGGAGTAAAGTAATGCTAGCTTGTTAATGGTAGGAAGTTAGAGTATTAAATCCATCATCATGAGCCATCAATGTTATTGCAAGAGCAAGACCAAAATGAGGCTATTAGATTCATGTGGATTACCATAAAGAAGTTAGCAAGTTGGTGGTTAGTAGTTAGTTGCCATGAGAGAAAAGACTAGCTACACATGTAAAAGAGATTAGAGAGAAGAAAACAAAGATAAGGTAAGAGAGCACCTTTCATTGATTGTCACCTTCAATTACAAGCACTCTTACTTCCCAATATGTACTACTCTCTCTCCCTAATACATGATTTACAAAATGGAACTTACAATGGAGGAGGAAGAAGACCTAATCTAAACTACCCTAAAATACAAAATGGAGAAGAGAAACTACTCCTAACTCTGCATATCTCCTCCTCAGGAACCCCAGGGGGTATTTATAGGCGCCAAGGGAACAGGGGACCAGGGGACAAGATGTGACCCGAAACGGCGCGCGCGGCGTGGCCATATGGCCGCGGAAACGCGACAAAAGCCGCGTTTCCGCGGCTGTCCTTGGTAGGCGTGTGCGGCGCCGCCTGGGGGGGTCAGTAGGCAGGATGTGACCCAAATGGCGCGCGCGGCGTGGCAGTATTGCCGCGGAAATGCGGCAATACTGCCGCGTTTCAGCGGCATTACTTTGGCGGCGCGCGCAGCGCCGCCTTCTGCGCGCCGTTTGGTTGTCCCCCTGTTGGCTGGATCTCTTGGTTTCTGATTTTGGCCGTGAAAACGCGGCAAAATGTCGCATTTTCGCGGCTTTCCTTGGGCGGCGCGTGCGGCGCCGCCTGCTGCGTGCTGCGCGGTTGTCCCCCTGTCGGCTATGGCTCCTGATTTCTGGTTTGGCGCCACTGGTTTTGATAGAATCTGCTCTTTAGGTCAATAGCTATTTTAATAGCCCTTTAATCACCAATTAAATGGTGATTTGGGTCATCTTCTTCATTTGCACACCATTAACCTGAGATCAAGCAAGCAAGATATTATTAGCAGAATTTATTATCAAATAAATGTGAGAATGTGATGAAAATTATGCAAAATTAGAGACTAATCACCTTCCTTATCCCACAAACCATCTCCAAGCACGCAGAACCTAAGCCTAAGTAAAATCTGATAGATGTTGGCCTTAGGGACATCTCGAACTCACTAGGAGATTATCCTAAGGAGGAAAGTGTTAGAATTTGACTCTTGCCAAATCAGTGTTTAGGAAGGGGATTAAGGGCCGAAAGCGAGAAGGTTGGTGGTTACTTAATTAAGGAACGTATTTGACGGATAACCTCCCACCAATCTTGCCCTGACCTGGCTGATTAGCTTGTGGTCAAAGTCTGCATTATACCTTCAGTGAAAAATCAATCAGTTAGGAGTTATCTAGGTCATGGTTACCTTAGACTAGGCTTGGTTGTATTCTCTTCTTGACTATTGGTGAACTTATTTGTGATTGTGTTTGTGTATGCAAGTGTGGTCAAGAGACCCTAATTCATGTAGGTTAACTAGAAACACATCACCACCCAAGTTCGAACCAAGACCATATTCGATTATGGATCAACCGACATCTTTGCAGGATAGGTTCTATCCCATTAGACCATCACTTCTATCTTGCATCCAACTTCCATCGATTGGTGAACACAACTTTGAGCTTAAGTCACAGTTCATTAATACACTCCCTAAGTTTCATAGCTTAGAGTTCGAAGATGTTTATTTCTTCATAAGAGAATTTGAGGAAGTATGCTTAATGATGAAATCTCACTCCTTGCAGATGATGCTATTAGGTTGTGATTTGTCCCATTTGCTCTTAAGGACTTAGCCAAGAAATGGCTCTACAGCTTAGCGGCTGGCTCTATCACATCCTGGGATGGTTTCATCAAGGTCTTCTTTAAGAAATTCTATCCAATCTACAAGACCGCCCTCGTTAGGAAAAACATCATGTATTTCAAGTAAGAACCTAGTGAACCGTTTGGAAGTATTTTGAACGCTTCAAAGACCTCCTTGTCCAATGTCCTCATCATGGAATAGAGAAATGGCGACAATCCTAAATTCTTTATGATGGTTTAGACTACTCGACCAAGACCCTCTTAGAAAGCATGTGCCAAGGGGATTCTTGCAGAAGGATGAGCATGAAGGATGGGATTTATATGAGAATCTAGCTGAAAAAATCATCCAATAGGAACCAACTAGTGAAAGCTCTAGAATTCAAACTCTATCTTTTCAAAAGGAGGTCTCCATTCGATTGAATCATCCATAGCTAATGAGGCTAAGTTAACTAACCTATTGAGAAGACTAGAAGCTTTAGAAACTAAAGAACCAAGTCCAGTCAATCAAGTCAACCCAAACCAATTCCAACCCGGGTTGTACTTACTGTCAGGCTATGAATCATGTGTTTGAGGAGTGTCCTGTATTTCAATCTCACCAACACTTTTCTGAACTGATGAATGTGGCCTTTTCAAGGCCGAACAATGATCCTTACGCTCCAACGTACAATCCTGGCTGGAGAAATCATCCAAATTTCTCATAGAACCAACAAAATAATGACCACCCACGGTCAAACCATGCAAGCCACTTCCATCATTCCAATAATTCTTCCAATCATCAACCTAACTTTTCCAATCACCATCACAATTCTCCCAATAATTTTTCAAATTATTAACAAAATTTTCCAACCAAGCTCCACCATCCTCCTTCCAGAATTCTCAACTCAAAAAGAGAATGACTGATTTTGAGAGAAACATGAAAAGGTACATGAAGAACCAAGATTCCCTCATGCAAACAATACAGAGGCTAGAGGGTCAAATGAGCCAGTTAGCCAATCCACAACATGAGAGGCAAAAGGGTAGCTTGCCCAGTCAACCAATTATGAATCCTAAGAATTCACAACAAGCTTATTTGGTTGAGGATCAATCACTGAATCAATGTAATACTGTTCATACATTGAGGTCGGGAAAGAAAGTTGATAACCAAGTGTCAACACCACCCAATCCTAGTCAGCACAATCGCACTTCAGCATCCACCTCATCTAATCCCACTTCTCCTAAATCTGACGAACCTGAAAAAGATAAGTCAACCAGCCAGGTGCACCAGCCTATAGTACCATTTCCTAATAGGCTTAAGAATAACAAGCAAAATCCACACATGGATAAGATAATTGAGATCTTTAATCAAGTGAAGATAAATGTGCCACTTCTTGATGCCATCCAACAAGTTCCATCCTATGCTAAGTTTCTTAAGGACATGTGCACCAAGAAGAAAAAGACTAATGTACCTAAAAAGGTCTTCTTAGACACTAACATTAGTGAGCTTCTATCAGGTCCGATCCCTGTTAAGTACAAGGATCCAGGTAGTCCCACCATTGCCTTCATAATAGGACAAGCCGAGATTAGTCGTGCACTTCTTGGCTTGGGGGCAAGTATCAACTTGCTTCCATTCTCAGTTTATCAACAACTTCGGTTGGGTGATCTTAGTCCAATTTGAGTCACTATCCAACTGGCTGACCGTTCAGTGAAAGTTCCAAAGGAGAGATTAATGATGTCCTTATCCGGGTCGAGGAGTTTATTTACCCTGTCGATTTCATAGTTTTAAAGACACAACCTGTGTCCAACTCTAATTATAGGGCTCAAACTCCTGTTATCATAGGGCGACCATTCCTTGCTACTTTCAATGCTATCATCAATTGTAGGAATGGGTCCATGAGGTTAACTTTTGGGGATATGACTAGAGAACTCAATGTCTTCAACTTAGAAAAACAACCTGATCGGTCGCTAAGATTGCACATTTATTATCATATTCTCATACTTATTATTAATAAACTCTGCTTGTTCTTAATTATTGTTTAATTTATTTATAGGCCCATTGCTAAAGGAGAGTGAAGAGAAACGAGCCCAAAAAGCCCACCAAATTCTGATTTAATTCAGAATAAATTCAAAATCAGGGAATTAGGACAAATCTTGGTATATCAGAGAGGTTGAAAACCGGTTGAAATGAATCATCCCAAATCAAGTGCTTGAAGCCTACAAATCAAAGATCGTTTCGTCAAAATCAAAAGCTGCAACGAGAAATCCAGAATCAGATAAAGCTGAATCTCAAACCTGGAGCTGTACCCCCCGGCGGTGGCCACCTAGACACAGCCAGGCCGCGAATTCGCGGCTCTTTAGTCAAGATAAGGGGAGCGTTTGCTCCCCTTATCTTCTCACTCCCCCCTCTGGGTTTTTGCCTATAAAAGGGCAGGGTTTTCACTGAAAAGGGGACGACCATTCAGAGATAGAATTTAGTCCATTTTTCAATTTTTTAGTGTAGGTTTTTGTTTTTCTTTTCATGTAATTTTTAGTTTTAATTTATGTACATCAGAGAAGATCAGAGTTTCATAGGAGAACGAGAACGAAGCTTGTGCTGAGAGTGACACCGGTGTAAGATTTTCTTCTTTTCTCTTATTGTTATGAAATCGAATCTGTAGTTTCCTTTTATATGTACTTTATTTTTATGTTCTTCTTCTTCTTCTCTACTTATCTTCTTTTGGTACAATTTCTCTCCAAGTGAGTCTAAAAGCATCGAAAGAGCCTTGCCTTTGCGAGTGCTACCGATAGCTTATGACGATAGATTTTGAGTTTCATTCTGTATCACTTCATACTTGCAATGTCTTGATGATATAATGTGAAGGAAATGAGAATCAACTCTTATGGGCTATACGTTGATCGCCTCACTTCAAGGTAACATCATTGCAAAAGATCCAAGAAAGGTATTTGGCCAAAAGAAGTAAGTATTTTTTTTAGTTTCTTTTCTTTTCTTTTATTCTTTAGTTTAGAACACCAACAACACCCACTCCATCTCTATCAATCTTTTCTATTTCTTTGTATATAATCTATTTTCCTTTTCCATCTTCTTAATCTACCATCTTCTTTCTAATTTGACTTTAACTCTTCTTCATTTTCCTTTTAAGAACTAAAAGAAGAACTTTAACCATTCTTTGTAACATAAAAGAGAACGTACTAAAAAGCTTCTATCGCTAGTCCCTCCTTGTGGATCACGACCCCCATAGCCACTTGCTATTGCGGTAGAATTGAGTAACTTGCACTTTTCATTCTTAGTTCTGAAATTCTGTATTTGCGTGCAGGTCTTAACTCAATCACAACCTCATAAGATAAGAGATCAAACATTAAGGTAAACTTTGTTGAAAATAATTGTGATGAAGAGAGTGAAGATATAGAAGATGAGTCACATTTTCTTAATGAATTATTTAAGAATGAATGCGATTATCTTGATGAGAAGGCATATGTCAGAGATCCTAATGTTAGAGTACCCTTTAAAAAAGGGAAATTTGATTTGAATATCTTCACTTTCGATGAGCCAACTAATAATGTGTTGCATGAGAATATAATTCAAAAACCTCCGATTGACATACTCTTTGAAAACCTCTTCGAAGAAGAACACATGTGTTTGGATGAACCAACTAGAGATCATTTAATTAATTACACATTTCCAGGGGAAAGTGTTGACCTAAGCTTTGAGGAGATAAATGGAACTGAGTTAGAATTCCTAAGCATTCATGCTGAAGAAGTTCCGACTGAGAAGTGTGATGGAGATAAATTTTTGAATAATGAATGTAGTAATATGAGGAAGAAACACCTAAAGAAGGTGAGACTGGGGAGGAAGAGAGCTAAAAAGACAAAAAAAAATGGGCTTCCCTACTATGCCCTATAAAGAGGACCCATTGGAATGATGGGAAGAGAGCTAGAGGGATGAGACCGAAAAAGATCTAGGTGTGGGAGAAATTTGATGTTGTACATATTTTTTTGTAATATATGCAGCTCTTTTACATTTCATTTCATGCATCTACATATTTCTTTCATACATTGGGGACAATGCATGAGATAAGTGTGGGGGAGGGTTCTTACATGACTAATATAACTAAAAAAAGAAAAAAACAAAGAAAAATATATATATTAAAAAAAAACTTTTTGAAAGGTAAGAACAATATTTTGATATTTTTTTTGTAAGAAATTAAGTCAATTTTAAGGAATAGGAAAATCATAATTAGGATTTCTTACACTTGGTCAAACTAAGATGACTTGTTTGATTTTTAGGGTTAGGAAGAAAATTTATGAATGTAATTTAGCCTTGATCTTTACCTTGATGAAATATGCACACTTTATACACTTACACACTTAGGGTTCAAAAATAAAGACTCTTACGCCTTATTAAAAAAAACTATATGAAAAAAATAAATAAACAAATCTAATTATTGATTAACTAGGTACTTTGGCCTAAACAAGCCTTGGTATTTATATAAAAGATAATTAGATAAGTTTTAAAATATATATATATAATCCTCTGATTAAGTTGGGTATCTATGCCTTATGAGACATAAGTATTCACGCCTAAAAGGGGTACATTTTATAAATAAAAACCTTAGTTTCGTGGCCTTGTCTGCTCGAGTGTTTAAGTCCTTAGGGGTGTTTTCTCACCTGGTGCCCTAAAACTGTCCGGTTTGGGTGTCACTGACTAAAGACTCGTTACATGGGCAGATTAGAAAGCCTAATGGAATTGAGGAATAAATACCACCAAAAATAATTAAAATAAGGCATAGGAGTTAATGTTATAAAATCCTTAGTCAAACTTCACAGTCACGATGGTGCATATGACTCAGGGTAAAGTAATAGACTAGATTAGAAAGACAATTTGACTCCTTACTTTGATTGATGACATGTTTTTGAATGGAGACTAAGTTTAGGAATGAAAATTTTGATATTCCTATAACTTATAGATTACTTAAACTCTCACAAATATACTTCAAATATTTTCTCTTTTCAAAATGCTTTTCGAAAATACTAACTTTTTCTCTTTCTTTATGGATTTTGTGGGTGCAATCCACTGAAAACCCTCACGAGACAAAACTTGTCCTTTAGGGTAACCTAGAGGTTTAACGGCTTGTTGCACATGCTCAGTGCAATCGAGTGACCTGCGAAAGTGGTCTAATAATTGATTAAGATTAGTTTTGATATTTTGCTCGAGGGCGAGCAAAAGATAAGTATGGGGTGTGATTGGTCACATATATTGCATACATATTGTCATATTTCCATGCTTGTTGTCTAAATAAATCATATTAATAAGTCCTATTGTTCTTTATAAAATGCAGGCCTATTGCTGAAGGAATTGCCAGAGAAACGAGCCCAAAAGCCCATTTAATTCAGAATAAATTCGAAATCAGGGAATCAGGGCAGATCTGAGCAAATCATAGAGGTTGAAAATCGGTTGAAATGAATATTCCAAATCAAACGGTTGAGCCAACAAATTAAAGATCGTTTCGTCAAATCTGAGAGCTACAACAGTAAATCCCACAAGATAAAAGGAAGCCCAAAGCCACGCCAACTATTCCCCCACCTAGATGTGGCTAATTGGCCACATCCAGGCCGTGGATCCACGGCCCAAGCCGCGGATCCGCGGCTTGTTGGTGGAGATAAGGGGAGCGTTTGCTCCCCTTATCTCCTCACTCCCTTCCCTCTGGATTTTTGCCTATAAAAGGCAGGTTTTGTACTGAAAATTTAGCGAGGACTAGGATTAAATTTCTTGCTTATTTTTAAGGTTTAGGCTCTTTGTTAGATAGTGTAGAAAAGTTGTATCTTTTTTTTAATTTGTAGTTTAGTCCAAATACCAATGAGAGAGAGGAACCAAGTGATTGTAATCTGAAGATTGAAGTGACATCAATAAAGAATCAAGCTTTCTCCTCTTCCACTCAAATTCACGGGTATGTCTTGTGTTATTTTCATGTCTAGTTTTGTATTATTCATGAGTAGCTAAATCGGTTTCTGGGCTCATTATTACTCCCCTCTCTGTTCCCTCTTCTTTTCGAATGGTTTTGATGAAATGACCCAATGAATCATTTGCATGCCTAACTTAAACCTTTCTTCTTGAAAGTGTTCTTGAAGGCACATGAGGATGGGTTTGGATTTTTAACTTCTACCTCTTTTCAAAATGTCTTTGAACTTATTTTTATCTCGTACTTGAACTTCTTGATGATTTAACATTCAACTCAAGATGATTTCTTAAAGAAAAGAATTAACCTTTCCAACCATCTTATGTGTTTTGCTTAAAACTTTCTAGAATCAATCTTATGTTTTGCTTATGATCAAGTTGAGGCATTAAAATTTTCAAGAGAAGAACATATCATTGAGTAGTGAGATAGTGAGCCCAGATTTTCTTCTTCATTAAAAAATAACAAATCACTTTTTAAACTTTATACAAAAATTCACCTTTTCTAAAGCCTTCTCCAAAGTTGCAATTTCTCTTTTAATCATCTCCCTTCTTTTCATTCTCTTTTTCAACTAAAAAACTAGCACCATTCTTAGCTTTCTAAACAAAACACCGAAAAGCTTCTATCGCATTTCTCCTCGTGGACACGATCCGTTAGCCCAAAGCTGCACGGTAATTCTATTTTCTCTTTGATCTTTTAATCACCGGGTAAATAAGAAAGCCTAAGAAAACTAAGGGAAGAAAAAAATAAATATGTACAAATAAATGGCATGAAAGTTAGAGTTAATATCCCAAAAATCTTCGTAGTCCACAAAGTGTATATTTTTCTAAGAGTTTTATGAAAGATCAAAGAATTGACTCAATTTTAAATTGTTATATTTAATTTATAACAAGATTTTGGCATTTAAACTTAGTTTAAGGAAGAATAATTTTTAGTTAACTTATGACCTTGGATCCCTTAAATTTTCGTAAAAATATTTCAAAATGCGTTTTGAAAATACTAACATTTGATTTCTTTCTTTATGAATTTTATGGGTGTAATCCGCTGAAAATCCTCAGGAGACAAAACTCCTCCTCTAGGGAAACATAGAGGTTTAACGGCTTGTTGCACACGCTCAGTGCAATCACGTCATTTGTGAAAGTGGTTTAATAATCTTCTTAGTTAGTTTTTCTTATTTGCTCGGGATGAGGAAAAGATAAGTGTGGGAGGGTGATTAGTATCTAAAATTACATATTTTATAACATATCTTCACATTTATTCAATATTATATTCTGTTAATAACACCTCTCTTGTGTGTTCCTAGGTTCATGGTATGGAATAAAGAAGAAGCCCAAAAATCTCATTTATTTTGGTAATTTAATGCCTATAAGAATATCCATTGACTTTGAAAGGAGAATCTATCAAAATTGGGTGCACAAATCAAGAAAACAGCAGCATATAACGACAGGGGGACAAACTGACAGCGTGCAGAAGACATCGTGCGCGCGGTGCCAGTATGATCGGTCGCAGATATTGTATAATTATTATCATATTACTTATCATATAATAAACTCTGCTTTTAATCCTAATTATTATTTAATTTATATGCAGGCCTATGGCCAAAGGAAAAGAAAGATAAATGAGCCCAAAGCCCATCAAAATTCTAATTTAATTCAGAATTAATTCAAACTCAGAAAATCAGGGCAGATCAGGGCAAATCAGAAAAGTTGAAAATCAGTTAAAACAAATCTTCCAAAATCAATCGGTTAAAGCCAAAGATCAAAGGCATTTCGTTAAAATCCCGGACTTAAACTAAAAATCCAACTTAAGATAAAAGAAAATTGAGGAACCAGAGACGTGTACCCCCTCACATGTGACCACCTGGCCATAGCAAGGCCACGTCGCGTTTCCACGGCATAGTTAGGGTTGTTGGGGGAGCGTTTGCTCCCCCTATCTTCATACGCTCTCTTCTGTTGGGTTTTGCCTATAAATACTGGGTTTTTCAGAGATCACAGAGAGCAACCATGCAGAGATAGATCTTAGGCCAGTTTTTTCTTCTTTTTAGTATAGGTTTTCATTTTTCTTTTTATATAATTTCAATTTTATTTAGTAATTCAGAGGAGATCAGAGTTTCATAATAGAACGAGAGTGAAGCTAGTACCAAGAGTGACACCGATGTAAGTTTGTCTTCTTTTCTCTTATTGTTGCAAGATTGAATCTATAGTTGCATTTATAAGTTCTTTATTTTTTGTATTCTTCTTCTTCCTTTCTACTTTTCTTCTTTTTGGTATCAATTGCTATCCAAGTGAGTCTTATAGCACCGAAAGAGCCTTGCCTTTGCGAGTGTCACTGATAGCTCATGACGATGGATTTTTAGTCTCTTCTATATCATTTCATACTTGTATCGTCTTGATGATGTAATCTGAAAGAGAAGGGAATCAACTCTTATGGGCCATGCATTGATTGCCTCTACTTCAAGGTAACATCATTGCCACAGATTCAAGGTAAGTATTGGGCCAAAGGAGGTAGGTAATTTTTAGTTTTCTTTCATTTAATTCTTAGGCTTAGATCACCAACACCATCAACATCCAAATCTTTTTTCACTCGTTTTTAATTTCTTTGTACATATCCACTTCTATTTTCTCCATCTTCTCTAGCTATCACTTTCTTCCTAACTTAACTTTAACCTATTTTCCTCTTTTCTTTTAAAGAACAAAAGAAAAAGTTTAACCATTATTTGTAGCATAAAAGAGAAAACTTATTAAAAAGCTTTCATCGCTAGTCCCTCTTTGTGGATCACTACCCGCATAGCCACTTGCTATTGCGGTAGTATTGAGTACTTGCACTCTTTATTCTAAGTTCTGAAATTCTGTATCTTTGTGTGCAGGTAAAACCTTAATCAAATTTTGGATTAGGGCAAATCAGGAAAGTTGAAAATTAGTTAAAACAAATCTTCCAAAATCAATTAGTAAAAGCCAAACATCAAAGGCCGTTTCATCAGAATCTCAGACTTAAACTGAAAATTTAGCTGAAGATAAATGAAAATCGAGGAACCAGAGACGTGTACCCCCTCAGCTGTGGCCACTGGCCACAGCCAGGCCACGAAAACATGGCCATAGCCACGTTTTCGCGGCATAGTTAGGGTTGTTGGGAGAGCGTTTCCTCCCCCTATCTTCGTACGCTCTCCTCTGTTGGGTTTTGCCTATAAATACTGGGTTTTTCGAAGACCACAGAGAGCGACCATGTAGAGATAGATCTTAGGCCAGGTTTTCCTTCTTTTTAGTATAGGTTTTTATTTTTCTTTTTATGTAATTTTCAGTTTTATTTATGTAATTTTGAGGAGAACAGAGTTTCATAGGAGAACAAGAGTGAAGCTTGTACTAAGAGTTACACCGGTGTAAGTTGTTCTTCTTTTCTCTTATTGTTACAAGATTGAATCTATGGTTGCATTTGTAAGTTCTTCTTTGTTTTTTGTAACCTTTGACCAATTGAATCTCCAGATGAGATCAAATCTATTCAAGATCAAATCTAATCAAGATCAAATTTGAGATCAAATTTGGCAGTTGTTTACCATAATCTCTTGACTCTCCTAAAATAAGTAAGAAGATCAGGGGAGATCTTTCAGTTATTTGAAAAGAATCAAAGAGGATCAGGAAATCAACATTACCTGCTATTCCTAACTTCGCAAAAGCTGATTCCAGCCTCGCGGTAAGGCTACTTTCTAGATTTAAACAGATTGACTCAATCTGTTTTCAGACTTTCAAGGGATAATTATACTCCTGCTCTCCCTATAAATAGCCCATCAGGGGCATACGAAGACACATAGGCAGAGAGGCTGAAACAGAGAGGAAAAAGAGGAGAGACGACTAAAAACAGAGACCTATTCTCTTGCTTCCAAAAATTCAGAGAACTACTTCTCTAATCGGAATGCTAATGCTCTAAGATCTTCCTCCTTTTTCAAGGAATCTCCAGAACCAGGCGAGAAGGAATTCCCAAGTGGAGGCATTTTGAGAAGTAACAAGAGGCTTCTACTAACCTTCTATTCTCCGATTCCCTGAGCCAGGCGAGAAGGGAATCCCATCAGGCAGCAGTCCGATTGTCTGATCGATCGCATCGTCAAAGGGATAAAGTGATCGCGCGCTGATCAGATTCCTACCGGCACACTTCCCCAGAACTGCCAGAGGAGATCTACTTGTAATTTTCTTTTTTTTTACAGAATTACTTGTAATTTAGCTCCTCGACACTTTTTGTAAGTTTTCCCTTTTGGAAAATCAATGGAAAATAAGATGGCGACTCCGCTGGGGATTGCATTCTCCACTATTGAGAATCAAGTATCGCAATGCGATGAATAGACCTTCAGGTCTACTTCTGAATTCAAGGAAGCCGGTATGGCCAGAGCCCCTCTGGCTAAATCTTTGAAGCAAGTCTGTGTGGAGACAGATAAGGCTCCCTGCGAGCCTACCACGGTCCTCTGGCGCAACAAGGAAGCAGACCCACAATGCAAGGGTCAGAATTTGAGCCTGTTACCTTCAAGAACCTAGTCGTTCATTTCGACGAAGGAAAATTCGAAGAACTCCTCTCTGGGGGTGGTCCAATGCTCCATGCACGAAAGCATAGAAAGGTCTCGATGGCCAAGGTTTCAGAGCAGAAACTGGAAGTAGAATCCTTCCAACCCCTCTCAGCCTCGTGTGTGGCTAACTAGGTTCCCTGCGAACCTAAATCTCCTCTTTCAAAGTAGATGTGGAGGCCAAAGCAGAAAGCTCTGTATAAAACTTCAGGCGTAGCTATGCCACAGGATCGCCTGTCCCGCGAAGACAAAGGCAAGATGCCTGCCTACTTCGTCGAGACTATCCGCAGCGAAGCTAGAACGGCGACTATACCTTCGCCTAATGCAGGAGCAGTAACTAGGGGTGCCACCGGATACGGATTATCCGCGAATATTGATCGGCAAAAGGCAAGTACTAAAATAAGAGAAGGAAGTGTGGGTTGATGTTAGTGCTTTTGCGATTCTTCCGTAGTAGCGAAGTGGCTATACGGGTCGTATCCACAAGGAGGGAGAGCGATGGAAGCTTGATGCGGCTTTTATGTGCAAAAAAAGATAATGTTCTTTGTTTCCAAATAAAGAATTGAAAAGTGAAAACAAGTTGTTTCAAGAATTATTGGAAAATGTTTTGGTGGTTTGTAAAAGTGAGTTTTTCTTAATCGTAAAAACGCATGGCTAACTTTCTACTAATTGCTCCCACTAATCCCTGACTTCTTGAAGATGTGCCTCACGATGGATCATAGGCAAACTTACCCCTTATGTAATGGAACTATTCACGTGAAAAATCGAGTGATAGTTCTTCCTTTAACTTTGCTTTACACGGCAAACACTCGGACATTCCCGTATCAAGATCCATTAGAAGGTGAGAATACGGGAAGACACGAGTGCACTAATGGTATGGCGAAGTTAAAAGGAAAGTCTCTAACTTACAACAACAAGCAAAGTACCAAACTCATAGATCATCAAAAAATCATTTAAGTATGAAATATAAGAAGGTAAATACTTGTAGGTACGTTAGAGTTAGAACTCTCGTCTTAAGATGCCATAGCTCTCATTTGCACAAGGCTTGTTTGGCACTATTGACTCATGCGGGTTATCAAACAAGTGTTAGAAATTAGTGGGTTAGTAGTTAGTTAGCCACGCTAATAAGAAAGTTAGTTAGCCATAAAAAGAAAAGAAACAACAAAGAAAAGAAGTGGAAAAGAAGAGAGTTACACGACAACAAGAAACAAATAAAGGGAAGAAGTAAAGAGCAACAAGTTAACACTACAACAATGAAGTAAAAGAAAATGCAAAGATAAGTAAATGGAAAGAAGGAAGAGAAGTAGTACTTGTATTATCTTGTCACCCTTCAAATACAACTCTTTACACACACTCTCTCTTTCACTTTAATGGCTAAAACCTAAAACTAGAAGAAGAACAACAACAACTACTACAAACTAAAAACAAGATTATAAAATTTTCTCTAACTCTGATCTGGACAAACTGAAGACCCCAGGGGGGTATTTATAGGCACCAGGGGAAAGGGGGCCACGTGGGAAGCACGTGGCCCGAAGCGCAGATGCGCGCGCGCCCAAAGGGCCGCGGAAAAGCGGCCTGGACAGCGTCTCCTCGGCCCTGCCAGGGCGGCGCACGCTTGGCTTTGGGCGGCGCGTCGCCCAGTTTGTCTCCTGTCAATTAGACCTCCTGGATTTGCGATTTGACTCCCTAGGCTGACAAAATCTTCACTCTAAAGTCAATGGCTAATTGGTAGGCTTTTAATCACAAATTAAATGGTGATTTTAGGTCTTCTTCTTCATTTGCACACCATGGACCTAGATTGAAGCAACCAAAGCTTTATTAGCAAAATTTAACATTAAATGAATATGAGAATGTGATGATAATTATGCAAAATTAGAGACTAATCACACCCCCATACTTATCTTTTTGCTCGTTCCGAGCAAAACAAAACAAAAATCAAAAAATTATTATACCACTTTCGCAGATGTCGCGGTTGCACTGAGCATGTGCAACAAGCCTTTAAACCTCTACGTTTCCCCTAGAGGAGGAGTGTTGTCTCCTGAGGGTTTTCAGCGGATTGCACCCACAAAATCCAGTAAGTAAAGAAAAGAAGTTAGTTTTTTTAGAAATTTTTTTTTATGAAAAAGAATTTTCAATCATCTAAGCAAAAATAACCGAATGATGTAAGAATTAGGTTTAACCTTCATAAGTCCTCTTATACTTTAGCCTTCATAAAAGAAGAAACTATGGTTTTTCTTTAAATTTAGAAAGGATTTTGTACTTCTAACTCATTCTTTTATTTTGCTTTAGATAGATATGCATAATGTGTAAGTGTGATGTGCTTGGGATTTTTCAACTCAACTTTGAATATTATTTAATTTTATTAATATTTACTTATTATTCCTGGTTCCATTAGGCTTTCTACTTCACTTATGTAGCACATATCAAACCGATGACCCCCAAACCAGATGGTCTTAGGACACCAGGTGGAAAAACACCCTTCAGGTCAAATATGCAAGTGGAGTAGGCCACGAAATCAAGATTTATCTATATAATTTTTGGTATGAATAATCATGCTTCTTGAGGCACAATTATCCAGCTTTTTTTTTTTTAGGAGTTGTGTCTCTAAATCCTAAGCATGTGTATGTGAATAATGCATATTCTACTAAGGCTAAATAAAAGGTATGAGTTATTTTCCTTATCCCTCCTATCTTTTTAGTCAAACCATTTTTCTTGTTTACTTAGGCAAAAATAAAGATTTATTACTAAGGTTCCCGTAATTCCTACAGTCTTTTGGTATTTTTATAAAGAGTATGAAATCTCTTTTCAATCTGAGATTTTTTTTTTTTGAAAGAAGGAAGAAAGAAGAAAAGAAAAGTGTTAGCACCCCCCCCCCACACCTATCTAATGCATTGTCCTCAATGAATGCAGATGGAAATCCAAATGCAATAAATAGGGGAAGGAATGATGTTACCGTCTTCGTGGACTCGGGCCGGCCAAGTGCAAATAGGCGAAAGAATGTACAGGGGGTAAGCATATAAACAAATTTTTTTTTTTGGGGTTAGGTGTATGATGGGGCAAAAAGTGTCAGCACACTATCATCTAGAATCATCGGCTCAGTGGTCAAGAAGGGCTTCAGTCTTTGCCCATTCACTTTAAATTCCGTGTTATTTTAGGATCTGCAATAAGCACGGCACCGTGCGGGAAAACAGTGCACACAATGAACAGTCCCGACCAACGAGTTTTTAGTTTCCCCGCAAAAATATGAAGCCTAGAATTGTACAGCAGAACCCTATCTCCCGGGGCAAAGTTTTTCCGGGTTATGAATTGGTCATGGAAAAGTTTGGTCCTGCTCTTGGTGATTCGTGCATTCTCATAAGCTTCATTCCGTATCTCCTCTAATTCAGAAATCTGCAGTTTCCTAAGTTCACCGGCCTTGGTCAGGTCAAAGTTGAGTTGCTTAATTGCCCAGAGGGCCCGGTGTTCTAATTCTACTGGCAGATGACAGGCTTTTCCAAACACGAGTCTGTAAGGAGACATCCCCAGAACTGTCTTAAATGCGGTACGGTAAGCCCACAATGCATCATTGAGCTTAACCGACCAATCCTTTCGGTTTTGTCCGACAGTCTTTTCTAGAATGAGCTTGATCTGTCGGTTGGTGACTTCTACCTGCCCATTTGTCTGGGAATGATACGGGGTTGATAACTTGTGATTGATAGAATATTTTTGCATCAGAGTTTCAAAAACTCTGTTGCAGAAATGTGATCCATTATCACTAATTATCGCTCTCGGGGTGCCAAATCGGGAGAAGATGTTATCTTTAAGAAATTTGACAACCACTTTATTGTCATTCGTCTTGGTCGGCACAGCTTCTACCCATTTAGAGACATAATCAACAGCAACCAAAATGAATTGGTTACCGAAGGAGATGGGGAATGGCCCCATGAAATCGATACCCCAAACATCAAAGATTTCAACTTCAAGGATCGGGTTCAGGGGCATCATTTCTCTTCTAGAAATTTTTCCGATTTTCTGACAATTTGCACATGACTTGCAAAAATGATATGAATCCTTGAACAAAGTGGGCTAGTAGAACCCACTTTGTAGAACCTTCTCTGCAGTCTTACGGGGACCGAAGTGTCCTCCGCATGCAAGATCATGACAAAAGCTGAGCACACTCCTCTGTTCCTCCTTGGGTATGCATCGTCTAATTATTTGGTCTAGACAATACTTAAAAAGATACGGTTCTTCCCAAAAGAAGTATCGTACTTGGGTAAAGAAGCGGTATTGGTCTTGCTTTGTCCAGTCAGCGGGTAATTGTCCCGTGGCCAGGTAATTAACGATGTCAGCATACCAGGGTTCCTTAAGAATGGCTAGGATGTGCTCAACAGGAAAATCCTCGTTGATCGGAGCTTGGATGGTTGGTGCATTCGTAATTCGTGAAAGATGATCAGCAACCACATTTTCAATACCTCGTTTATCCCGGATTTCTAAGTCAAATTCTTGAAGCAAAAGGATCCACCGAATCAGTCGGGCTTTTGCTTCCTTCTTGGTCATGGGTATTTCAGAGCCGAGTGATCCGTGAAAATCACCATTTTCGAACCTAACAAGTAGGGCCGGAATTTTTCTAACGCAAAGACAACGGCCAAGAATTCGTTCTCAGTCGTTGTATAGTTCTGTTGGGCGTCATTCAAGGTCCTACTCGAATAGTAAATCACGTGCTGCCTATTATCGATGCGCTGTCCTAGAACAGCACCAATTGCAAAATCAGATGCATCACACATGATTTCAAATGGCTGGGCCCAATTAGGAGCAGAAATGATAGGTGCAGAGATCAGTTCTTGCTTAAGCCTCCCCCAAGACTTGAAACATTCATCATTGAAGTCAAAGGGCACGTCCTTAGCGAGCAGGTTAGTTAAGGGCCTCGCAATTTTGCTAAAGTCCTTAATGAACCGTAGGTAGAACCCAGCATGCCCTAAAAAGGATCTAATATCCTTGATGCTTTTGGGTGGTGGGAGCTTAGCAATCACTTCTACCTTAGCCTTATCCACTTCTATGCCTCTCCTCGAAATCTCATGGCCCAACACAATCCCCTGTCTCACCATAAAATGGCATTTTTCCCAGTTTAGAGTTAGGTTCTTCTCAATGCATCTTTGTAGCACTAACTCTAAGTGATGAAGACATTGATCAAATGAATCTCCGTAGATGGAGAAGTCATCCATGAAAATCTCAAGAAAACGTTCCACCATATCAGAGAACAAACTAAGCATGCACTGTTGGAACGTTGCAGGAGCATTGCACAATCCAAAAGGCATGCGCCTATAAGCAAAGGTTCCGAACGGGCAAGTGAACGTTGTCTTTTCCTGGTCTTCTGCAGCAATGGGGATTTGATTGTATCCCGAGTACCCATCCAGAAAGCAGTAGTACTCATGTCCAGCCAAACGCTCAAGCATTTGGTCGATGAAGGGTAGCGGGAAATGGTCTTTACGGGTAGCTGATTGGTAGTGAAAAGTGCATTTTTATCATCATATTTACCGTCACATTTTCATATTTATTTATATAATTCTGCACATTTATTAATAATTTGTAATTTATTGTGTGCAGGCCTCGAATTGTTATTTTAGCAATAAATAAAGCCTAAAGAGCCCAAAAGCCCAGATCCAAGCCCATGTTTGAAGCCCACGTGAAAAAGCGCAAATACAAAGAGTCAAAATGCAAATACAAGGGCAAAAGTTGCAAATACAAAGAAGAGGGAAGGATAGACTTCTATTCAACCCTAAACACTTGCAGGATAGGATAAAAGCTAAAAGAAGAGAAGGAAAATTCGTGGAAAAGATTTGGGATCTAGGTAACTTGATTCCCAAGTTATATCCAAATCCAAAGATTAAGAGCCAGGATTCAATTTCCAGAAGAAAAATCACAGATGGACGGACCAGGAGAGGCCACGCGCCAAAGCGCGCGGCCAGAAGCCACTAAAGTGCCGCGTTTCCGCGGCGTTTCCGCGGCAAAGTTGATGAGTCAGAATCCCAGATTTCGTGGGCAAGTTCATCCAGGACTCCTCGGCCTTCTGCACCTATAAATATCCCCTGCAATGCAACGTACAGAGTGTCCAGCGTCCAGCAAAGGGCCAAAGTTTAGATTTTTAGGGTTTCTTCTAGGTTTTCTTTTTTTTGTAATTTTTATGTAAGTGAGGGAGATGGCTTTGTTGAGGGTGACACCGACAGATGATTCTCTTCTCTTCCATTGTAATCAATAAAAAGGTAATTTTTATTTTGTTCTTATGTCGTTGCTTTTCTTTGTTTTCTCTTTCTTTTCTACTGTGTTTCTTTTTGTTGATCTTTGATGAGCACGCGAGCGTTTACCGAACCACAAGTATACCGAAGATTAGTAGGTTGCAACGATATTCCATGGCGATGCTCTCCTCCTCGAGGCGTATCAACTCATGCTTGCCCAAGGCTTGATGACCTAATGCGACAACGGACTGAGTTCGATCCCAAGCTTTATACGTTCAACGCCTCCGAAATAAGGTAGAAAGTGTTAGGTTTCGCATATTTTCTCCAACCAAGGTTAGTTTTCTATTCTTTTCTTTTCTTTTCTTTTTTGTAGATCAAATCCACACCTCTCCAATATTCTTTCCCACAACTCATTGTAAATACCACTTTTCTTTGTAAATACCATCGTGACTAACAAATTAACTAAAAAAAGATAAATTTTTAGAGAAACTTGCTTAACGCTTCTATCGCAGTCCCTCCTTGAGGATCACGACCCGCATAGCCCTGCTACCGCGGATTAGAACTGATTCCTCGCACGATCTATTCTTAATCTAATATTCTAATTTTTGTGTGCAGGAAAATTCAGTCAACAAATTGGCGCCGTTGCCGGGGAGGGACGGTAAGTTATCTCTAAAACAAAAAAAATTTAATTTTTAACTAATTCTTTATTCTTTTCTGTTTGCAGGTTTGGAGAACAGGAAACAGAAAACAGCAGCTGCAGTGGACATATAGCTGCCCTGTGCCTCTGCCCTCGAAGGCAGAGCACAGGAGCCCACTGTTTTGCCGTGGATCCGCGGCCAGAGCCGCGAAAACGCGGCAACAGTAAGGACTACTGATTCAATTTTTTTGCAGATTGCTGAAATTTGAGATTACTGCTTACTGCTCTATTCTGTTTTGTTCTGTGATATACCTGTAAATTGCTAATAATTCAACAGTAAATTATTGGTTGTTAAAAATAAAATTTGATTAGACGTTTGCATAATAGGCACGTGTCTTTTCAATCATTTTTATTTACTGTTGAAGAGTGCTGGAGACGCAAGGTACGTACGCATTGCATGTAGAATAGGATTCATCTCTTGGTTGATTTTCTGCTTTGAGTGATTCTTATCTATTTATCTTGTACACTTGCACTAATTCATCTTAAGGGCATAACCCATTAACAAGATAAGGTGGGGATTTCATCACCCTTCCTTAGCCCAAAAATCATATCCCAAGCACTCACTAACCCAAGCCTAACAAAAAAAAAAAAAAAGAGTAGACGTTGGCCCTAGGGACATCTCGGACTCAATAGGAGATTATCCTAAGGGGGAACAGTGCTGGAAGTTGACTCTTGCCAAATCAGTGTCTAGGAAAGGGATTGAGGGCCGAAAGCCCGAAGATTGGTGGTTATTTAATTAAGGAACGTCTTTGACGGAAAACCTCCCACCACTCTTGCCCTGACCTGGCTGATTAACTCGTGGTCAAAGTCTGCACCCGACCTCCCGTGGACAGTCTAACCAGTTAGGAGTCGTCTAGGTCTAGGTCTACCCTAACTTAGGTTAGAAATTTTTCTTTTTTGTTTGTTTTTCTTTTGTTTGCTTTGTGTGATATGGCCTATAACAACAATTTTTTCAATTTTAATGAGGATCCATGTTACACACCAACCTCTTATTCGGATATTACCAACCCGGCATATCATAACTTTGACCAACCTAGTGTGCCAGATTGGTCTTATCCGAATCATTACATGCCCCAGTCCCAATACTATGAACAAGATTGGAATAATCATCACTACTCTTCACAGAGTCAATGGGAATTCAACACCCCTGAGCCATATGGTCAACCACCTGTTCAACCATTATCTTCATATACGTCTTTTCCCACATCACCAAGGTTTCAGTCCTCCATTGATCTATTCGATGGGTTAGAAGAAAAAGTGGATCGGTTGCAAGATACAATAAATGATCAAATTTCTAGACTTTCAAACATTCTTGAGCATCTTGATAGGAACCAAGAATCATTCTGTTTAGAAGACCTTGATCAAAATTCAATTTCATCACATCAATATGAACTTGCTCAATCCCAATCTTTGGACAAATTGGTTAGTTTTAATTTCAATGAGATTGAATTAGATTATGAATGTGAACCCGATCCCCAACTTTGCGATTCAGTTTCCATCTTCGAATCTATGTTGACTCCAGTATCCTTACCCAATTTGGACCAATTTTCTGAGCCAACATTTATTCCCATACCCATAGATCATGAAATTGAATCACCCATTTTTGATGATCATATTGAACTTGACCAATTGTGCAATTTTGAAAGTCCCATGGAAAAATTGGCAAGTTCCCATTTTTATGAGATTGAAACTAATGAGATATGTGACCTAGATTCCCAAATCTATGATCAAGTTCAAATTCCCGAATCATTATTGACTCCTGTTTTGTTACCCGACTTAGGTAATATTTTAGAGTCAGTTTTGATTCCCACACCTATCATTCCTGAACTTGAATCACCAACATTGAGTCACATTCCATTGTGGGAAAATGATTGTAGACTTGAGTTTCAATTTCTTGACTTGGACCCACTTCTTGATCCTAGCCCGACTCCTGAACCTTTACTTGATTTGAGTTTCTTTCCTGAGTCGGTATTAGATCCTGAACCTATCATTCTTGAGTCCAAGTCAACCATTTTACCAAGTCACATTCTTTTGTTGGACATAGGTATAGACCATGACTCTGTGATGATTTTCCAGGACTGGTCATGTAAAGGGAGTAAGTTTCACGAGAGGATCTTCCATGATCCTATTCATTCTGGGGACTGTAAACATGTAAATAAAAAAGAGGTCAATAAAGGTAGGTCCCGTGAACTACCACGTTATCTTGTTTGGGCCGCATTTCGTGGCCCAATTAGACCACCACCGGAACCACCCCCTAAGGTAATTTTCTGCCTTCCCTTGTTCTGTTTCATGCATATATGCATTCATTCATACATTGAGGACAATGCATGAGATAAGTGTGGGGGTGGGTTTTACTAACATACTAACATAGGTAAAAACTACTTTAAAAAAATGTTAAAAAAAAAAAAAAATTTAAAAAAAAATGTTATAAAAAGGAAATATTTTGACTTATTTTTTGAA
Source organism: Agave tequilana (assembly GCA_038442645.1). NCBI lineage: Eukaryota > Viridiplantae > Streptophyta > Magnoliopsida > Asparagales > Asparagaceae > Agave > Agave tequilana. The sequence continues at coordinate 313,536 of JAVJIF010001412.1, forward strand.
AGAAATCTAAGTTAGTTTTAAGGATTAGGAAAATCATGATTAGGATTTCTAAAAACTTGGTCAAAATAAATAAATTGTTTAAATTTTAGGTATAGGAGAGAAATTGAATAAATAATTAGTCTTGATTTTTACCTTAATGAAATGTGCATACCAAATGCATATCTAGGATTCTAAGACAAAGACCTTGTGCCTCATATATAAAAAAAAAAAAAAAAAAAATATCACCAATTAAGCTGATACATGTGCCTCAAGAAGCATAAGTATTCATGCCTAAAGGTGAGTAAATAAAATAAAGTCCTTAGTTTTGGGGCCTAGTTCACTCGAATTTGAGTCCGCGGGGTGTTTTCTCACCTGGTGCCCTAAAGCCAACCGGTTTGGGAGTCATCGACTTTAAGTTCGTTACATGGGTGGATTAGAAAGCCTAAGAAAACTAAGAAATATAATATATGTATTAACACATCTAATAATCAATTAGTTAGGTATGAGGGCCTCAAGAAGCCTTGATACTTATATGAAAGAAAATTAGATGAGTTATACATGCCAAAAAAAAAAAATGAAATATATATATTAACACATCTAATAGTCAATTAGTTAGGTATGAGGGTCTCAAGAAGCCTTGATACTTACACGAAAGAAAATTAGATGATGTTATAAAAATAATAAAGAGGCATGAGAGTCCAAGTTAAGGAATTCCTAGATTCACAAGGGTGCGTATGACTTTTGGTAACGAAAAAGACTATATTAGAAATTCAATTTTAATCCTTACCTAAAATGAATAACAATTGACTTTATAAAGACTAGGTTTGAAGAATGAATAAAATTGAAGATCCCAAAACTTATAGACTACTTAGTCTCTTCAAATATAATTCAAATATTTTCCTTTTTATGGATTTTGTGGGTGCAATCCGCTGAAAACCCTCACGAGACAACACTCGTCCTCTAGGGTAACCTAGAGGTTTAACGGCTTGTTGCACGTGCTAAGTGCAACCGTGATTCCTACGAAAGTGAGTTAGGTTAGATTAACTTTTCATTTCTTTTTCTTTTTCTTTGTTTTTACTCGAGGACGAACAAAAAGATAAGTGTGGGGGTGTGATTGGTAGTGAAAAGTGCATTTTTATCATCATATTTACCGTCACATTTTCATATTTATTTATATAATTCTGCACATTTATTAATAATTTGTAATTTATTGTGTGCAGGCCTCGAATTGTTATTTTAGCAATAAATAAAGCCTAAAGAGCCCAAAAGCCCAGATCCAAGCCCATGTTTGAAGCCCAGGTGAAAAAGCGCAAATACAAAGAGTCAAAATGCAAATACAAGGGCAAAAGTTGCAAATACAAAGAAGAGGGAAGGATAGACTTCTATTCAACCCTAAACACTTGCAGGATAGGATAAAAGCTAAAAGAAGAGAAGGAAAATTCGTGGAAAAGATTTGGGATCTAGGTAACTTGATTCCCAAGTTATATCCAAATCCAAAGATTAAGAGCCAGGATTCAATTTCCAGAAGGAAAATCCCAGATGGACGGACCAGGAGAGGCCACGCGCCAAAGCGCGCGGCCAGAAGCCACTAAAGTGCCGCGTTTCTGCGGCGTTTCCGCGGCAAAGTTGATGAGTCAGAATCCCAGATTTCGTGGGCAAGTTCATCCAGGACTCCTCGGCCTTCTGCACCTATAAATATCCCCTGCAATGCAACGTACAGAGTGTCCAGCGTCCAGCAAAGGGCCAAAGTTCAGATTTTTAGGGTTTCTTCTAGGTTTTCTTTTTTTTTTGTAATTTTTATGTAAGTGAGGGAGATGGCTTTGTTGAGGGTGACACCGACAGATGATTCTCTTCTCTTCCATTGTAATCAATAAAAAGGTAATTTTTATTTTGTTCTTATGTCGTTGCTTTTCTTTGTTTTCTCTTTCTTTTCTACTGTGTTTCTTTTTGTTGATCTTTGACGAGCACGCGAGCGTTTACCGAACCACAAGTATACCGAAGATTAGTAGGTTGCAACGATATTCCATGGCGATGCTCTCCTCCTCGAGGCGTATCAACTCATGCTTGCCCAAGGCTTGATGACCTAATGCGACAACGGACTGAGTTCGATCCCAAGGTTTATACGTTCAACGCCTCCGAAATAAGGTAGAAAGTGTTAGGTTTCGCATATTTTCTCCAACCAAGGTTAGTTTTCTATTCTTTTCTTTTCTTTTCTTTTTGTAGATCAAATCCACACCTCTCCAATATTCTTTCCCACAACTCATTGTAAATACCACTTTTCTTTGTAAATACCATCGTGACTAACAAATTAACTAAAAAAAGATAAATTTTTAGAGAAACTTGCTTAACGCTTCTATCGCAGTCCCTCCTTGAGGATCACGACCCGCATAGCCCTGCTACCGCGGATTAGAACTGATTCCTCGCACGATCTATTCTTAATCTAATATTCTAATTTTTGTGTGCAGGAAAATTCAGTCAACAGTAGCAGCATTCAACTTCCTGTAGTCGATACAAACACGAACTTTGGTAGGCAATCTTGTTTGTACCAACTCTTTTTCCTCATTTTCTACTACCGTAAAGCCAACCTTCTTTGGGACCGCATGAACCGGGCTAACCCATTGGCTATCAGAAATGGGATAAATGATCTTATTATCTAATAGTTTCAGAATTTCAGCCTTCACTGCCTCTTGCATGAGAGGGTTAAGCCTGTGTTGTGGGTCCCTCCTAGGGATTGTTTCATCGACTAAATGGATTCTGTGTTGTACTATGGCTGGACTTATTCCCTTGATGTCCTTCATTATCCATCCAATGGCTTCCCTATGTCTTTCCAGAATAGACATTAAGCTGTCCTCTATTTGCTCAGTCAGGTGGGATGCTATGATGACTGGCAAGGTGTCCTTTCTGCCCAGGTAGGCATACTTGAGATGTTCAGGCAGGGCTTTCAACTCTAGGGAAGGTGTTGCTTCATTGGAGGGAATCTCTGGGCTTTCGATCCTAAGATGGGGTACACTGGGGCTTGATGCCCAATCCACTGCTGAATCCACGATCTGGTCTAGATTAAAATCCTCAACTTTCAGATCAAACTCTGCCTCAGCTTCTATCTCCATGCATTCCTCATGTTCACTGGTCAGGTTTTCAATAGAATTGACCTCAAATGTCTGATCATTGACATCCCTAGGTTGTCTTCCAAAATTGAAGACATTGACTTCCTTCGTCATGTCTCCGAAAGTTAATCGCATGGACCCGTTCCTACAGTTGATTATGGCATTGGCTGTAGCAAGGAATGGGCGCCCTAAGATGACAGGAGTTTGAGACCTAAGATTGGACACAGGTTGGGTCTCAAGCACAATGAAGTCAATGAGGTAAATGAAATCCCTGACCCGGATGAGGACATCTGTGATTTCCCCCTTTGGGATCTTCACAGATCGGTAGCTAGCTGAATGGTGACTCAAGTTGGGCTTAGCTCACCCAACCCAAGTTGCTGGTATACTGAGAGAGGTAGCAAGTTGATACTTGCTCCCAAGTCAAGAAGCGCTCTACTGATTTCAGTCTGTCCTATGGTGCAGGAAATGGTGGGACATCTGGGATCCTTGTATTTCACCGGAATGGGACCAGACAGAATTTCGCTTATGTTAGTGGCCAAGAACACTTTCTTGGGCACATTGGTCTTTATCTTCTTAGTACACATATCCTTCAGAAATTTGGCATAAGCCGGGACTTGTTGGATAGCGTCTAGAAGTGACACATTTAACTTAACCTGGTTGAACATCTCTAGCATTTTCTCCATGTGCATATTTTTATTATTGTTCCTAAGCCTATTGGGAAAGGGTGCTACAGGCTTATGAACTTGTTCAGCAGGTTTGTCCTCGTCAGATGTCTGTGGAGCGGATTGGGAGGAACTAGCAGAGGTGGAGGCTTGAGTGGGATCAGGATGGACTGGACTCTTCTGCTGGTAGACCTGGTTGTCTACCTTCTTTCCAGATCTTAGTATGTAAACAGCATTACACTGGTTAATTGATGGATCCTGAACTTCATATGCTTGGTTAGAGGTTTTTGGGTTAACTAATGGCTGACTAGGCAAAGTACCCTTAGGTCTTTCACTTAGGGAGCTAGCTAACTGGCTCATCTGCAATTCCAACCATGATATGGCCTGTGAATGACTATTCAGAGTTTGTCCCTGGTTCTGCATGAAAGCAGCCTGGGACTTAATGAAAGCCTCTATGCTCTCCTCTAATTTGCTGATTTTCTTTTCCATTAGAGAGCCTTGGGAGGAGGAAGATGGGGCTTGACTAGGAAAAAGTGGTGGAGGAGCAGGATGGTGAAAGTTGTTGGAAAAATTAGGTCTGGGAGAATTGTTTGGGGCCCAGGAGAAATTTGGGTGATTCCTCCAGCTGGGATTGTAGGTCTGCGAGTAGGGGTTGTGAGGCGGCCGTGAGTAAGCCACGTTCATGTGTTCCGGTGGCACTTGCTGGGCATGGAAAACAAGACACTCTTCAAAGACATGGTTAGGTGCCTGACAATATGAACAACCCAGATTGTGAATTGGTGGTGGGTTGATCTGTTGACACTAGTAGGCTCTTTTGTTTCTAGAGCCTCTATCCTTCTCATCAGGGTAGCAATCTTAGCCTCGGCAGCTATGGATGATTCTTGAGATAGGAGCCCTCCTCTTGAAGCTATAAATTGTGAATTCCTAGGTTTTTCCTAGGCTGGCTCCCATTGCAGGGTTTTCTCCGCTAAGTCCTCAAATAAATCCCAACCCTGATTTTCATCCTTCTGCAAGAACCCTCCCTGACACATCATTTCTAACAGGGTCTTAGTCTGATAATCTAGACCATCGTAGAGAATCTGGCATTGACGCCATTTCTCCACGCCATGATGAGGGCACTGAGCGAGGAGATCTTTGAATCGCTCAAAGTATCTCCAAAATGGTTCGCTCGGGTCTTACTTAAACTGCATGATGTTCTTCCTAATGAGGGCAGTTTTGTGAATTGGGTAGAATTTCTTCAAGAAGGCCTTGACAAAATCATCCCAGGTCGTGACTAAATCTGCTGCCAAGCTATACAACCACTTCTTAGCTAGGTCCTTTAGGGAAAAAGGGATGAAACGTAACCTAACGGCATCGTCTCCTAGCTGGGGTATACGCATCATGAGGCATACTTCTTCAAATTCCCTAATAAAAAAAGTATGCGTCCTCTGATTCTAAACCATGAAATTTGGGAAGAGTGTTAATGAATTGTGGCTTTAACTCAAAATTATTACTGTTTGCTTCAGGAAGTTTTATGGAAGATGGAAGTGAAGTTCTGATCGGGTAAAATCTATCCTGAAGTGACGCCATCTCCGGTTCTGGATGCAAGGGTAGAGAAGTGTTTCTTGTTAATTTGGAAGTTGACGGATCTCTCACCCACACTTGCATGCAGCACACCACAACCAACGTGAAGACAATAAACAATCGAAAAAGAACTAAAAACAAACAAACAAAAGAAAAACAACCACAAGCCTTAGTCTAAGGTACCTGGACCTAGCCGACTCCTAACTGGTCGATTCTCCGGGGAAGGTTGTTGCAGGAACTCGACTACAAGCTAATCGGCCAGGAAAGGGCAAAGCTCGGGGGGAGGTATCCGGGCAGAGCCACGTGCCTAATTATGCCAAACCACAGAGCTTTCGAGGCTTTACCTCTCAATCCACTTTCCTTAGACACCGATTTTGCAGGAGTATAGTTCTTACAATTTTCAACCTCGGTTAATCTCTTAGTGAGTTCGAGATGTCCCTAGGGCCAACGTCTATTGATTTTTAGTTAAGGCTTGGGAAAATGTGAGTGCACTTGGAGATGATTTTTGGGCTAAGGAAGGGTGATGAAATCCCCACCTTATCTTGTTTATTTGGGTTTTGCCCTTAAAGTCAATTGTGCAAGTGTACAGTTTATTCACAACAAGGTAACACTCAAAGCGGTAAATCACTTCAGAATGTTGGTCCTATTCTATATGAATGCACACGTACCTTGTCTCCAGCACTCTTCAACAGAAATTGAAATGAATTGAAATAGACACGTGCCCTATATGCAAAGGTCTAATCCAAATTTCAATTAAGCAACAAGTGAATTTCTGTTGAATTTATTACACATGCATATAGGTGAAGCATCCAAGGAAACTAAAAAATTAGAAAGCAAAATTTTTTTTTAGCAGCGCTCGGCAACCCTGCAAACGAGTTTGTTAGTACTTCAATCGGAAAAACTCGCTTTTACATGAATTTTTCTGAGGGCAAATGAATCCTTGCGCAATGTTCTTGGCCACCTCTTTTGCTTCCCATGATAGTAAGCTCCTTGGTTCTTCTCCTACACACAAAAATAAAGAACAATCTTTAGTAGTGAACAATAAAGCCGTTCCCTCCCCGGCAACGGCGCCAAAATTTGATCGGCAAAAGGCAAGTACTAAAATAAGAGAAGGAAGTGTGGGTTGATGTTACTGCTTTTGCGATTCTTCCGTAGTAGCGAAGTGGCTATACGGGTCGTATCCACAAGGAGGGAGAGCGATGGAAGCTTGATGCGGCTTTTATATTCAAGAAAAGAGAATGTTCTTTGTTTCCAAATAAAGAATTGAAAAGAGAAAACAAGTTGTTTCAAGAATTGTTGAAAAATATTTTGGTTGTTTGTAAAAGTGAGTTTTTCTTAATGGTAAAAATGCATGGCTAACTTTCTACTTATTGCTCCCACTAATCCCTGACTTCTTGAAGATGTGCCTCACGATGGATCATAGGCAAACTTACCCCTTATGTAATGGAACTATTCACGTGGAAATCGAGTGAAAGTTCTTCCTATAACTTCGCTTTACACGGCAAAAACTCAGACATTCCCGTATCAAGATCCATTAGAAGGCGAGAATACGGGAAGACACGAGTGCACTAATGGTATCGGCGAAGTTAAAAGGAAAGTCTCTAACTTACAACAACAAGCAAAGTACAAAACCCATAGATCATCAAAAAATCATTTAAGTATGAAATATAAGAAGGTAAATACTTGTAGGTACGTTAGAGTTAGAACCCTCGTCTTAAGATGTCATAGCTCTCATTTGCACAAGGCTTGTTTGGCACTATTGACTCATGCGGGTTATCAAACAAGTGTTAGAAATTAGTGGGTTAGTAGTTAGTTAGCCATGCTAATGAGAAAGTTAGTTAGCCATAAAAAGAAAAGAAACAACAAAGGAAAAGAAGTGGAAAAGAAGAGAGTTACACTACAACAAGAAACAAATAAAGGGAAGAAGTAAAGAGCAACAAGTTTACACTACAACAATGAAGTAAATGCAAATGCAAAGACAAGTAAATGGAAAGAAGGAAGAGAAGTAGTACTTGTATTATCTTGTCACCCTTCAAATACAACTCTTTACACACTCTCTCTCTCTTTCACTTTAATGGCTAAAACCTAAAACTAGGAGAAGAACAACAACAACAACTACAAACTAAAAACAAGATTACAAAATTTTCTCTAACTCTGATCTGGACAAACTGAAGACCCCAGGGGGGTATTTATAGGCACCAGGGGAAAGGGGGCCACGTGGGAAGCACGTGGCCCGAAGCGCAGACGCGCGCGCGCCCAAAGGCCCGAGGAAGCGCGGCCTGGGCTGCATTTTCGCGGCCCTGCCAGGGCGGCGCGCACCTGGCTTCGGGCGGCGCGTCGCCCAGTTTGTCTCCTGTCAATTAGACCTCTTGAATTTGCGATTTGACTCCCTGGGCTGACAAAATCTTCACTCTAAAGTCAATGGCTAATTGGTAGGCTTTTAATCACCAATTAAATGGTGATTTTAGGTCTTCTTCTTCATTTGCACACCATGGACCTAGATTGAAGCAACCAAAGCTTTATTAGCAAAATTTAACATTAAATGAATATGAGAATGTGATGATAATTATGCAAAATTAGAGACTAATCAGATATCCGCATCCGAATCCGCCTCCAATCCGGATACGGATATCATTTTTTCACATCCGTCAATATTCGTATCCGTATTCGTATCCGAAAGGTAGGTGCAGATACGGATATGGTAAAAGTAATATCTTATTCGTATCCGATCCGATATCCGAATGTTGCGTGCTTCATAATGATATCGGTACGAAGAAGACTATTCTTCAATGGAATACGGTATGAAATTTTGATATTTTGAGTTGGTGATAAAGTAATAGTGAAAAGTATTCGATTCTTGCAAGAGCACCACATGATATTTTGAGTATTTCGACATCAATCATGTCATCCGAATCGGCATTTAGCACGGAGGACGTGTAATCTATTGTTATAGAAGTCAAATAACAATGAATACGATGAATGTATTGATATGTACACAATAATATCATAGTATGTATCACATTTAATATTGTAGTAGATGAGACAAAAAGTAATATAAGTATTTCTGTTTAATTTATCTTTAACCATATCCATTTTTAACATATCCGATTAGTATCCTCATCCGATCCGCTAATATCCGATTTATATCTGATATCCGATTTTGACGGATACGGATATCATTTTTTCACATCCGCCAATATCCGTATCCGTATCCGTATCTGAAGGTTGGATGCTAATATGGATATGGTAGAGGTAATATCCGATCCGTATCCGATCCGATGGCACCCCTAGCAGTAACTCCTTGCGCCAGCCTCATTCTTATGAGCGAAGCTACTGATGGTGCAGCAAGCACAATACCTCAGGGTAGGCATGAAGTTTCCAGCCGCCAGGATAGGACTAGAGCACCCAGCAGTGCTAACCTCCTTCGCAGCAAAGTAGCGCATAAAGCACCACAGCATGCTTCACTCCCCAGTTCATCAAGCACTAAGCTTGCCCTTCGCAACAGAGCTAAGGGATTGTCCCTAAGTGTTAAAAGCAGTGCTCATGCAGCTTCAGCACACAAGGACATTCCCAAAGTTCTTAGCCGCGATGCTAGAGCTAAGGCACTATTTAGTGCTAACTACCTCTGCGGTAATGAAAAGAGCAAGACATTGTCCTATCCGCGATCCAACAGAGCCTCTGCGCTAAAACGCTTAAACCCGGCTGGGTCTGACTTGCAAGAATTCTTGACAAGCAAATGGAAGTCAGGACCTTTTCGAACTTCTCTCTCCTGTTGCCAACAAGTGGGATGTCAGTTGGTGACAGTCCACTCAGTGCATTGCCGGGTAGACCAATCCCCGCCTCTCCTCCAAGTCGATGATCAGTTTTTGATCGACTATCGGAACAAGCTATTTATTATCTGAGCAGGACTTTTATAGGGGAGAAATCTCGCTATAATCCTATTGAGAAGGAATGCTTAGCTCTTGTCTTTGCTATTCAGAAGACACGACATTATTTGGTTGGCCAAACCATACATGTCATTTCTAGAGTGAACCCTTTGTGTCTTCTCATGACAAAACTAGGATCATTAAATTTAAGATTAGCTAAGTAGGTGCTTCTTTTACCTCAGTACGACATGCTCTTTGTCCCTCAGAAGGCGAATAAAGGCCAGGCACATGCAGAGTTCTTGGCTGCTCATCTGGTTCCGGAAAGCTCAAAACTTCATGAAGACATTCCAGATGAAGTCTTTGAATCTAATATAACTTTAGAAGATGAAGCATGGTAGATGTTCTTTGATGGAGCATCGCGAATAGGTCCTAAAGGTAGGATCATTGCCGGTATGGGGGTTGTGTTTATCTCTCCACAAAACCATGTCCTTCCTAGAGCATTTTCTCTAACGGAATCATGCTCCAATAATGTGATAGAATATAATGCTCTACTTATTGGCCTTCAACTCGCTCATGAAATGAGGGTATGCTACCTTGAAGCTTACGAAGATTCAAAACTGATTATCAATCAGGTTAAAGGTGAATATGAGGTCTGTCACGAATATTTGGTACCTTATTATCACGTAGTCATCGAAATAGCTAATCTATTTGAGGGCTTTTACATCGGTCACGTCTCTCGATCCCAGAACACTAGGGCCGATACTCTGGCTGCACTAGCAATGACGCTAGCCTTGCCAGTCGACATCGAGTATCACCTTACAGTGGCGACTCGACACCTTGTCTGCTCTAAACATATGTTGAGAACCAGAGGGTCTATAATATCTCGACGGATCTTGAACCGAGAGATTAGCGATTTCCCTTCATAGACTATTCTTTACATGGTCTGCTGCCAGACAACCCCAAAGAAGCGGCATCTATCAGACGAAGGTCTCTACGTTTTTACTATGATCCAACTCTGAAGACACTTTACTGTCGTTCATACGACGGTATCCTCCTCCGTTGCCTTTCTAATTCAGAGGCATATGAAGTACTCAAAGAAGCGTACGACGATATATGTGGAGCTCACCAGCCAGATCCAAAACATAAAGACTGATTGTATAGGCTTGGATATTATTGGCCGACCATGATAGCCGATGCCATCCAATATGCACGAAGGTGTAAAGCATGCCAAATCCATGCAGATTTCATACATTAGCCTTCAGAGTTGCTTCATCCAACTGTTGCTTCATGGCCATTTGAAGCATGGGGAATCGATGTCGTAGGGCCAATCAGCCCTTATTCGATAAAAGGACACCGGCTTATCCTAGCGATAACCGATTACTTTTCAAAGTGGGCAGAAGCTATACCACTGGTTGAAATTAAAACTTCTAACGTAGTTAATTTCATTAAACATCATGTCATCCATCAATTTGGCGTCCCTAGGCGGATCATCCATGATAACGGTCCCCAGTTCATAAGCCAGGTATTCTATCGGTTTGCGATAAGTACCGAATTCAGAATGTGGCTTCAACTGCCTATAATCCTGCCGCTAATGGCTGGCAAGACAATCATTAAGTTACTCAAAAAATTCGTTTCATCAAATAAGCGAGACTGGAATGAGAAGCTTAGTGAATGTCTTTGGGCCTACCGAACCACGGCTCAGACCTCCACAGGTAATACGCCTTTTTCCCTGGTATACGGATGCGAAGCGGTCATACCATTAGAAATCTAGATGTCATCATTGCGAGTCGCTTTAATGACTAAGATGGCAACAGAGGATAATGATCGGTTGTGTTTTCAAGAGCTCGAAGCCTTAGATGAGAAGCAATTACAAGCTCAGCAACACATTGAGTTGTATCAAGCCCGGATCTCAAAAGCCTTCAAAAAGAAGATCAAGCATAGTGATCGTACATATATTTTGTATTCTTTTCATTACATTCCTACATTTATCGTGTAATAAATCTGCTGATTTTCTTGTCTTAAATATCTATTTTGCAGAAAATAATAATGAAGAGAAAGAGGATTAAACTAAATAAATATCAGTTAAAATCAAATTTAACTGGATCTATTTGGTTAGCTGTGGATGATCCTAGATCTAGTTAGAACAAATCAAGGATTGGGACAAATATTCAGCTGAGGATCAGAGCAAATCAAGAAGATAACACCAAATGAAAATCTGTAAAATTCAGATTTCTATAAATCCATTTTGGTTAGCTAAAGATCAACCGAGGATAATATCAAATACAGAGAGATAAATAGATAGAGAGAAGATCAACAGATGAGATGAAGCAAGTTTGACTCAGATTCTGACTGAATACATTTCAGTATTTGAATCATAACTTTCGCTACCGAATCTCAAATTTGATGATTCAAGATGATCCAGAAAGAAGACTTATAGGGATACAACTCTTATATTGATCACTATTTCTAATTCTGTCATTTGGTAAGTGATATTCGGTAATTAACACGCCAACAAACTACAGATCAAAACTGAATATCCACATCAAATCAAGTTTGGACATAAGGGGAGGATTCAAATTAAGAAATAGGCAGCTTTTCCTATCTTTATAGTCCTCTAAACCTTTACATTTCTTCTATAAATACCTGTAATCTCAAAGGCAAAGGGGACGACCAAGCAGAGATAGGATTTAGTCTAGTTTTTCATTCTTTGTAGTGTAGGTTTTTGTTTTCTTTTGATGTAATTTTTATTTCTTTTTAGGTATAGTTTAGACTGAGATTCATGTAAGTAAGAGAGAGAGGCTTATGTTGAGAGTAACACCGATGTACCTCCTCCTTTCTTCCATCATTTCTGTGAATAATAAAAGGTAACTTTTTTTATGTTTGTCTTTACTTTTGTTTCCTTCTTCTTTCTACTTTTCCTCTTTTGGTTATGATGAGCATTCAAGTGAATCTAGAAGCATCAATATAACAATGTTTGTGTGAGTGCCAACGATATTTCATGATGATGTTCTCCTCCTCAAGACTCCGTATCATTTCATTCTTGTCCGTCTTGATGATGTAATGCGAATGGGGACTGAGCTCGATCTTATGGCTTATGCGTTAAACGCCTCCGAAGTAAGGTAGAACATGCAAGGGTTCCAGATAAGTCATCAACCAAGGGAGGTAAGTATTTCTTTAATCTTTTCTTTCTTTTCTTTTATTTCTTTAGTTTAGATCACCAACACCAACAACACCAACTTCTTTTATCACTCCTTTTCCATTTTTTTATACATATTCAATTCTGGTTTCTCCATCTTCCCAATCTCTCACTTTCTGCCTAACTTCATTGTAATTTATTTTTCTTTTCTTTTTAAGAAACTAAAGAAGAACTTTAACCATTAATGGTAGCATAAAAGAGAACTTACTAAAAAAGCTTCCATCGCTAGTCCCTCCTTGTGAATCACGACCCGCATAGCCACTTGCTATCGTGGTAGAACTAAGCACTTGCACTTCTCTATTTTAAAAGTTCTGAAATTCTGTATTTGTGTGCAGGTCCAACCTCAATCAAATTTTGGCGCCGTTCCCCGGGAGGGACGGTAAGTAATTCTCTTTAAAGTTTACATTTTTGTTTACCTTCTTCTTTGTTTTTTGGTGTACAGATTTAACAACAAGGAATTTTTGCTGCAGTGGACATATAAGTGGCCCTGGACTCTGCTCAAGAAAGCAGAACCCAGAGCCCTCAGATTTGCTACATTCCAGTGGCAAAACTGAGTGAACTACTAACCTGTATTTTTGCAGTGTGGCTGAATTGAAAATCTGAATTTTTATAGCATTTATCTCCTTGTTTGACTCATTGTATATATATTTCTAACACAATAGTAAAAAGTTAATTGTAAATGTTAAAAATGATTTAGACTTTGCATTTAGGCACGTCTACGTTATTACATTTTCTATTTACTGTTGAAGAGTGTTGGAGCCAAGGTATATGTGCATAGTATTTAATATAAGGTTCATTCTTGTATGAAATATTGTTTGAGTGTTACTTTTTTCTATATACTTGTACACTGCACTAAATTGATTTAAGGGCTTGTCCAATAAATAAGATAAGGTGGGGAAGTCATTACCCTCCCTTAACCCACAAACAATCTCCTCACTCACTAACCCAAGCCTAATTAAAAATGAGTAGACGTTGGCCCTAGGGATATTTCAGACTCAATTAGGAGATTATCCTAAGAGGAAAGGTGTTAGAATTTGACTCCTACCAAATCAGTGTCTAAGGAAAGGGATTGAGGGGCAAAACCCTGAAGGCTGGTGGTTTGGCTTAATTAGGCCCGTCGCTTTTGCGCGGATACCTCCCACCAATCTTGCCCTGACCTGGCTGATTAGCTTGTGGTCAAAGCCTGCATTATACCTCCCATGGACAGTCTAACCAGGTAGGAGTCGTCTACGTCATAGGTTTACCCTAACTTAGGGTAGAATTTTTTCTTTTTTGTTTGCTTATTTGTTTGTTTTTCTATGTCTGTGTTTAACATTTATTGTGTGATATGGCTTATAATAATAATTTTTTCAATTTTAATGATAATCCATATTACACCCCAACCTCTTTTTCGGATATCACCAACCCAGCATATCATAACTTTAACCAACCTAGTGTGCCGGATTGGTCTCATCCGAATCAATATAACCCATGCCCCCAATCTTATAACCATAACTTCCAGAATAATTTCAACTCTTCACAGAGTCAATAGGGATTCACCTCCTCCGAGTCCAATTTTCAACCAACTTGTCCTCCTTATTCACCTTGTCCACAATATTTTCAAAATTCATACTCAGTTCCACCAGTCCAAAATAGAAAACAATCAATTTTGAAAATGAGTATGCGTGAGTCCAAATAACAATCACAAAATCTGATGGACTCACAATTTTACTACCAATTCCAAAACAATACTTCATCTTTTTAAGACCAATCGTAACAAAACGATGAACCTATCAACTAAGAAACAATGCTTGAAACCATGACTCAGGCTCAAAACGCTCGTAATCATGACATAGATATGATGGTCCAAACTCTACGTTCTATCTGTTTGGCCAGTTCTGATGTCGTTAACCATTCTGTTAGAGCTGAAGAGTCATGTTGTTTAAAAAAATAAGGTTCTATTTCAGCACAATCATTTGAACTTACCCAAACTCCAAATTTTGAAAATGATATTGACAGTTTGGCAAGTTATTCCTTTCCTGAAATAGAACTTGAGAATGATTATGATCCTAAATCTCAACTTAGTGATTAAATTCTACTTCTTGATTCAATAATGACTCTGGTGTCTTCACCTGATTTCAATCTTTTTCCCGAGTCAACATTGGATCCTGTGCCAATTCATCATGAAATTGAATCACCCATCTTTGATGATCATCATATTAAACTTGACCAATTTCACACTTTTGAAAGTCCTATTGACAAATTGGCAAGTTCTCATTTTTATGAAATTGAACTCAATAAGAAATGTGACCTAGATTCTCAAATTTGTGATCCAGTTAAAATTCCCGAATCAATATTGACTCTTGTTTTGTTACTCGACTTGAGTAATATTTTAGAGTCAGTTTTGATTCCCACAACTGTCATTCTTGAACTTGAATCACCAATATTAAGTTACATTCCATTGTGGGAAACTGAATGTGGACTTGAGTTTTAACTTCTTGATTTGGACCCACTTCCTGAGCCAATCTCGATTCCTGAACCTTTACTTGACTTAAGTCACTTTCCTGAGTCGGTATTAGTTCCAGTACTTCCAGAGTCCAAGTCAATCATTCTATCTTTTCGCACTCCATTTTGGGACAAGGCGGTTGACAAAATTGACTCCGAAATTAATTATGAAATTTGAAAATTAGATGGGGTTAAATTTTAAATAAAAAATGTTCATATATATATAATTTTAGTGGGTTATATAAAAGAGATTTCTAGTGGATTCCTCCGAACTCCACGAAAATTTGATTGAGCCGCATTTCGTGGACCAATCAGACCACCACCGGCACCACCACCTTAAGGCAACATTTTCCTTCCTTTCTTCTTTTTCAAGCATCTATACATTAATTCATACATGAGGATAATGCATGAGATAGGTGTAAGAGAGAGTTCTAACATAACTTAAGTTTTTCTTTTTATTAAATTTTTTTAACATTTTCTTTACTTTTAAAAACTTTTTGAAAATAGAAACAATATTTTGACATATTTTTTGTAAGAAATTGAGTCAATTTTAAGGAATAGGAAAATCAAAATTAGGATTTCTTAAACTTGATCAAAATAAGATTATTTGTTTGATTTTTAGGGTTAGGAAGATAATTTGTCAAAGTAATTTAATCTTCATCTTTACCTTAATGAAATATGCACACTTCATATACTTACACACTTAGGGTTCAAAAACAAAGATTCTTATGCCTTATAAAAAAAAAGAAAAAAATATATCTATGAAAGATGAACAAATCTAATTATTGATTAGCTAAGTACTTTGGCCTAAGCAAGCCTTAGTATTTATGCGAAAGATGATTAGATAGTTTGAGAAAAATATATAAATCCTCTGATTAAGCTGGGTATTTGTGTCTAATAAAGCATAAGTATTCACGCCTAAAAGTGGTTCATATAATAAAATTCTTAGTTTAGTAGCCTTATTTGCTGGAGTCCTTAAGTCCTTGGAGTGTTTTGTCACCCGGTGCCCTAAGACCATTTGGTTGGGAGTCATCGATTAAAGGCACGTTACATGGGCAGATTAGAAAGCCTAATAGAATTAAGGAATGATACCACCAAAATATATATATATATAATATATATATATTATATATATATATATATATATATATATATAAGGCATAAGAGTTGAGTTAAAGAACCCTTAGTCAAAATTTTCACGGTCTCAAGGTGCATATGATTTAGGGTAAAGTAATAGACTAGATGAGAATTACAATTTGACTCCTTACTTTGATTGATAACAAATTTTGAATAGAGACTAAGTTTAGGAATGAATAATTCAGTTTTCCTATAACTTATAGATTACTTAAATCTTATAATTATATTTCAAATATTTTTCTCTTTCAAAATGCTTTTCGAAAATACTAACTCATTGTTACTCTTTCGTTATCGATTTTGTGGGTGCAATCCACTGAAAATCCTCACGAGATAAAACTCGTCCTAGGAGAAAACCTAGAGGTTTAACGGCTTGTTGCACATGCTCAGTGCAATCGCGTAACCTGCGAAAGTGGTCTAATAATCTTTTGTTTAGTTTTATTGATTTTCTCGAGGACGAGCAAAAGATAGGTGTGGGGGTGTGATCGTACATATATTTTGTATTCTTTTCATTACACTCCTACATTTATCGTATAATAAATCTGCTAATTTTCTTATCTTAAATATCTATTTTGTAGAAGATAATAATAAAGAGAAAGAGGATTAAACTAAATAAATATCAGTAAAATCAGATTAACTGGATCTATTTAGTTAGCTGAGGATGATCCCAGATCTAGTTAGAACAAATCAAAGATTGGGATAAACGTTCAGTTGAAGATCAGAGCAAATCAGAAAGATAACACCAAATGAAAATAGTTAAAATTCAGATTTCTATAAATCCATTTTGGTTAGCCAAAGATCAGCCGAGGATAATATCCAATACAGAGATATAAATGGATAGAGAGAAGATCAACGGATGAGATGAAGCAAGTTTGACTCAGATTCTGACTGGATACATTTTAGTATTTGAATCATAACTTTTGCTACCAAATCTCAAATCTGATGATTCAAGATGATCCAGAAAGAAAACTTACAGGGCTACAACTCTTATGTTGATCACTATTTCTAACTCTGTCATTTGATAAGTGATATTCAGAAATTAACACGCCAACAAACTGCAGATCAGAAGTTAATATCCACATCAAATCAAGTTTGGAGATAAGGGGAGGATTCAAATTTAGAAATAGCCAGCTTTTTCTATCTTCATACTCCTCTAAACCTCTGCATTTCTTCTATAGATACCTGCAATATCAAAGGCAAAGGGGACGACCAAGCAGAGATAGGATTTAGTCCAGTTTTTCATTCTTTGTAGTGTAGGTTATTGTTTTCTTTTGATGTAATTTTTATTTCTTTGTAAGTATAGTTTAGACTGAGATTCATGTAAGTAAGAGAGAGACTTATATTGAGAGTGACACCGATGTACCTCCTCCTTTCTTCCATCGTTTCTGCAAGCAATAAAAGGTAACTTTTTTTTTATGTTTGTCTTTAATTTTGTTTCCTTCTTCTTCTTTCTACTTTTCCTCTTTCTGTTATGATGAGCATTCAAGTGAATCTAGAAGCATCAGTATAACAATGATTGTGTGTGCACCAACGATATTTCATGATGATGTTCTCTCCTCAAGACTCCGTATCATTTCATTCTTGTTCGTCTTGATGATGTAATGCGAATAAGGACTGAGCTCGATCTTATGGCTTATGCGTTGAAACGCCTCCGAAGCAAGGTAGAACATGCAAGGGTTCCAGGTAAGTCATCAACCAAAGGAGATAAATATTTCTTTAATCTTTCTTTCTTTTCTTTTATTTCTTTAGTTTAGATCACCAACACCAACAACACCCACTTCTTTTATCACTCCTTTTCTATTTCTTTGTACATATCCAATTCTGGTTTCTCCATCTTTCCAATCTCTCACTTTCTGCCTAACTTCATTGTAATTTATTTTTCTTTTCTTTTTTAAAAAACTAAAGAAGAACTTTAACCATTAATGGTAGAATAAAAGAGAACTTACTAGAAAAGTTTCCATCGCTAGTCCCTCCTTGTGGATCACGACCCGCATAGCCACTTGCTATCGCAATAGAATTGAGCACTTGCACATCTCTATTTTATAAGATCTAAAATTCTGTATTTGTGTGCAAGTCCAACCTCAATCACATAGAGTCTTCCAGAAAGGAGATTTAGTTTTAGCCGTCAGACGACCGATGATCATGACGCACAAAACCAAAGGCAAATTTCAACCCAAATATGAAGGACGGTTTATAATAGAAACAATCTATTTAAACGGAGCATATCGCCTTATGACTTCAAATGGTGATTTACTCATGATACCGATCAACGGTAAATTCTTAAAGAAGTATTATCCTTGATAGGATCCTTCTTATGATCAAATTAACATTACACCTCTGATCAAGACCTTCAAATTCAAGATATGCAGAAGGAGCGCTCCTCTCTTTCTCTAAACGAGATCATACGATCGTAAACCAGTATCGAGCTGATCGTACACTAGTTTCTCAAACAAGAATCAAGGTTACGAATATAGTAACCGAATGATTCAACACCTTTACGGTTAAGGATAGAGGAAAATGTTGGCCTTTAAGCCCAACATAAGTTCTCGACAACTCATCATGCGGAGGGGAATAGCATGGCTAGCCCGACTCAAACGGTAGTTAGTAAAAGCGTATCAAACCTGTTGACAGCTGAGGATTTGCTAAAAATCCTAAGGGACCTATTCCCATTTGATTCCCTCTCCAAAATCACTTACCAATTCCCATCCATGGAATGGTAAGACCACATATAAAGGTATTCATATCCTTTGTAAAATGATGAGTCTAATCTATCATGTTAACACTAAACCTCTGGTAGCAAGACTATAATCTACTCCCAAACGGATAAAGCGAATATCCCCAGTGAATAAATCCCAGTTGTCATTCTCTTCAGCAGGACGACAGGTCCACTCAAATTACTGTTACGCTTAAGCACCTCTAATAGTAAATGAATCCTTATCAAGTTAACATCACACCTCTGACAAATTGCTTTACAAATCCCCACGAAGTTCTTTTTGTCACGTTAACGGTCACCTCTTACACGTAATCTCTTATAGGTTTCATTTCCTAACTCCCCAGCGAGTTTCTAATAATCAGTCCTCAGCATACTTTTCTGGTTGTCACGTTAACAATATACCACTGACAATTTCTTCCAAATAAGATCTGAAAGAGATATCAAAATCCCCATGGAGTTCATAAGTAAAGACTATTTCTTTGTTATCATGTCCAGTTTGTCACCTCTGAATGACAAAATTTTGAGCTTGATGGCTTCTCAATCGGTTACGTCATCACGACCTATGAACCGACAGATAGCCAAGTCTCATCTTTCGGTCCAGTAAGGACTATTTCTTTGTCATCATGTCCAGTTCGTCACCTCTGAATGATAAAATTTTGAGCTTGGTGGCTTCTCAATCGGTTATGTCATCGCGACCTCTGAACTGACAGATAGTCAAGTCTCATCTTTAGTATAGTAAGGACTATTTCTTTGTCATCATGTCTAGTTCGTCACCTCTGAATGACAAAATTTTGAGCTTGGTGGCTTCTCAATTGGTTATGTCATCGTGACCTCTGAACCAACAGATAGCCAAGTCTCATCTTTCAGTCCAGTAAGGACTATTTCTTTGTAATCATGTCTAGTTTGTCACCTCTGAATGACAAATTTTGAGCATGGTGGCTTCTCAATCGGTTAGGTCATCGTAACCTCTGAACCGACAGATAGCCAAGTCTCATCTTTCAGTCCAGTAAAAAACTATTTCTTTGTCATCATGTCCAGTTCGTCACCTCTGAATGACAAAATTTGAGCTTGGTGGCTTCTCAATCGGTTACGTCATCGCGACCTCTGAACCGACAGATAGCCAAGTCTCATCTTTCAGTCCAGTAAGGACTATTTCTTTGTCATCATGTCCAGTTTGTCACCTCTAAATGATAAAATTTTGAGCTTGATGGCTTCTCAATCGGTTACGTCATTAGGACCTCTGAACTGACAGATAGCCAAGTCTCATCTTTCAGTCCAGTAAGGATTATTTTTTGTCATCATGTCCAGTTCGTCACCTCTGAATGACAAAATTTTGAGCTTGGTGACTTCTCAATCGGTTACGTCATTGTGACCTCTGAACTGACAGATAGCCAAGTCTCATCTTTCAGTCCAGTAAGGACTATTTCTTTGTCATCATGTCCAGTTCGTCACCTCTGAATGATAAATTTTGAGCTCGGTGGCTTCTCAATCGGTTACGTCATCGCGACCTCTGAACCGACAGATAGCCAAGTCTCATCTTTCAGTCCAGTAAGGACTATTTCTTTGTCATCATGTCCAGTTCGTCATCTCTGAATGATAAAATTTTGAGCTTTGTGGCTTCTCAATCGGTTACGTCATCGCGACCTCTGAACCTACAGATAGCCAAGTCTCATCTTTCAGTCCAGTAAGGACTATTTCTTTATCATCATGTCCAATTCGTCACCTCTGAATGACAAAATTTTGAGCTTGGTGGCTTCTCAATCGGTTACATCATCGCGACCTCTGTACCGACAGATAGTAAGTCTCATCTTTCAGTCCAGTAAGGACTATTTCTTTGTCATCATGTCTAGTTCGTCACCTCTGAATGACAAATTTTGAACTTGGTGGCTTCTTAATTGGTTACGTCATCGCGACCTCTGAACCGACAGATAGCTAAGTCTCACCTTTCAGTCCAGTAAGGACTATTTCTTTGTCATCATGTCCAATTCGTCACCTCTAAATGATAAAATTTTGAGCTTGGTGGCTTCTCAATCAGTTACATCATCGCGACCTCTGAACCGACAGATAGCCAAGTCTTATTTTTTAGTCCAGTAAGGACTATTTCTCAAATGTGTGACTAACTCTATCAGCCTATTACCACTGATTGGATTAGTTATATCATTATTTCGCTTCCTTTTGAGGATTACAATACAGCTTGAAAGCAAGAATTGAAAATTCAAAAGATCAACTAAGTAGGAAATGCAACAGGGGAGTCAGATAAAATCACTTTTTATTGATTCCAAAAGAGAGATACAAGGATGCTCGGATTACAAGCTACGAGGGTGCTTCGTAGGATTTGATTCGTTCTTCAAGAGTAGCCAGCCTATTCTTCCTCTCCTCAGCAGCCCTAATGAGTGCCTGCGACCTCAACTCAGCCTCATTAAAGCTCGCCGTCTGGGATAAACGAGCCTCAATTCAGTTAAAGTTGCCCTCTGTGCTAGTTCCTGCTGCAGGACTTCGTCATTTTGAGCCTTAAGCTGCTCTAACCGAGCAATTTCTTCAAGACACACCGGTTCAGCCTTGGCCAAAAGAAGATTAGCCTTCCTGGATCATTTTCTTGGCCTTTTCAATCTTATCCTCGGCATCAAGAAAAGCGCTGTTAGAAGCATCTATGGCGTCCCTAAGTTCAACTCTCCTCATCTCTAAGGATTTCAAGTCAAAGGAAATTGCCTTGGCTGCTTCTTGAGTGGCGAGATGGGCTTCATGCATTTGAGCAGCAAGGTGCGCAATCTTTTCGTTAACTGAAGACTCCAGATCTGAATGGCTAAGACGGCGCCATTCGTCCACATCCCTCTCAAGCCTGTCTACCAGAAGCTCCAATGCGGCAGCCTGGTTGTCCCCTTCAAAGTCTTGGATACTGTCAATGCTTCGGGAGAGGACCACCTTTAAAGCAGAGAATGAGGCAGTTGAGCCCTTCAAGACTAAAGCATTGGAGCGCTTGAAGCCCTTATAAAAGCTGTCGACTAGCTTAGCCACGAATTCATTCTCAGCCTCAACTACCCCGGTGAACGAGCAGCCTCTGAAGACAAAGCTTCCACCGGTTTCACTGACATAACTGTGGAAGGAATGGCAGGAGCACTGGCTGGAGCAATCTAAGGGATCGTCGGTGATCTCGGAGGAGTCTTCATTGAAATCAGTACACTAGCCATAACTGAAGTGGGGCTAGTAACTATTTCTGGGAGAGCTGGGTCAACCACCAGTGTTGGAGATGTAGGACTGGTAATCACTTTCAACTCCGTGCTTGGCAAGATAGGCGGCACTAGCAAAACTAATGGCATCTCACTTACCGATATAGTTGGAAGTGAGGTTGGTTCCGTGAATATTGTTCCCTCAATCCCCTTTCCTCTGGCCGGTTCAGGCTGATAAGAGGGCAACCCGTGATACAAATTATTCAACTCAGCAACGCCCGCCGCGATCGAAGTACTTGTTTCACCCTTGAGTCCCTCAGGGAGACTGGTTGGTCCCCTTGAAGTCGATGCGCCCAAGGGTGGGGCACCTGTGGTTAAACTTTGATTAAGTAAGGCGTAATGAATATCACGAGAAAAATTACTCACGAAAGATCAAAATGTTACCAAAAGATGGTATCGCCTCAACTGTCTTGGCCGCATTTTCTCTCCGAACCTCCTCAGCAGTGGCATCAATCCCCTCAGGCTCCATAGGAAAGTCTTTAGCAGAGTCAACACGGACGGTCGGCCCACCTTCGCTCGCCGAACCCTCGGTGGTCCACCCGAAAGAGCTGGAGGCCATAGGGCTTCCTTTTGAAGTCCCAGCACCTGAAGGACCAACATCGGCCGCATCACCTCCAGATTCTTTCGAGACGGTGAAATAGCTAGCCTCATCACCATCTCTATAAGTGAACAGGGGATCATAATGCTCCCCTATTCTCCTGTAACCTCGGCTCTCGGGTCACTCACCGCCTCGGTTCCTGAGATATGAAGTAAACAATGAGCTGAATGGAATATATAAGAGTGTATTTCAAGAATGAAGCTGATCTTACTCGAGTCCGGAGCAGCTTTACCAGCGGTCTGCCTAGAGGCCGACAGCTTAATGACTAATGGAGCAGGAGGAGGAGGCACTGCAGATGATTCGCCCTCTGCAATAACAGTAGGAGCATAGCGACGAGGCTTCTTCACTACCCTCTTCCCGCGAGATCCGCCTTCCCGCTTTCGCTTGAAGTGGACGTCAGGATCTTCTTCCTTCACTTCTTCCATATCAACATGTTCCACAGGGGCTGTGACTACCCCACCAGAAGCAGCTGCTGGAGCCTCAGCACCTGTATCCCCTTCAAAGCGGGGACTTCCTGCGTTTAAAGCCTCGCTATCATCAACAGCAATGAATTCCCCGAGGCCTGGACGCGGACCCTCTTACCCTCGCTCTTCTCAGTGACCTTCTGCTTCAACCGCTGAGAGATCAACTTCACGCCAAAGGAATTAATAGAAAATTTGGTGGGTGTGGAGTTCGAAGTTCTATACCACTGGCAGAATCCCAGGGTCGTCAGAAGGTTCGGAGTCCTTAGCAGCATGCACAGCCGCGCCTTAGTACAGCCAGCAATATAAAATCGCCAGGCACGAGCTCCATCGATGAGACTCCCCTTGAAGGCCAGGCCGCTGTTCAGATTGCCTACATACAGTTGGTCATACCCAAACTGACAAGCAAACCGACTCGGGACATAGGGCTCCAAGTAACAGGTGTCCCCACTTCTATACAATAAGTGGGAAGGCTGGATGCTAACTAGCCATTCGAAGACTCCCCGACTCAACGACGTCTGCCTCTCCCCTATATCCTTGAATTCTTCACCATAGCCTGCGTCACGAATGTAGGGAAAGCACCAAAAAAGGCTGTAGACATCATGACGACATAGCAGTTTGCGGACCGCAGCCACATAAGTCCGTGACCACGAACACCCCTCGAATCGACGGAGAAGCGCCATTCGAATACCTTCTGGAGGCTCTTCACTGGCTTGGATGATGGAGGGGCAGTGAAGGACGAACCATGCCATCAAATAAGATATGGCAAGCCAATTCTGGGGTTTGGTCCGTCGCAAGGTAAGATAGTCCCCTTTCCTCACTTCATCGTTGGTGGCCTACAAAAAGCCTCCATCAACGCACGAAAGCCTCTTTGAATACAGCACATCATTGCTGGAAGAAGTCCAAGAGAATGACCATGGACTAGACGAACAGCCGGTAATAATACAGTTGGATAAATGACGTCCCCAGACGGAGATGGCACCACACATTTCTTCAACTAAACCGTTAAAAAGCCAGCTAGAAGTGCCTTCCGGGACGTCGGTCGACGAGCCTGGTGGAGGAAACTCCGAAGAATATCACCTTTCTTATAGGGTCCATCATCTTCTTCCAGAATCAAATTCCCTTGAGAGTGCTCTTGCATCTGGTAAAAGATGTCTTCATCTGCAACTCCACAATGAGCTGCTTCGAGAGTACCTTCCAGGTTAGGGAACAAATAATTTTCCCAGCTCTTCAAACTGCATGAAGCTCCCTTATGGCTCCCAGCATGCTTGAGCAAATGTAAAGGTGGCACATCAACTCCCGGTAAGTCTCAAATAAGGCGGGCTCCTGCTTCTCCAGAAGTGCCAATTCTACTTCACACGGGAAATATTCTTCATATGGGAGAGACCCCAAAGGCAGAGCAAAGACTTCCCACATCTCGTTCAAAGCCATGCCCAATTCGCCAACAGTGGTGAAGAAGGTCCTTGTAGTCGGGCAGTATAACTCAAAGATGACATAGAAGTTCGCTACGCTCATCTGAATGCCGTAGCAGGTCGCCCTGACAGCCTCGTAAAGTCCCAACCTCTCCAGCTTCTCTTTAAAATGGGCAAGGACATATAAAGTCAAGTCCCTTCACCATGCCTTGGGAGGATGAATCCACCTGGGGTCCTGAAATCAGTGGCTGGATAATTACCATGAGCCTTAAAGAACTGATTTTCAAAAGTCTGAGCCACCGCAGGATTTTCTCCCAGTGGGATGTCTGAAAGTACGTTCCTAGGGTGGAGACCCAATATGCAGCAAGGAGGACCCGCCGTTGTATAACCAGGAGACGGAGCTATCAATTTCCCTACGTGAATGGAATCGGTAGTCCGCGTCACTTGCCACTACATCTTTCGAGCCCTCGTCACACATTGAAAGAAGGACAAGGGAAAATGGCGCTTGCTAGTTGGGAAATAATACTTCTCGCCATCCTTTTTGAAAATCCACTGCCCCTCCCGGCTAGCAGCTGGTGATCATTGTCTGGGGCTGCATCTCCAAACATGAAGCCGGGCTTTCGATAGATTCTTCGGTCGGAATCTTCAAGGGGAACAGTAGTTAAGATGCTCCTCATGGTGCGTTGATCCCCAGCATGAATAAGTGCATCCCGACCAGGAGCACTCCGCTCGCTGAATAGTGAAGCCTGCCCTTGGAACTGTAGACTAACATTATCATCCAACCCTCTAGCCATTCCAAAGAGACTATTCAGAGGATCAGGAGTATAGTACACTGTAAAAATAAGTGAAAACTATGATTAGTTCATCGGCTGAAGGAAAGCTAAAACAAGAATATAATTTTATGTTAAGGCATAGCTTCGCTCTTCGAGCGAAGTTGGCCTAACAATAGCTTCGCCCCGAAACTCGACTTCGCAACTGCAACTTAACTCCGCACTCCACATGAAGGCAGGATGCAGAAAAATATCTAAGTATTAGCTTCGCTCTGGAAGCTTGACTCCGAACAACTGAACGCGACAAAGCACCAGAGGCAAACTTCGTCAGAAGTGTACTGTTGCCTAAAAATTATTTTAAGGGCATTACGGTCCTTTTCAGCTGCGCCCCAAAGGTTACTTCGCATCTTATTATTCGGGAGGATGTGAACTGCCTAAGGGTTAGCTTCGCATAGAAGCTTGGAGAAGAAACCCCTTCGGTTCTTAGATTCCCAATCAAGAAATCAAGAGAAATTAAAGGACTTGAGATCCCGAGATCACTGGATCACAATGAATCATTCTAGATGGAATAGCCAGGGTGGCTTCAAAAGAGAGATGAAAATCTCTGAACAAAAGGAAAAGATCCCTACCCTTGATAGGTCGTTCGATGACTGGAGGAGGAGATGAACCCTCCATCGTAGAGGTTGCTACGTCTTTCCTGCTCGTCTTTGGAAGCCATTGGAGAACCGAAGAAGTGCTCGAATTTACAAATGAAGAAAAAAGAAGGAGAAGAGATTTAGAGTTCTCTGAAAATTCAAAGAGAAGTGGTGCCTTCTCTTTGCAGCGAATCGGGTTTTTATAGGCGGATGATTGCCTAAATGTCGCCTACTCGAAAGGAGCACAGACAGTCATTTCAAATTAATTTGAAACGGCGCCTAATCGCCTTCCCGAGAAGCGTTACTTCAGCCCCGCTAAGGGCTAACTCCACCAAAATTCATGCTAGCTTCGCTGGAAGCTCGTTCCTGATTTAGCTAGGATTTTAACTCCTCTGGTCCATTCCAATTGCCTTCAAAATTCAAAAGGAAGAGGAGGGAAACAGAGCAAATAAGCGGAAAATAAACATTTTTATTGATTCAAAAAGGAAGATACATTGACGCTACATTGATTTGTCACATATTTTGCATTAATATTGTCACTTTACCACACTTGTTAGCTAATAAATATTATTAATAAGTTGTCTTTTTCTTTGCTAAATGTAGGCCCAAGTGCTTAAAAGAAAAACGGAGAAATAAGCCCAAAAGCCCACCAAATTCTGAATTAGTTCAGAATTAATTCGAAATGGAGAAATCTGGGCTTAATCCTGGCATATCAAGGGGTTGAGAAAAATCCTCCTTGAATCGAGCAATTGAAGCCAGAAAATCAAAAGCTGTTCAGTCAACGGTTGAAGCAGCAACAAGAAAACCAGTAGGAGATGTGAGTCACACTTCAACCCAGGAGCCCTCTCCCCTTGGGTGTGGCCATCTGGCCACACCAAGGCCGCGAAAACGCAGCCAAATTCTGAATTAGTTCAGAATTAATTCGAAATGGAGAAATTTGGGCTAAATCCTGGCATATCAAGGGGTTGAGAAAAATCCTCCTTGAATCGAGTAATTGAAGCCAGAAAATCAAAAGCTGTTCAGTCAACGGTTGAAGCAGCAACAAGAAAACCAGCAGGAGATGCGAGTCACACTTCAACCCAGGAGCCCTCTCCCCTTGGGAGTGGCCATCTGGCCACACCAAGGCCGCGGAAACGCGGCTCAAGCCGCGTTTCTGCGGCCTAACCACTTCTGTTGGGGGAGCGTTTGCTCCCCCAACCTTCCCGGGATCCTATCTTGCAAGGTTTTGGCTATAAAAAGGGGTTTCAGCAAGGAAAAAAAGCAGCGAAGACTAGGATTAAATTTTGTACTTATTTTCTTAGGATCTAGGTTCATTGTTAGCTAGAAAGAAAGTTGTAATCTTGCTTTTTAAGTTGTAGTCCAGTTTCAAAAACTTGTGAGAGAGAGGACTGAGAGCTTGTACTTGAAGATTGAAGTGACAGCAATGCAAAAGTCGGGCCGATTTCTCTTTCACTTGCAATACGGTATGCTTTATATTATGTCGTTGTTTTCTTCGCTTTCCATGAGTAACTAAAAACTTTTTCTGGACTTGCTATGAAACTCTCTCGTTTTTCTTCTCTTCTATTTTTAAAAGAAAAAGACCCGATGACTCATATGAATGCCTCACTAAAAGCCTTTCTTTTTTGAAAGTGTTCTTGAAGGCACATGAGGATGGGTGTGATAGTTGAATTCACAACTCTTACATGAACATCTTTCGAATCGTTTTTAATTCATTCTTGTTTCTTCGCACTTGCTATTTTAACATTCGATTCTACGATTTCTTGAAGAAAAAGACTCAACTTTCCTAAAACATCTTATGTGCTTTACTCAAAGCTTTCTAAAGATAACTCTAAGTTTTGCAAATGATCATTTGAGGGACTTAACTTTTCAAGGGAAGAAAGAACAATTGAGTAGTAAGATAGTGAGCCCAGACTTTCTCTATTAATACAAACAACAAAGAAATTTCTAAGTTTTCTAAATCACCTTCTCCAAAGTCTTTTCTGAAGTTGTAATTTTTCTTTCATTCATCTCTTTCTTTCCATTCTCTTTTTCCTAAAAACGAACACAATTTCTTATTTTAAACGAACCACCGAAAAGCTTCCATCGCATCCCTCCTTGTGGACACGACCCGTTAGCCACAAGCTACACGGTACATTCTTAACTCATTGGTTGTTTCATTTATTTTAGCAATCAATTTTTGGCATCGTTGCCGGGGAGGGAATGGTGTAGTTGTTTTAACAAGTTTTGTGTATTGTTTCAGGGACTCGAAGATCACGAACTAGCATTCAAGCTTTGCCAAGTAGACTTGCAAATTCTGTGCCCCTACTCTCGAAAGTAGGAAACAGAATTTCAAGAAATTGCTTTGCAAAAATCTGAAAATTTCATTGGACTACTAAAAACTTTATTTTGCATGACATATTGCTCGCAAAAACTTTAGTTTTTATATGTCATATTTGTGCTAGTGTTTCTATCCAACATCCCTGTTTTTAAGTCAACAGTAAAATATTCGTTGAAAGTTAAAAATTGATTAGACATTTGCATTCTAGGCACAAGTCTTTTCAATTCTTTTACATTACTGTTGAAAAGAGCTAGAGACAAGGTATGTATGCATAGCATATAGTATAGGAAACATTCTTGGGTGATATTTGCTTTTGAATGTTACCTTCTATATCTTGCACACTTTGCACGAATCAATTCTAAGGGCAAAACCCAAATCAAGATAAGGTGGGGAAGTCATTACCTTCCTTAGCCCACAAACCATCTCCAAGCACGCACAACCTAAGCCTAATTAAAATTTGATAGACGTTGGCCTTAGGGACATCTCGAACTCACTAGGAGATTATCCTAAAGAGGGAAGGTGTTGGAAATTGACCCCTGTCAAATCAGTGTCAAGGAAGGGGATTGAGGGCCGAAAGCCCGAAGATTGGTGGTTACTTAATTAAGGAACGTCTTTGACGGATAACCTCCCACCAATCTTGCCCTGACCTGGCTGATTAGCTTGTGGTCAAGGTCTACATTCTACCTCCTGTGGAATATCAACCAGTTAGGAGTTGTCTAGGTCAAGGTTACCTTAGACTAGGCTTGGTTATTTCCTTTTCTTGACTATTAGTGAACTTGTTTGTGATTGTGTTTGTGTATGCAAGTGTGGTCGAGAGACCCAAATTCATCTAGGTTGACTAGAAACACATCACCACCCAAGTTCGATACAAGATCAGATTCGGTTATGGATCGACCGACATCTTTGCAGGACAGGTTTTATCCCATTAGAACATCACTTCCATCCTGCATCCAACTTCCATCGGTTGGTGAACACAACTTTGAGCTTAAGCTACAGTTCATCAACACACTCCCTAAATTCCATGGCTTAGAATCCGAAGATGCGTATTTCTTTATGAGAGAATTTGAAGAAGTATGCTTAATGATGAAAATCCCACACCTTACAGATGATGCTATTAGGTTGAGATTTGTCCCATTTGCTCTTAAGGACCTAGCCAAGAAATGGCTCTATAGCTTAGCGGCCAGCTCTATCACATCTTGGGATGGTTTCATCAAGGTCTTCTTGAAGAAATTCTATCCAATCCATAAAACCGCTCTCATTAGGAAGACGATCATGCAATTCAAGCAAGAACCCAGTGAACCGTTCTGGAGGCACTTTGAACGCTTTAAAGACCTCCTTGTCCAATGTCCACATCATGGAATAGAGAAATGGCGACAATGCCAAATTCTCTATGACGGTTTAGACTATTCCACCAAAACCCTCTTAGAAAGTATGTGCCAAGGAGGTTTCTTGCAGAAAGATGAAAATGAAGGATGGGATTTGTATGAAACTCTAGCTGAGAAGACCATCCAATGGGAATTTGCTAGCGAGACCTCTAGGAATCCTAACTCCATCTCTTCAAAAGGAGGTCTCCATTCTATCGAATCGTCCATCGCTAATGAGGCTAAGTTAGCTAACCTGGCTAGAAGACTGGAAGCTCTAGAAACGAAAGAACCAAGTCCAGTCAATCAAGTCAGCCCGAACCAAGTTCCAACTCCGGGTTGTACGTACCGTCAGGCCATGAATCATGTGTTTGAGGAGTGTCCTGTATTTCAAGCTCACCAACATTTTTCTGAACCAATGAATGTGGCCTTTTCAAGGCCGAACAATGATCCTTACACTCCAACGTACAATCCTGCCTGGAGAAATCACCCCAATTTCTCATGGAGCCAACAAAATAATGACCACCCCGGTCAAACCACTTCTATCATTCCAATTCTTCCAATCATCAACCAACTTTTCCAATCACCCACACAATTCTTCCAACAATTTTTCGAATTATCAACAAGGTTTTCCCAACCAAGCTCCACCATCTTCCTTCCAGAATTCTCAACTCGAAAGGAGAATGACTGATTTTGAGAGAAACATGGAAAGGTACATGAAGAACCAAGATTCCCTCATGCAAACAATACAGAGGATAGAGGGTCAAATGAGCCAGTTAGCCAACCCACAACATGAGAGGCAAAAGGGTACCTTGCCCAGTCAACCAATTATGAATCCTAGGAATTCACAACAAGCTCATTTGGTTGAGGATCAATCACTGAATCAATGTAATGTTGTTCATACATTGAGGTCGGGAAAGAAAGTTGATAACAAGATATCAACACCACCTAATCCTAATCAGCACAATCACACTTCAGCATCCACCTCATCTAATCCCACCCCTCCTAAAGTTGATGAATCTGAAAAAGATAAGTCAGCCAGTCATGTGCACCAGCCTATAGCACCATTTCCTAATAGGCTGAAAAACAAGCAAAATCCGCACATGGATAAGATAATTGAGATCTTTAATCAAGTGAAGATAAATGTGCCACTTCTTGATGCCATCCAATAAGTCCCATCTTATGCTAAGTTTCTTAAGGACATGTGCACCAAGAAGAGAAAGACTAATGTACCTAAAAAGGTCTTCTTAGCCACTAACATTAGTGAGCTACTATCGGGTCCGATCCCTATCAAGTACAAGGATCCAGGTGGTCCAACCATTGCCTGCACAATAGGACAAGCCGAGATTAGTCGTGCACTTCTTGACTTGGGGGCAAGTATCAACTTGCTTCCATTCTCAGTTTATCAACAACTCGGGTTGGGCGATCTTAGTCCAACTCGAGTCACTATCCAACTGGCTGATCGTTCAGTGAAAGTTTCAAAATAGGAGATTAATGATGTCCTTATCCGGGTAGGGGAGTTTATTTACCCTGTCGATTTCATAGTTCTAGAGACACAACCTGTGTCCAACTCCAATCATAGGGCTCAAACTCCTGTTATCCTAGGGCGACCATTCCTTGCTACTGCCAATGCCATCATCAATTGTAGGAGTGGGTCCATGAGGTTAACTTTTGGGGACATGACTAGAGAAGTCAATGTCTTCAATCTTGAAAAACAACCTCGTAAGATAAGGGATCAATCGTTTGAGGTAAATTTTGTTGAAAATAACTGTGATGAAGAAGGTGAAGATATAGAAGATGAGTCGCTGTTTCTTAGTGAATTATTCAATGAAGGCGATTAACTTGATGAGAAGGCATATGTCAGAGATCCTAATGTTAAAGTACCCTTTGAAAAGGGGAAATTTGATTTGAAAATCTTCACTTTCGATGAGCCAACCAATAATGTATCGCATGAGAATATAGTTCAAGAACCTCCGATTGACATACTCTTTGAAAACCTTTTCGAAAAAGAACTCATGTGTTTGAATGAACCAACTAGGGATCAGTTGGTTAATTATACATTTCCAGGTGAAAGTGTTGATTTAAGCTTTGAGGAGATCTATGGAACTGAGTTAGAATTCTTAGGCATTCATAATGAGGAAGTTCCAACTTAGAAGGGTGGTGGTGGTAAATTTTTGAATAATGATTGTGGCAATATGAAGGAGAAACACCTAAAGAAGGTGAGACTGGGGAGACAGGAAGCTAAACTGAAAAAACATTTGGCCTCCCCACTGTGCCCTATAAAGAGGACCCATTGGAATGATGGGAAGAGAGCTAGAGGAATAAGACTGAAAAAGCTCTAGATATGGGTGAAACTTGATGTTGTACATATTTATGTATAATATATGCACCTCTTTTACATTTCATTTTATGCATGTACACATATCTTTCATACATTGGGGACAATGCATGAGATAAGTGTGGGGGAGGGTTCTAACACGACTGATAAAAAAAAAGAAAAAAAAGAAAAATATATATAAAAAAAACTTTTGAAAGGTTAGAACAATATTTTGATATATTTTTTGTAAGAAATTAAGTCAATTTTAAGGAATAGGAGAATTATAATTAGGATTTCTTACACTTGGTCAAAATAAGATAACTTGTTTGATTTTTAGGGTCAGGAAGAAAATTTGTGAAAGTAATTTAGTCTTGATATTTACCTTGATGACATATGCACACAAAATACACTTACACACTTAGGGTTTAAAAATGGAGACTCTTATGCCTTATAAAAAAAAGATATGATGAAAAAGAAAAAAAAATTCTAATTATTGATTAGCTAGGTGCTTTGGCCTAAGCAAGACTTAGTATTTATGCAAAAGATAATTAGATAAGTTTGAGGAAAAAAAATTTGTGTCCTCTGTTTAAGCTGGGTATTTATGCCTCATGAAGCATAAGTATTCACGCCTAAAAGGGGTACATCGTATAAATAAAAACCTTGGTTTCGTGGCCTTATCTGCTCGAGTGTTTAAGTCCTTAGGGGTGTTTTCTCACCTGGTGCCCTAAAACTGTCCGGTTTGGGTGTCACCGACTGAATGCTCGTTACATGGGCAGATTAGAAAGCCTAATGAAATTGAGGAATAAATTTCACCAAAATAAATAAATATAAGGCATAAGAGTTAATGTTAAAGAACCCTTAGTCAACTTCACAGTCACGATGGTGCATACGACTCAGGGTAAATTAATAGACTAGATGAGAAGTACAATTTGACTCCTTACTCTAATTGATGACATGTTTTTGAATAGAGACTAAGTTTAGGAATGAAAATTTTGATATTCCTATAACATATAGATTACTTAAACTCTCACAAATATACTTCAAATATTTTCTCTTTTCAAAATGCTTTTCGAAAATACTAACTTTTTTCTCTTTCTTTTTGGATTTTGTGGGTGTAATCCGCTGAAAACCCTCACGAGATAAAACTCGTCCTCTAGGGGTAACCTAGAGGTTTAACGGCTTGTTGCACATGCTCAGTGCAATCGAGTGACCTGTGAAAGTGGTCTAATAATTGATTTGAATTAGTCCAATGTTTTGCTCGAGGGCGAGCAAAAGATAAGTGTGGGGGTGTGATTTGTCACATATTTTGCATTAATATTGTCACTTTACCACACTTGTTAGCTAATAAATGTTATTAATAAGTTGTCTTTTTCTTTGCTAAATGTAGGCCCAAGTGCTTAAAAGAAAAAAGGAGAAACAAGCACAAAAGCCCACCAAATTCTGAATTAGTTCAGAATTAATTCGAAATGGAGAAATCTGGGCTAAATTCTGGCATATCAAGGGGTTGAGAAAAATCCTCCTTGAATCGAGCAATTGAAGCCAGAAAATCAAAAGCTGTTCAGTCAACGGTTGAAGCAGCAACAAGAAAACCAGCAGGAGATGCGAGTCAGACTTCAACCCAGGAGCCCTCTCCCCTTGGGTGTGGCCATCTGGCCACACCAAGGCCGCGGAAACGCGGCTCAAGCCGCGTTTCCGCGGCCTAACCACTTCTGTTGGGGGAGCGTTTGCTCCCCCAACCTTCCCGGGATCCTATCTTGCAAGGTTTTGGCTATAAAAAGGGGGTTCAGCAAGGAAAAAAAGCAGCGAAGACTAGGATTAAATTTTGTACTTATTTTCTTAGGATCTAGGTTCATTGTTAGCTAGAAAGAAAGTTGTAATCTTGCTTTTTAAGTTGTAGTCCAGTTTCAAAAACTTGTGAGAGAGAGGACTGAGAGCTTGTACTTGAAGGTTGAAGTGACAGCAATACAAAAGTCGGGCCGATTTCTCTTTCACTTGCAGTACGGTATGCTTTATATTATGTCGTTATTTTCTTCGCTTTCCATGAGTAACTAAACACTTTTTCTGGGCTTGCTATCGAACTCTCTCGTTTTTCTTCTCTTCTGTTTTTAAAAGAAAAAGACCCGATGACTCATATGAATGCCTCACTAAAAGCCTTTCTTTTTTGAAAGTGTTCTTGAAGGCACATGAGGATGGGTGTGATAGTTGAATTCACAACTCTTACATGAACATCTTTCGAATCGTTTTTAATTCATTCTTGTTTCTTCGCACTTGCTGTTTTAATATTCGATTCCACGATTTCTTGAAGAAAAAGACTCAACTTTCCTAAAACATCTTATGTGCTTTACTCAAAGCTTTCTAAAAGATAACTCTAAGTTTTGCAAATGATCATTTGAGGGACTTAACTTTTCAAGGGAAGAAAGAACAATTGAGTAGTAAGATAGTGAGCCCAGACTTTCTCTATTAATACAAACAACAAAGAAATTTCTAAGTTTTCAAAATCACCTTCTCCAAAGTCTTTTCTGAAGTTGTAATTTTTCTTTCATTCATCTCTTTCTTTCCATTCTCTTTTTCCTAAAAAACGAACACAATTTCTTGTTTAAACGAACCACCGAAAAGCTTCCATCGCATCCCTCCTTGTGGACACGACCCGTTAGCCACAAGCTACACGGTACATTCTTAACTCATTGGTTGTTTCATTTATTTTAGCAATCATACATCAAGGTGGTCTTTCGTACAATCGAATCATTGCTCTAAAGGCATACAAGTTGTCCTATCTACTTCCAAGGTGGTAAGCCAAACTAGCTGGACACGAAAGGCCTTTCTCCTGCACAAGGCCGTAATCCTTCGCATAATGGCAGATTTTGCCATCAAGAAGCTGGATCTTCTTTGATGAAAATTGACAAATGACCGGTTGCCACTAGAAAGCTGGATCTTCTTTGATGAAAATTGGCAAAGGAAGGATCCGAGACCTTACAGGTGACGTCCGCCTTTCCGAAGTGGATCATCTCAGATATGCGACTACTAGCCCCTTCTCGAAATGGATCATCTTAGATAAGCAACTGCCAACCTATTCTTGGAACACGCATCAATTGCTCCAGTATGTTCCTCCTGCATAGGATTTAAGTTTCAGCTGGAAGATAAAGAGGCAAGTCTCTGGTCTCTTTAATCAAGACAAAAGACTGGCAGGCACAGTTCACTGCAATGCAAACTGAAAGCAGGTTAGCAGTAAATCAAAGAAAAAGCTGCAAAAGTGAACCTAAGGCAAATTCTTTAGGGCGAAGCTATTCATATCCGATCAAATGTGCTTCAGTTAAGCAGAGGATAGCCTCGCTTGCACAGTGATGATGGACTAACTCAGCATAAGCCAGGTCTTAGCTCCGCCTAAGGTGAAGGTTCACCTAGAGGGGGGGTGAATAGGTGAAGGCTAATCTAATGGTCACTTAATGCCAAATGATGTGGAAGCTAAAAGCAATTATGATCTAAACTAAACTTTTACACTAAACACCATGTATAACACAAGAGTGTTGCCGAATTTCCTGTGAAGGGCTCTGGACAAACTCCTCTAGATTTCCCTTGAATGTGTTGAGGTGCCGCGTTGGCTCTCTTGGTTAAATACAAGTGTTAGCAACAATCCCAAGCAAGTATATCAATGAAGCACAATATGTATATCAAGCATGTAAGAATAAGCACAATTTGAAGCATGCAAGATATAAAAGAGACAAAGAGAGAGAGAGAGAGAGAGAGTGAGCAATCGCAAACACAAGGGTATGTTTCAAGGTTCGAGCACACTTGCTCTACATCCCCGCCTTCGACACACGAAGGATTTCCACTATGCAAGATCTCAATAGATCTCTCCCCGGTGCCGCAACACCTACACAAACCTCGGACTCCCTAGTCCTGTACACACGCAAGCCCACCGGCTCGCCAAGGCCGCACCTCAAACAAGGAGTTCGCACCCGAACTCGAAACAACGCGGACGCACATGTCCGCCTCCTCAAAGTACAAGAAATGATCTCTTGGTGATCTAAACACTTTGATCACCAATAAAAGCTCTCACTACAACACTCCTATAAGATGAATAGCAATGGATGGCTCAAGTGTTTGTGTGAGAAAAACTAGGATGAGAATGGTGGAGGAAAACTCAAAGAATCTCTTTTAAACACTCTTGAATAAAATCTTTCCTTTAGATAGGAAATATTTGCTCTCAAATATGTGGAGAAAACTCTTTTATGGAGTGGAAAAAACTAGCTCAAAGCTCTCCTAAAATCTTGTTGCAAAACAATGACAAACTCCCAAATTTATAGGCTGTCAAAAACTAGCCGTTGGGGTCTGTCAGACCTGCCGGTCAACCACCAACGATCAAAAATCCGACCGTTGGAGCCTGCCCGTCGACCGCCCGGTCGACCCAAAAGAACAAAGAGCACTGCTCTCAGTTCCGGTCGACCGACCGAGTCGACCGGCCAACTGCCAGGATAAGGCGTGCACGTCGGTCGACCGAGCCGGTCGACCGACTTCAGAGTTAGTCGACTATAAAGGTAGTAAGTCGACTATCTGAAGCCTGAAACAATTTTTCTGGGATTAAAAAGTTTGTCTTTTTGGCTCAAATAAAATCCCATAAAATACTTAAAAATCTACAAAAATAGTTTTACCAATATACTTTGATAAACAAACATGCTTGCACATAATCAAGGCATGTTATAAAGGATTTGGACTATTTTTGTAAGTTGGAAATATTGGCTCAATTGAAAACTTGTATTTTCCAAAATCTTGTTTTCCAAAACTCCTTTAAATAAAAACTAGATATTTTGAACTCATTAAAGCATAGTGTGTATGGATATGATCCGCTACACAAATAAGATGAAATATCTAAGTTTTTGACATTAAGCTCTAAACTTGATTTTGGTTGAAAGATATGTAAACATGAAAACCAAAATCCAAACATGTATTTTCCAAAATAAAAATTCTTTTGTAAAAACAAAACTATCAAGAGTGTGTGTGTATATATACTTGAGCAATCCACCAACTACTCTATCCTTTACATTTTTAACTAAAACAAAAATAAAATCTTATACCTAGACACAAGTCTTGATCTTGAAGTCTTCTCATCTTCTTGACTTGGTCCAAACACGATCCAACGAGCTCGACTCCTCTTGAGTACATGATGTGATCTTGATGCATAGGCTCGTGAATCAACCGGTGCTAGCTCTAAAACTTGTCTTTAAATCCTTTGTTGAAGCTCCACACCTACTAAGATCTTGATAACAAATCTGTCACTAATTAAATACAAGATCATTAGTAAACATAACTACATGAGTTGATCATCATCAAAACTAGAGTGATGGGCCTTTGGGCCAACAATCTCCCCCTTTTGATGATGACAAAACTCATGAAGTTATATATGCATGGATTAAAGTAAAGCTTCAAAGAAGCTCCCCCTAACTAATGCATAAACAATAAATAATAAATATGCAATGAAGGCACATAAACATGTATGCAAATGAAGGAGTAAACATGCTAATCAAGCATAAAACAAAATCTTAAATCTTTTTCTCCTATTTGCAAAACAAACATATATGCATAAACATAAATCCTTTTATAAAAACATGCATATATAGCAAATACCTCTCCCCCTTTTGTCAATCATCAACAAAGGGTTTAAGGTAAAACAAAATCATCAAATCTTTCTCCCCTTTTTGTCATAAACAAAGAGATCAATAAAGGGTCAAACATATCAATAAAAGGTTATATGCGATATACATTCATGAAGAGGAAGACGTTAAGTTAGCTTCCCTACACATATGCATTACATGAAGAAGGGATGACAAGCCCCAATTCACATAACACATATTATGTAATGCATAAGAGGAGATGTGAAGCTCCCCCTACACACGTGTACCACATAAAGAAGAGTTGTCAAGCTCCTCAATATACAATACACTCAACATGAATCTATATGTAGAAGAGATGTTAAGCTCTCCTTGCATATAGGCAATATAAATCAAAACATTTTTTTTGATTTTTCTTTATTAAAATAAAATTTGAATTTTCTCAATAAAACAAATTTTGAGAATTTTTCTTAAACAAAATTTTTAAAGGTATCAGAGCTTTTGTAAAACAAACAAATTTTAAGATACCAAAATGAAAAATCATTATTGTAAATCATATTGATACCAATTGAAATTTAACAAATATGAAGTTGAAACATATTGATACTAATAGTAAACATAATGATCAAAAAAATTTTATTTTTCATCATAAACTTTGTGCTTTTAAAAATGTGAACAAATTGAAAGTTAAGCACATGAAAATCATATATATGTATGAAATGAGTGTACCAATTGA
Source organism: Agave tequilana (assembly GCA_038442645.1). Taxonomy (NCBI): domain Eukaryota; kingdom Viridiplantae; phylum Streptophyta; class Magnoliopsida; order Asparagales; family Asparagaceae; genus Agave; species Agave tequilana. Next base: position 351,677 of record JAVJIF010001412.1, read on the forward strand.
CAGTGATACATACATATATAAGAAAACAAAATATGAGTATATACAAAAATTATCAATTTAGATACCAATTGAAGGAGTTTCAATGATACCAATTGAAATAACAATATAAATCAAGTATATATCTCATATAACTAGCCTCCCAATCATGGTTCAAGTTTTAATGATTTTCATTTTAAAGCATACATGAACATGATCTCCCATCCAACCTCCATAGATGGTAGGGATTTTCAAAAATTAGATTTAAAAATATTTTAGCATTGAAAAACACTACCAAATGAAGAACAATAACTAGTTAAAATAATTTTTGAAAAACTAGTTAAAGATCCTTCAAAACATGAAATCAAGGCATATGTATTTCATGAATCATACCAAATACAAGAATTGACACTCGATCTATGAAGCTCAAAAATATGTTCATGAATCAAAGTCATGACAAAAGAAATAAAGTGTGAGTGTACAAGAATCATGTATATAGCATTTACATAAAAATAGTCATTTAGGTTCAAAAAGTGTGAGTATCATTTTTTTTTAATCAAACAACCATGAAAATTCATTTTCATTAAAACAAAGCACACTTCTAGGTATATGTATGATTTATCCAATCCTAACAATACACATACATATCCCAAACATAAAACGAGTCTATTAATAGTATTTGCATGAAGGCAAGAGACTCAAAATGGATATACATGTATATTTATTAGATTTGAATAAAGGATACATATACATGAAGTAAAACACGAAAATTGGCAAAACAAGTATAAATGAGAATCATCAAAACTAGTCTATACATGTGCATATAGTGGGTACAAATGAGCATGAAGTGCAAACATATATAAATCACGTGTAACTCACTATTTGTACATGTATAATACAAGTTTTGATAAAAACTACATCTAAGCATGTTTTTACCACATGAAGCACATGAAACAAATAAAACATGATCATGCTAAAAATATCATGAATGAGCAAGCATGAACATAAATAAAATGGGAGTTTAGAGATTGTTACCAACTCCAAAGCTCCAATCATGGTGGTCTTTCCCACCAAAACCTCCTTGATAGCGGTGCATCAAAAGTATGTCCATCAAGTCCATGCAACCACCACCAAGGCACCATTTCTCTCACGTCATGTGAGAGCCCTCACCTACATCAAAAACAAACGGTGGGGGTTTTGGTACCCATTTTCTTTTGGGTCCTTGGGGGTTAGCTTTGTGTTGAGGAACCCAAAATCTTTTATTAGCAAAATTACAATGATTTAACCTATCATAACAAAATTTGCTAAATGGCCTTTGCGGCCACAATGTGAACATGTGTACACCTTCGGATCTTATGTGTAGGAGTGTGATCATGTTGTGCAACATAAGCAAATGCATGATGATGATGTGCATGAACATGTGGAGCTTGTTTCTTTGAAAACATTGACTCCAATCTAGTATGGTTGAATGCACAAGAGTTCAAAGTTGAACTCAAACAATCCATTTTATTTTTCAAATCTTTAATCTCATTAGTGGTGGCATGTAAAGCATGATGAGATAAAAAATCATTTTTCTTTTTCTTTTTCGAAACAAAATCTTTTTCTTTTTCACAAATTTTTCTTTTTAAAGATTTATTTTCTTGAAAAATAACTTCCTTTTGTTTTTCCACCAAATCAATTTTATTTTTCAAAGTATTGTTTCCTTCACACAAATCATTCAATTTTGAAAATAAGGAAATATTCTCATTTTTCAAATCTTCCTTTTCTTTTTCTAAGCATGCAATATTATTCCTAAATGAATCATGTTCTTTATGCATGCAAGCAATGTTCTTTTTAAATTTTATTTTCTTTCTTAATCATGTCATATTTCTCAAGTAGGAGTTGACAAAAAGTGGTAAGCTCATCATATGACATGTCTTCATCCTCGGATTCGGTAGTTACCTCAAGGGGGTTATCCCCTTGGACCATATAGCACACATTGGAAGGGTCGCTTCCAACATCCGAGTCGCTCCTCGCATAGTATTGATCTTTTTCGCCAAGGGAGATGAGGGTGTTCCATGCTACAAAAGCCGATTCAACATTAGAAACCCTAGATAAATAATCATCATTTAGGGTTGACTTTAAAGCATGAAGGGCTTTTGCATTAGCCTCAATATTCGTACCATATAAACAATAATCATTATTAGTGATGGCAAGATAAACATGATAACCTAGGGCTTTGAGGTACAAGGACATCTTCACCTTCCATATATGGATGTTAACAATGTCAAACATGGGTGGTGACATAAAGTCCATGGTGTGTGTACAAAAATATTGTGATTAGCCTAAAAAGAGGATCTTTAACTCTAGGTTGTTGACTAAATCAGAGTTCCAAGCTCTGATACCAATTGAAGGTTCACTTAGAGGGAGGGTGAATAGGTGAAGGCTAATCTAATGGTCACTTAATGCCAAATGATGTGGAAGCTAAAAGCAATTATGACCTAAACTAAACTTTCACACTAAACACCACGTATAACACAAGAGTGTTACCGAATTCCCCGTGAAGGGCTCTGAACAAACTCCTCTAGATTCCCCTTGAATGGGTTGAGGTGCCGCATTGGCTCTCTTGGTTAAATACAAGTGTTAGCAACAATCCCAAGCAAGTATATCAATGAAGCACAATATGAATATCAAGCATGTAAGAATAAGCATAATTTGAAGCATGCAAGATATAAAAGAGACAAAGAGAGAGAGAGAGAGTGAGTAATCGCAAACACAAGGGTATGTTTCGAGGTTCGAGCACACTTGCTCTACATCCCCGCCTTCGACACACGAAGGATTTCCACTATGCAAGATCCCAATGGATCTCTCTCCGGTGCTGCAACACCTACAAGCCCTCAGACTCCCTAGTCCAGTACACACGCAAGCCCACCGGCTCGCCGAGGCCACACCTCAAACAAGGAGTTCGCACCCGAACTCGAAACAACGCGGACGCACACGTCCGCCTCCTCAAAGTACAAGAAATGATCTCTTGGTGATCTAAACACTTTGACACCAATAAAAGCTCTCACTACAACACTCCTATAAGATGAATAGCAATGGATGGCTCAAGTGTTAGTGTGAGAAAAACTAGGATGAGAATGGTGGAGGAAAACTCAAAAAATCTCTTTTAAACACTCTTGAATAAAATCTTCCCTTTAGATAGGAAATATTTGCTCTCAAATATGTGGAGAAAACTCTTTTAATGGAGTGGGAAAAACTGGCTCAAAGCTCTCCTAAAATCTTGTTGCAAAATAATGACCAAACCCCCAAATTTATAGGCTGTCAAAAACTAGCCGTTGGGGTCTGTCAGACCTGCCGGTCGACCCGCCGGTCGACCGCCAATGGTCAAAAAGCCGACCGTTGGAGCCTGCCGGTCGACCCAAAAGAACAGAGAGCACTGCTCTCAGTTCCGGTCGACCGACCGAGTCGACCGGCCAACTGCCAGGACAAGGCGTGCACGTCGTGCACGTCGGTCGACCGAGCCGGTCGACCGACTTCAGAGTTAGTCGACTATAAAGGTAGTAAGTCGACTATCTGAAGCCTGAATCAATTTTTCTGGGATTAAAAAGTTTGTCTTTTTGGCTCAAATAAAATCCCATAAAATACTTAAAAATCTACAAAAATAGTTTTACCAATATACTTTGATAAACAAACATGCTTGCACAAAATCAAGGCATGTTATAAAGGATTTGGACTATTTTTGTAAGTTGGAAATATTGGCTCAATTGAAAACTTGTATTTTCCAAAATCTTGTTTTCCAAAACTCCTTTAAATAAAAACTAGATATTTTGAACTCATTAAAGCATAGTGGGTATGAATATGATCCACTACACAAATAAGATGAAATATCTAAGTTTTTGACATTAAGCTCTAAACTTGATTTTGGTTGAAAGATATGTAAACATGAAAACCAAAATCCAAACATGTATTTTCCAAAATAAAAATTCTTTTGTAAAAACAAAACTATCAAGAGTGTGTGTGTGTATATACTTGAGCAATCCACCAACTACTCTATCCTTTACATTTTTAACTAAAACAAAAACAAAATCTTATACCTAGACACAAGTCTTGATCTTGAAGTCTTCTCATCTTCTTGACTTGGTCCAAACACGATCCAACGAGCTCGACTCCTCTTGAGTACATGATGTGATCTTGATGCATAGGCTCGTGAATCAACCGGTGCTAGCTCCAAAACTTATCTTTAAATTCTTTGTTGAAGCTCCACACCTACTAAGATCTTGATAACAAATCTGTCACTAATTAAACACAAGATCATTAGTAAACATAACTACATGAGTTGATCATCATCAAAACTAGAGTGATGGGCCTTTGGGCCAACATAAGGCAGTTAGACTGAAGAAATCTCAAAAAGGGCCAAGTCCTAGCCTCGCCTATATGGTTAAGCCAGACTAGTCCAGAGGGACACAGTCTTAGCCCTACCTATATGGCAAGACTGGCTCAACCTCGAAGAGACTAAGTCCCAATTCTTGCTTATGTGGCAAATTTAACAGGCAGATTCAATAGATCAAGACAGGAACCCTGCATGGGAATGTCTGTTTCTAATCAAGCGAGAATGATAGCTTCGCCGAGAAGCTGAAAAATAGGGCTGAAGCCCTTCTCTGCAAATCAATCAGATACAAAATGAAGAACAAGGGAAATCAATCCCTGAAGTAGCTGGTAAAGCTAAGATTAAGGGAGGTAAGCTCCCTAAAGTTACCATTCTATTGGTAAAAGTCTCTAGATGACCAAGGCTCACCAGTTCTTGGCCGGTTAGTGGCCAGAGTGGGCGTCCCCACTGTTTCAGAGATCTAAATCTCCTTTCCTGGACAACCAGGAGGTGTCATGAACAGACTGTTTCCCTGAAAAGGACTTCTAGTGTCCTATTTATAGGCTTCATGGCCTGACCACACTGCTGCTACTTCAAGCTTAGGAGTGCAGCGAATTTAAGGCATTCAAGTACTCAGCCTTGAGAAAGGGGATAGTCTCCCTCGGAAATGCGCGCAGAAGGAATGATCTCCCTCGTTAATGCAAGAGAGGTTATTTCAACCTCAGGAAAGAGAATAATCCCTCTTGTAACTAAATGAAAAGAAGCTAGCCTCGGGAAAGGAACGTCGTTCCAAAACTGATTTGAAGTGATGCCACTCCGGGAGGCTCAAACGCGAAGCTATCCAGATGCGAAGCTATTCAGAATCGCGAATTTATGCGATTCCTCGGTGAACTTATTCTAATCTAGAAGTAGGATTGAAAGCAGAGTTGAACTCAACCACTATGGCGATGTTTGTATGTCACATACCATCAATTGAAGCAATTCAAAGTATTTCGGAGTCTGAACCATCCATTGCGGACTCACGAAAACTTTGAAAGGGGTCTTGTTGACACTCTAAAAAAGACAAGATTCCTAACTGGCCTGAAAAATGTCTAAACTTGTTGACATTTATGAAAGACAAGTGGCAGACAAACTGACGGCCAGTTCTTCACCCATCTCAAAAGGGACGAATCAGTAGCTTGGACTCTACTGATCCAGCGAAGCAGACAGTAAACCAAAAAAAGCTCGTAGGGGGTACTAAGTTAGCTCAAACACTTAGCCCCGCATGAGCCCACAAGATGAGTCTCGTATGAGAAGCTGAAATTTCTTAGCATCGCAGAGAGTCCCTCGTGAACTTCGCTGCAAGAGATGCTCAGTTAACTCCGTAGGCGGTTCACTTCGTCCAAAATCCTATGCAGCCGCGCAGAAGGCTAATGGGTAGCTTCGCCACAAAGTATCCAACTCCGCTGAAGAGCTTTATTTTTAACTTCGCCAGACGTTTCCCTCAGCTCCCCTGTGAGCTCACGAAGTAGCCCCGCTACGGGTCTTTTATGGTCACCTTTGACCAATTGAATCTCCAGATGTGATCAAATCTATTTAAGATCAAATTTAATCGAGATCAAATCTGAGATCAAATTTGGCAGTTGTTTACCATAATCTCTTGACTCTCCTAAAACAAGTAAGAAGATCAGGGGAGATCTTTCAGTTATTTGGAAAGAATCAAAGCGGATCAGGAGATCAACATTACCTGCTATTCCTAACTTCGCAAAAGCTGATTCTAGCCTCGCGGCAAGGTTACTTTCCAGATTTAAACAGTGACTCAATCTATTTTCAAACTTTCAAGGGATTATTATACCCCTGCTCTCCCTATAAATAGCCTACCAGGGGCATACAAAGACACACAGGCAAAGAGGCTGAAACAGAGCGGAAAAAGAGGAGAGACGACTAAAAACAGAGACCTATTCTCTTGCTTCTAAACATTCAAAGAACTACTTCTCTAACCAGGGTGCTAATACCCTAAGATCTTCCTCCTTTTTAAGGAATCTCCGGAGCCAGGCTAGAAGGAATTCCCAAGTGGAAGCAGTTTGAGAAGTAACAAGAGGGTTCTACTAACCTTCTGTTCTCCGATTCCCCGAATCAGGCAAGAAGGAAATCCCATTAGGCAGCGGTCCGATTGTCTGATCGATCGCTTTGTCAAAGGGATAAAGTGATCACGCGCTGATCAGATTCCTACTGGCATACTTCCCCAGAACTACCAGAGGAGATCTACTTGTAATTTTTTTTTAAAGAATTACTTGTAATTTAGCTCCTTGACACTTTTTGTAAGTTTTCCCTTTTGCAAAATCGATAGAAAACACCACTTTCTTCCTAACTTAACTTTAACCTATTTTTCTCTTTTCTTTTAAAGAACAAAAGAAGAACTTTAACCATTCTTTGTAGCATAAAAGAGAAAACTTAATAAAAAGCTTCCATCACTAGTCCTTTCTTGTGGGTCAAGACCGCATAGCCACTTGCTATTGCAGTAGTATTGAGTACTTGCACTCTTTATTCTAAGTTCTGAAATTCTGTATTTTTCTGTGCAGGTAAAATCTCAATCAAATTTTGGCGCCATTGCTGGGGAGGGACGGTAAGTTATTCTCTTTTTAGATTTATATTTTTGGTTAACTTTCTTCTTTATTCTTGGTGTACAGGTTTGACAACAAGGAATTTTTACTGCAATGGACATCTATGTGGCCCTGGATTCTACTCAAGAAAGCAAAGCCTAGAAGCCCTCAAATTTGCTACATTCCTCTAGCAATCTAAGTGAACTACTAATATGTATTTTCGGCAGGTTGGCTAAATTGCAAAGTTTAATATCTGTAACTATTTATTTCCTTATTTGACTCACTGTACATACATTTCAAACAACAATAGTAAAAGATTGATCGTGAATGCTAAAAATGATTTAGATTTTGCATTTAGGCAAGTGTCTATTTCGTTACATTTTCTATTTACTGTTGAACACTGCTGGAGCCAAGGTATGTGTGCATAGCATTTAGTATAAGGTTCATTCTTGTATGAAATATTGCTTGAGTGTTACTTTTTTCTGTATACTTGTACACTGTACTAAATTGATTTAAGGGTTTGTCCTATAAACAAGATAAGGTGGGAAAGTCATTACCCTCTCTTAGCCCATAAACAATCTCCTTACTCACTAACCCAAGCATAACTAAAACTGAGTAGACATTAGCCCTAGGGACATCTCGGACTCAAATGGGAGAGTGACCTAAGGGGAAGTTGATTTGATTTCGACTCTTGCTAAATCGGTGTCTAAGGTTGGGGATTGAGGGGCGAAATCCCGAAGGCTGGTGGTTTGGCATAATTAGGCTCATTGCTTTAGGCACGGATACCTCCCACCAATCTTGCCCCTACCTGGCTGATTAACTTGTGGTCAGATTCAGCAATATACCCCCATGGACAGTCTAACTAGTTAGGAGTCGTCTAGGTCTAAGATTTACCCTAACTTAGGTTAGATTTTTTTTCTTTTTATTTGTTTGCTTATTTAATTATTTTTCTTTTTTGTGTCTGACATTTCTTGTGTTATATGGCTTATAATAATAATTTTTCTAATTTTAATGGTAATCCATATTAAACCCCGACCTCCTTTTTAGATATTACCAACCCAGCGTATCATAACTTTAACCAACCTAGTGCGCCGGATTGGTCTTATCCGAATCACTATAACTCATGCCCTCAATCTTATGACCATAATTTCTAAAGTAATTTCAACTCTTCACAGAGTTAATGGGGATTCACCTCCCCCGAATTTAATTTTCAACCAACTTATCCTCTTTATCCACCTTGTCTACAATATTTCCAAGATTCACACGCAGTTCCACCAGTTCAAAATAGAAAATCATCAATCTTGGAAATGAGTATGCGTGAGTCCAAGCAACAATCACAAAATCTGACGGACTCACAATTTCACCACAAATTCCAAAACAAAACTTCATCTTTTCAAGTCCAATCGCAACAAAACGATGAACCAATTGACTATGAAAAGATGCTTGAAACCATGACTCAGGCTCAAATCGCTCGTAATCATGACATAGATATAATGGTCCAAACTCTCTGTTCTCATCGTTTGATCATTTCTGATGTCGCTAACCATTCTGTTAGAGCCGAAGAATCATGTTGTTTTAGAAAACAAGATTCCATTTCAGCACACCTATTTGAACTTGCCCAAACCTCAAATTTTGAAAACGAAATTGACATTTTGTTAAGTTATCCCTTTCCTGAAATTGAACTTGAGAATGAATATGATCTTGAACCTAAACTTGGAAATTCAATTCTATCTCCTGATTCAATAATGACTCCGGTGTCTTCACCTGATTTCAATCTTTTCCCGAGTCAACATTGGATCATGTGCCAATTCATCATGAAATTGAATGGCCAATCTTTTATGATCATCATATTGAACTCGACCAATTTCGTACTTTTGAAAGTCTCATTGACAAGTTGACAAGTTCTATGATTGCTAAAAGAAAGAACAATCAATGAGTTTAAGAATTTACCGTGTAGCTTGTGGCTAACAGGTCGTGTCCACAAGGAGGGATTCGATGGAAGCTTTTCGGTGAATCGTTTAGAAATAAGGAATTGTGTTCATTTTTTATGAAAAAGAGAATGGAAAGAAAGAGATGATTAAAAGAAAATTTACAACTTTTAGAAAAGGTTTTGGAGAAGGTGATTTAGAAAGCTTGAGAATTGTTTTGGTTGTTTTTATAATAAGAAAGCAAATCTGGGCTCACTATCTCACTACTCAATTGTTCATTCTTCTCTTAAAATGTTAAGTGCCTCAAGTGATCATTTGCAAAACTTAAAGTTGATTTTTAGAAAGTTTTAAGTAAAGCACATAAGATGGTTAGAAGAGTTGAGTCTTTTCTTCAAGAAATCGTGAGAATTGAATATTAAAACATCAAGCGCGAAGAAGCAAGATGAAGTAAAAATAATTCAAGAGATGTTCATGAAAGAAGTGAGAATTCAACAATCCAAACCTATCCTCATGTGCCTTCAAGAACACTTTCAAAAAGAAAGGCTTTTAAGTAAGGCATTCATATGAATCATCGGGTCTTTTTCTTTGGAAACAGGAGAGAAGGAGAGTAAAAGAGAGTTGTGATAGCGAACCCAGAAAACTGTTTAGTTATCCATAGAAAACGAAGAAGAAAGCAAAATAATGCACGACATACCGAAATAAGAGTGGAAGGAAATGTGGCTTGATTCTTGTATTGCTGTCACTTCAATCTTCAAGTACAAGCTCTCAGTTCCTCTCTCTCACAAGTTTTGATACTGGACTACAAAGTAAATAACAAGATTACAACTTTTATGCTAGCTAACAAAGAGCTTAAATCCTAAGAAAATAAATACAAAACTTAATCCTAGTCTTCGCTGCATTTTTCTTTGCTGAAACCCATATTTATAGCCAAAAACCAAACGAGGAGGATCCCGGGAAGATTGGGGGAGCAAACGCTCCCCTAACAGACTCTGTTTGGCCGCGGACCCAAGGGGGGAGGATCCTGGTTTGGTGTTTGGCCCGTATCTGCTGCTAGTTTTCCTTTTTCTGCTCCAACCGTTGATGAAACAGCCTTTGATTTTGTGGCTTCAACGCTCGATTCAGGGAGGATTCTTCTCAACCTCTTGATATGCCAAGATTTAGCCCTGATTTCTTCATTTCGAATTTATTCTGAATTAATTCAGAATTTGGTGGGCTTTTGGGCTTGTTTCTCTTTTCTTTCTTTGAGTACTTGGGCCTACATTTAGCAAAGAAAAAGAAAACTTATTAATAGGATTTATTAGCTAAAAAGCATGGTAAGGTGACAATATAAATGCAATATATGTGACTAACCATTCTCATTTTTATGAAATTGAACTCAATGAGAAATGTGACCTATATTCTCAAATTTGTGATCCAGTTTAAATTTCTGAATCAATATTGATTCCTATTTTGTTACCCACCTTGAATGATATTTTAGAGTCAGTTTTGATTCCCACACCTGTCATTCTTGAACTTGAATTACCAATATTAAGTCACATTCCCTTGTTGGGAAATGAATGTGGACTTGAGTTTCAACTTCTTGATTTGGACCCACTTCCTGAGCCATTCTCGACTCCTGAACCTTTACTTGACCTAAGTCACATTTTTGAGTCAGTATTAGTTCCCGTACTTCATAAGTCCAAGTCAATCATTCTGTCTTTTCACACTCCATAATGGGACAAGGGTGTTGATAAAATTAACTCCGAAATTATTTGTGAAATTTGAAAACTAAATGGGGTAAATTTCTTAATAAAGATCATTTATATGTACATTAGTTTGGTGGGTTATTAGTTTGGTGGGTTATATTAGAGAGGTTTCTGGTGGGTTCTTCCGAACTCCACGCAAATTTGATTGGGTCACATTTCGTGGACCAATCAGACCACCACCAGAACCACCACCTTATGGTAATATTTTCTTTCCCTTTCTTCTTTTCATGTATCTATTCATTAATTCATACATTAAGGATAATGCATGAGATAGGTGTGGGGGAGGGTTCTAACATAACTTAGGTTTTCTTTTTATTATAAAAAAATTATTATCAATTCTTTACTTTTAAAAAAATTTTGAAAATAGAAATAATATTTAGACATTTTTTGTAAGAAATTAAGTCAATTTTGAGAAATAGGAGAATCATAATTAGGATTTCTTATACTTGATCAAAATAAGATTATTTGTTTGATTTCTAAGGTTAGAAAGAAAATTTGTGAAAGTAATTTAGTCTTGATCTTTACCTTGATAATATATGCATGCTTTATACACTTACACACTTAGGGTTTAAAAATAAAGATTCTTATGCCTTATTAAAAAAGAAAAGAAAAAAGAAATATATATATATCAAAAATCCTTTGATTAAGCTGGGTATTTGTGCCTCATAAAGCATAAATATTCATGCCTAAAAGCGGTTCATATAATAAAATGCTTAGTTTTGTGGCCTTATTTGCTCGAGTCCTTAAGTTCTTGGGGTGTTTCTCACCTGGTGCCCTAAGACCGTTTAAATTAAGAGTCACCGACTAAAGGCTCATTACAAGAGAAAATTAGAAAGCCTAATGGAACTAAAGAATAATACGACCAAAAATAAATAAATAAATAAATAAGGCATAAGAGTTAGAGTTAAAGAATCCTTAGTCAAAATTTTCATGGTCACGAAGGTGCATATGACTTAGTGTAAAGTTATAGACTACATGAGAAGTACAATTTAACTCCTTATTTTAATTGATAACAAAGTTTTTAATAAAGACTAAGTTTAGGTATAAAAAGTTCAGTTTTCCTATAACTTATAGATTACTTAATTCTTACAATAATATTTCAAATATTTTTCTTTTTCAAAATGTGTTTTCAAATACTAACAATTTTCTCTTTCTTCATGGATTTTGTGGGTGCAATCCACTAAAAATCCTCACGAGATAAAACTCGTCTTCTAAGGGTAACCTAGAGGTTTACCGGCTTATTCCACATGCTCAGAGCAGTCACATGACCTGCGAAAGTCGTTTAATAATCTTTAGTTTAGTTTTGTTGTTTTGCTCGAGGACGAGCAAAAGATAGTTATGGGGGTGTGATCAGTCACAGATATTGCACAATTATTATCATATTCTCATACTTATTATATAATAAACTCTGCTTTTAATCCTAATTATTATTTAATTTATATGCAGGCCCATGGCTAAAGGAAAAGAAAGAGAAATGAGCCCAAGCCTATCAAAATTCTGATTTAATTCAGAATTAATTCAAACTCAGAAAATCAGGACAAATTAGAAAAGTTGAAAATTAGCTAAAACAAATCTTCCAAAATCAATCGGTTAAAGCCAAAGATCAAAGGCCATTTCGTCAAAATTTCAGACTTAAACTGAAAATCCAGCTGAAGATAAACGAAAATTGAGGAATCAGAGACGTGTACCCCCTCAGTTGTGGCCACCTGGCCATAGCCAGGCCGCGAAAATTCGGCCATAGCCCCATTTTCGCGGCATAGTTAGGGTTGTTGGGGGAGTGTTTGCTCCCCTATCTTCGTACGTTCTCCTCTGTTGGGTTTTGCCTATAAATACTGGGTTTTCAGAGACCACAGAAAGGGACCATGTAGAGATAGACCTTAGGCCAGTTTTTTTCTTCTTTTAGTGTAGGTTTTTATTTTTCTTTTAATATAATTTTCAGTTTTATTTATATAATTTAGAGGAGATCATAGTTTCATAGGAGAACAAGAGTGAAGCTTGTACTGAGAGTGACACCGGTGTAAGTCATTCTTCTTTTCTCTTATTGTTATAAGATTGAATCTATAGTTGTATTTGTAAGTTCTTCTTTGTTTTTTGTGTTCTTCTTCCTTTCTACTTTTCTTTTTTTTTTTTTGTATCAATTGCTATTCAAGTGAGTCTTATAGCATCGAAAGAGCCTTGCCTTTGCGAGTCCCACCGATAGCTCATGACGATGGATTTTTAGTCTCATTCTATATCATTTCATACTTGTATCGTCTTGATGATGTGATGTGGAAGAGACGAGAATTAACTCTTATGGGCTATGCGATGATTGCCTCTACTTCACGGTAACATCATTGCCATAGATTCAAGGTAAGTATTGGGCCAAAGGAGGTAAGTAATTTTTAGTTTTCTTTCTTTTAATTCTTTAGCTTAGATCACCAACACCATCAACATACAAATCTTTTTCACTCTTTTTCAATTTCTTTTTACATATCAACTTCTATTTCTCTACCTTCTCTATCACCACTTTCTTCCTAACTTAACTTAAACCTATTTTTCTTTTTCCTTTAAAGAACAAAAGAAGAACTTTAACCATTATTTGTATAGCATAAAAGAGAAAACTTATTAAAAAAGCTTCCATCGCTAGTCCCTCCTTGTGGATCACGACCTCCATAACTACTTGCTATTGCGTTAATATTGAGTACTTGCACTCTTTATTCTGAGTTCTGAAATTCTATATTTTTGTGTGCAGGTAAAACCTCAATCACAGTACGAGTGCAAAAAGAGAGCCGCGTGTTGAGATTTGATGCGCGGCTCCATACATTCTCCCTGGTGCCCCCTTTTGCCTATAAATACCCTGAGATTTTCAAAGGTCAGGGGAGAAGAGTTTTGAGGAGTTTTGAAGTAGTTTTTAGGGTAGTTTCTTCTCCTTAGGATAGTTTAGATTAGTTGTTCTTCTTCCTCCTCTTTTGTATATTTCATTTCTTATAGATCATGTAATAGAAAAGAGAGTAGTATATAGGAGGAGAGCAAGAGTGCTTGTAATGGAGGGTGACACTCTATGAAACGTTATCTCTTTATCTCTACTTGTTTTCTTCTCTCAAACTCCTTTTACATGCTTAGCTAATTTTCTTCTCATGGCAGCTAATTGCTAACCACAAACTATGCTAACTTCTTATTTGATAATCCATATGAACTTAATAGCCTCTACTTGGCCTTGCTCTTGCAAGAGCCATTAATGGCCCATGATGTTGGATTCTAGCACTCTTATATCTAACTTTCTAACAAGTTACCATTACTTTATTCCATGCTTACTCTAGTTAGTTTTGATGGTTTAAGTGCAGCTTGCTCTTGTTTATTGAGTTTGAATGTGAAAATGATCTTATGAGCCATGCTTTGTAAAGCTCTTGAACCAAGGACTTGTGATGGCAAAGGATACATGTGTGGTAACTATCACTAAGAGGTTATCATATTAGTGGAGCCATTAGTAGTTAGTAGTCATGAGTTTTCTTGCATCTCTTTTTATCTTTCTTTTTACCTTGTTTCAAAAATACAAAATTTACATTAACTCTTCTATGTTTCGTACTTCTTTGTTTTCACAGTATTCTTCTCATTCTTTGTTCTTTTTGATTCTTTAAAATATTGAAGAACACTTAACGCACATGTAATCGACTGATAAAGCTTTTATCGCTTACCATCCCTATGGATTCGACCTATTTAGCTGCCATGCTATAATGGAAGTATCGAGAAAGCCAATGCACACACACTTTTTCAAAATAACACTTTTCATGCACGATTTTTCCCCGATCAGGGCCCAGCCTCCGGGCTTAACCTCTCCAACATTTATTAAAGTCTTCTGAACTTTCTAGCCATGCCTGGAAAGGCAGTTCAATACTCAGCATTTTATCATTAATCACGCTTAGGCGGAACTCTGCCAGATTTTACACTCGCATCTTAAGCTGAGTTGTTTCCGAGTTCCACCGGGCACTTTAGACTGTTCGCTAACCTTGTCCCCAGCACAGCTTAGCTCTATTTGGATGCTTGCTTGCTTACTTGCCGTTTACCTACTTGATGATTTAACTATTCTTTTCTCGATGGTTGTAAAGAGTTTGAAACCTTTATTTGAACCGTTTTTCAAAATCGTATTGCTTTCTAATTTTCGCATTGATCTCTTATATTGGTACTATTTTTATATATTCGTATCGATATTCAGTATTGGTACTACTTTCTTGAATTTGTACTGATCCCATGTATTGGTACCATTTTCCTGTATTCGTATCGATACCCTGTATCAGTACTACTTACCTGTATTGTGTTATATGATAGTGATATCTACTATGCTTATACTCGACATGTCATTACTTAACACCTGACTCCTGCATGCTATCACCTGATACCTGTTTGATATCACTTATCACCTGCCACCTGATACATGACTACCTGACCTGTGATTATCATATTTACAGGAATCCTGTCTTGATATCCTGTATTGCATACAGTGACATGCTATCCTGTATTATTTACAGTGACCTGAATCTATAGTACTAATATATTCCCGTTACTTCTGAACCTGTCTTGCTCCTGATATTCCTATAAATTGAAAATTACCTAATAACTGGTAATAAAAAGAGCTACTTACATCGGGTATGGGGAAAACTGATGGATACCAACATGTGTTCGTATTTACAGTGGTACTAGGTATGTTATGTAACAAAAACTTTCGATTTGACCTAAGGGCCTCCAGGCAACTGAGGGGAGCACTAGCTCCATCCCTCCTGTTACATTCCTAAAAGGGCATCCTATAAGACGAACGCCTTGCGGTAGGTTCCATACACCAGCAATGGAACATCCTAGCTCGTGGTCTCGGGTATGCATGAGATTTATTGTAAACATTGTTCGTTGATACCCCCGTTTATTTCCAATAACAGCCTTGGCTTACTCAGATATGGATGTATGTGTGTTGGGACGCTAGTACACATACCTAGATATCTAGGTAGGACAAGTAATAATAATAAGATGCCAAGATAATAACTTGTTGTGTTGCTTTGCAAACTGGGTTATATCACTAGTTTTGTCATAATTGCTTGCATCAGGTTTTACTTCAGATTTCTGGATTTATTAATCATTATTATATTTCCTGTTCACCACCGGTGTGCTACTCCTCTGGTCTCCTGCTTGATATTGCTCATGTTCCGCTATACTTATCCTCCTGACTTAATCACTCCTCGTTTTATATTGATTCCTGGTTACCACTCATTACTTGATGTGTCATTCCTGTCTAGCATGCCTATGCTTACGACACAATTTTCAATGCATGTCTTTTAACTCAGATTTATTGATACATGCGTGCTTATCCCTGTACGCCACTTGGCATTCACTATACCAGTCGTTGGGGAGTTCTGACTCCCTTGGATTCTCATATCCAGATCCTGAAGCTTGGAGCTTGAGGATTCTCCTGGTTGTTAATCAGAGATGCGCAGCAGAAGCGTGGATCATTAGCAAACTGTCCAGAGCCCTATCCTTCCAAGCCCCTACTCGGCTCTCCAGTTTTCTTTTGTGACTCGTGAGCTCCTTTTATACAGTCCATGATCGTATATCACTTTGTATTCTCGCATTTGTGCCTATCGGTGATATAATATTCTCGTAATATTGTATCACATCCTATGATAACTTTTTCATTGTATTCATATGTTGGAATGTATAATGTACCGCGTGCTTCCGTACTCTGATTCTTATCTGTACTGATGCTTAACGTACATATATCAGGGTATTTTCAGCCTACGATATATGTCACAGTAATGTCTCTGTACCAGCGGGATCGGGGTGTTACAGGGTGGTATCAGATATATATACGTTAAGCATCATCAAAACTAGAGTGATAGGCCTTTGAGCCAACAATTTCTTCCTTTTTTGATGATGACAAAACTCACGGAGTTATATATGCATGGATTAAAGATAAGCTTCATAGAAGCTCCCCCTTAACTCATGCATAGCAATAAAACATATAGATATTCAATAAAGCTAATAAACAAACATAAACATATATATATATATATATATATATATATATATATATATATATATATATATATATATATATATATATATGCATAAACACAAACATGCACATATAAACTCTAAATTTCTCTCTCCTTTTTGTCAATTTATCAATAAAGGAGTAAAGAGATCAAGAAAAACGTATATACGACATAAGTCCATGAAGAGGAGAGATTATAAGGAACTCCCACTGCATACATGCATTACATGAAGAAAGAGATGACTAAATCCTAACTCATATAAGCATAATATATATTGTATAGAACGGAGATGTTAAGCTCTCCTTATACACGTGTATCATATAAAAAAAGAGGTCAAGCTCTTTTTTATATACTGCACTCATCATGAATCGATATATAGAGGAGATGTTAAGCTCCCCTTTCATATAAGCAATACATGTCAAAAAAAATTTGAAAAAAAATTGAAACAAATTTTGATATCACTTGAAACAAAATTTTATACTACTTGTAATCAACAAAACAAATTTTGATACCACATGAAATCATTTAAACAAATTTTGATAGCAAAACAGAAAAATTTAACAAACAGATAGAAAATATACTAGTAGATAACTATTTGTAGATACGGATTACCACTTGTAGATTAGCATAAATATTATCTAATAGATAAACATAGCATAAATATTATCTTATAGACAAACATAGCATAAATATTATCTTATAGATAAACATGAAATCATTTTAAGTTAAAAAAATTTCTTTCTTTTTGAAATAATTTCAACTCTAATGCATGAGCTTGTTGGAAATAAAATCAAATGTTTTGAAATAAAATCAAGCTTAGCATGAATTCAATTTGTGCTATAAGCATGTATGGTCAATGTAAAACAAGCACAATCAATCATATATATATGTATGTCAATGAAGATACCACTTGAAATTTAACACATACATATATAGAAAAAAATTTGAATGAGTATACAAAAATGAAATAACATGAGAATCATATGTATAACTCATATCATCCACCCTATTATGCACAAGTTTTAAAAAAATATTCATTAAGTCACACAAGACATGGTCGCCCAACCAACCCCCTTATAGGGTAGAAGTTTTCAAAAATAATTTTTGAAAATAATATAGTATATGTTGAAAATGCTACCAATTGAAGAATAAAAACTAATTTAAAGTAATTTTGAAAAACTAGTATGAAATCCTTCAAGTAAGGAACAAAACATACTTTATTCCATGAAAATATGCTAAATAAAACGAGAATCGACATTCAAAAATCTATGAAGCACATATATGCTCATGAATCTAAAATCATGAGTAAACAAGATATATCGAGTGCACAAAGATCATGTATGAAATATATTCATTAAAATAAATCAATAAGGCTTAAAACAAAAACTCAAATGAAAGTCTTTTTCATAAACATGACATATCAAATAATCATGCAAGAATCATCAAAATTAGGACATACAATATATAATCAAATATAAAATGAGTACACAAATGAAATAAAACATGTATAGCATTAAAATTAAGTGTATCTCAAGAATTGTACATGTATAACACAAGTTTTAACAAGATTTATATATAAACATATAAATCAATATATGTTTTAACTAAAGCATACAAAAACATGAATTAACAAAAAATAGGCATGTAAATCCATTTGAATACATATAGAAAATCTTAAAAGAATACATTCATAGCATAAGAACCTATCAACTCATCCTTAAGTACAAAATAGCACGTGATAGAGTCTAGGTTACTTTACTAGCATATAAGCATTTAAAAATATTTTAAAAGTGAAGGATAGAATGGTTACCAATACCGATGTAGCCAATCCATTTCTTCAAAATGAGATGGCCACTCACCTAAACTCCTTAATAGCAATGCATCCATGATGTATTCGTCAAGCTCTAATAGCATCTACTGTCAAGGCACCAATCCTCTCACGTTTTGTGAGAGCCCACACCTACATCAAAAAATGGTGTAGATTTTGTTACCCATATCTTTTTGGGTCCATGGGGTTTAGTAGCAATAGGAACTCAAATATTTTTATATGCAAATTTTGAAGAATATAATCTATCAACACAAAATTTTGTAAGATGACCTTTGCGGCCATAATGTATACATGTGTACACTCTAGCATACATGTAGGTGTTATGAGTGTGAGCATGGTGTGCATGAGGTGTATGCCGTGGGGTATATACATGAATATGTAGAATTTATTTCTTACGAAACATGGATTCCAATTTAGAACGATTAACAACACATTTGCTCAAAGTGGAGCCCAGTCTTCTTCAAAATACAAATATCATTATTAATATTGGAAGAAGAAACATGACCATGAGAAACAAAATCCTTTTTCACTTTGAAATTAGAAATATTTTCTTTTTTCTTTAAAATAATTTTGTTTTTCAAAGAATCATTTTCCTTTCAAATAATCTCCTTTTCCTTAGAAATAAAAATAACTTGATTTTTCAAGGATTCATTTTCTTTGAAATAATTTCAAATTTATCTTGAAGAGAATCCTTTTCTTTTAAAACAAAATCATTTTCATTTTTCAATCTTTTATTTTCAACCTTTAACAAATCATATTTTTTAAGAAGTTTTTGAGAAAACGATGCAAGCTCATCATATGGCATCTCATTATTATTATCAAGCTCAGAATCGGAATTTACCTCAAGGGGGTCATCCCCTTGGACCATGTAGCACATGTTAAAAGTATCACTTCCTTCATCTGAATCACTCTCCTTGTAATATTGTATTTGTTCACCAAGGGAGATGAGAGTATTCCAAACTATAAAGCCGAATCAATATTAAAAACCCTAATAAATACTCATCATTTAGGGTTGACTTTAAAGCATGAAGGGCTTTTGCATTAGCCTCAAGATTTTTGCCATTTAAAAAATATGAACTTTTAATGGTGGCAAGATAAACATAAATACTTAGGGCTTTGAGATACATAGACATCTTAACTTTCTAATTTTGGAAGTCAAGAATATCAAACACAGGAGGTGCAAGAAAATCCATGTGTGTATGCAAATATTGTGATTAGCAAAAGTAAGGATTTTTAAATCTAGATTGTTAGACCCAAATCAAGAGAACTAAGCTCTGAAGCTCTGATACCAATTGTAAATCACCTAGAGAGAGTGAATAGGTGATGTACTAATCTAATACCAAACAATTTGGAATTAAAAACTAATTATGCAAACTAAAACAAACACACAATGTATAACCAAAGCATAAAGTCAAATTCCCGGTGAAGGGCTCTAAACTTTCTCGTCAAGATTCATGTAGACTAAGAGTTGAGGTGCTACTATAGCTCTCTTGGTTAAATTCAAGTGTGATTATACAAATCAATATCAAGCATATAGAGAATGAACCACAATAACAATGCTAGATATTAAATAACCCATGCAAGTATTACAATTAAGTATAAGAAATATCAAGCATGTAATAGATGAACACAAATATAATAAGCATGCAAGATATAAACACAAGTGAGTTGAGAGAGAGATAAGTAATCGCAAACACGGGAGAATTATTTCGAGGTTCGAGTCACTTGCTCTACGTCTCCGCCTTCACCTTCACCGCGATGAAAGATTTTCACTAAAATCTATCCCGCAAGATCACTCAGTGCCGCAACACCTACAACGAGCTCCTTCAAGAACTCTTGGACCCACAAGTCCCTCACTTGTTTTCGCAAGAACAATACACAACACGGACCTGCAAGTTCGCCGAGTCTGCAACCTCCAACTCCTCAAATTATAAATTGGAATACTTGGTGATCTCTTCTCTTGATCACCAACAAGCACTCTCACAACAAGGATCCTAGAGGATAGATAAAGCAATGATAGCTCAAGCTTGTGTGAGAAAACTAGATAGATGTGGAGGTGAAAAACTTAAGAAAATACTTTTGAAAAACTCAAGAGAGTCACACCTAAAAAACTCTATTTAGATATGAAAATGAAGTTCTAAAACTTATTGAGAAACTTTATGGAAGATAAGAAAATAAGCCCTTAAAAACTTCACCAAAATGATAACAAAAACTGGCCAAAAAGATCCTTTTATGGAGGCTATCAAAAACTAACCATTGGGGGCCAGAACGGCATGTTGGTCGACTGGCCGATCAACCGACCAATTGTCATATTTTTGACAGTTGGGGTTGTCAGTCGATCGTCCGGTCGATCGCACCCAAACTCCAAAGAGTCAAAATGTCGGTTGATTATTCGGTCAACCGACCAATCCCAAGAGTGGGTTTGATCCAGACGGTCGACTGATTGGTTGACCGCTCAATGGGCTCGTGCATGTGTGCACGTCAGTCGATCGGTCAGTCGTTCGAGCCTTACTTCGGTCGACCGGTCGGTCGACTGCAAGCAGCCCTAAAACAGGTTTTTAAAGAATAAAAACTTTGGACTTGTAAAACCCTTAAAAATTCAATTAAATCTCATAAATTCCACAAATTTTTGTGAACAAAAAAATCAACACATATTACAAACAATTGAACTATTTTTGAGGCATAGAAATTAAAGCTTAACACAGAAATGGTATTTTTAAAACTTTCTAAATGGAAAACTGATTTTTCTTTAAAGTTGTATAAATACAAAAATAAGATATTGAAACACATTTGAAGCATAGTGTGTATGGAAATGATCCAATACACATAGTAAATTAAATATATTTATTTTTTACAATAAGCTCCAAAATAAGTTTTGATAAATACAAAACTTAAATACGTGAACTAGATACATCAAAATAAGTTATCTAATCAATATGAAGAAACAATGTATATGGATGAAATCCAATATATATAAACTATGTAAACTTGTTTTGATGAAATCTATTCATGAAACCGAAAGATGTATTCTTGAAACTCAAAACTAAAATTGTTAAACTAAAAACTAAAACTTATTTATTATGAAAACAATGTATAAATATTTTGTATGTGTATGAGCTTGAGCAATCCACAACTAATCTATCATTTATATTTTATCCTAAAATGAAAATCTTAAACTTGTAAACTCTTGACTCAAGTCTTCTCTTGAAAATCTTCTTCTCCAAGTAGTCTTGATCCAAACTTGATTCATGAGTTAGACTCCTCTTTTAGTATTTTATGCGATCTTGAAGCGCGAGCTCTTGAATTAACATGTGATGGCTTCAAAAATTGACTTCGAATCTTTTGTTGAAGCTAAACATCGACTAAGATATTGATTGAATATCTGAAACTTAATGAGCACAAGATCATTAGTACTATAACTACAGGAGTTAATCATCATCAAAACTAGAGTGATGGCCCTTGGGCCAACAGTGTCCACGAGGAGAGATGCGATGAAAGCGTTTTGATATTTTGGGGAAAATAAGTTTTAGTGTTGGTGTTTTTTTAGATGAAAAGAATATGGAGTGTAAAGAAGTGTTTCAAAGTAAAGTTTAAGATTTAGAATAAGTTTTGGAAAAGACAATTTTTAGGAAATCTTGAGATTGCTGTTGTTTGTGTTTAAAGTAAAAAGAGATTCGGGCTCACTATCTTATGACTCAACTATGTGTTCTTTCCTTGAAAATCTTTGTGCCTCAACTCGATTATAGGCCAAATGTTAAGCTTGAATTTTGATTGTTAAAGTAAAGCAAATAAGATGTTTGTATGAAAAAGTTAACTCCTTTAAAAATTCCTCTTGAACTGATGTTATATCGTCAAGTTCATTTTCCAAGTATGAAGTAAAAGCAAGTTCAAGTATTGTTTTCAAAATGAAAGTTTAGAAATCCAAACCCATCCTAATGTGCCTTTAAGAACACTTGCAAAGATGCAAGGTTTAGTTTAATACATTCATATGATTCCGTTAGGTTCTTTGCATAAAAATCATTCAAAACAAAGAAGGTTAGAAGAGAGATAATAGTGAGCCCGGAAAAACACATTTAGCTAATCATATTAGATACAAAACAAAGCATAGAATTGAAATGCAACATACCATAAATTTCGAGAAGAGTTGAACAAATAAGGTGAATCTCCTTTGATGTCACTTCAACGGTAAATTACATACTTTCTCTCTCTTGTTACTGGACTGAACTACAAAGTAAAGAACTGAGATACAACTCCTCAAAACTATCTAATAATGATCTTAAACCCTTAAAATAAAGCAAAAATTTAATCCTAGTCTTCGTCCTGTTGAACTCCGAAGAGTATAGTATTTATAACCAAATAGGGATCAGGGGGAGCATCTGCAGATAGGGCAAGTATCGAGCCAAACCTGCACAGAAAAATACAAATTTTTAGAAAGTGTTAGGTCCTCAATTCTACCATGTAGCTTAGGGCTAATAGGTCATGATCCACAAGGAGAGACGATGATGGAAGCGTTATGTAAGTCTCTTCTTTTAATTAACTAGAACAAATTTAAGAGTTCTCTTCTCAGTTTTAAAAAAATACAAATAGTTAAGCTAATCTATGTTAAAGGAAAATCCAAGAGAAAGAAGAAGATCATGTTGGTGTTTTTGATTACTAAATTAAAAAGAAGAAAACAAACAAGAGAAAAAGATATACCTTGGAGTAATTAAATGAAAGCAAGCTATCAATTAAGTTGAGAAACGATGAAGAGAAGTGGGATAGTTTCATTGGCTGTCACTCTCAATATAACTATCTTTAAGGAAGATTATAATTAGTGTCACTCTAAAAATAATTCCTCCTCTCTTTTCTTCATGAAACTCTTCCTAATCCAAGCTAATAAGAAGGCATGATTAAAAAGAAGACATAAAGAAAACAAATAAAAATAAATAGAGCAATTAAAGCAAGTAAAATAAAACGAGATAAATTGAAAAGAACAGAAAAATCTTTTTTGAAGTTGTTACATCAATTAAAGCACTCTGTCTTCTCTTTACAATGCTTTCCATACATTACAATGAAACTTTGAAAAAAAATCCTAACCCTAAAACTTTCTCTGGAGTTCTTCTGTGGAGTTCTTCCCTCCAGAGTTGTGCCCTTTCTGCATTCGATATATGAGGATATTTATCGGAGAAATCCAGAAGGATAGGAAGCGTACGACAATAGATTCAAGTCCCAAAACACGAAAGCGCAGCTTTTGCCGTGTTTTCGTGGCAAGCTCCTGGCCGTAAGACCAGGATCAAAGGGTGTGTGTCCGTCCACTTGTCCCCTATCATTTTATCTTTTGGATTTTGAATTTCTATTCTAGAATTGATGATTCATCCTTTTATCCTCAGCGAAACAAATTGGGCTTTAAAAATCCATTTTTCCTTTTAATTTTGATTGGTATAAATACCATCTGATATATCGGTTTTTAGATAAGGTTACTTCTAGAATCTCTGAATTTGAATCGATCTCTGTTGATTTAAACTTTTGGATTTAATTAGATAAATTTTGTGCTTATCTTCTCTCTATCATATCCTGCATGAATTTAGGCATTAAGATAAGTGAGTTGTAGGAATTATTATAGAAAAATGTAGGAATGCAGTAATAATTATGCAATATATGTTTCCAAACACACCCCCATACCTATCTTTTGCTCATCCTCGAGCAAAACAAAAAGTAGAGCTAACCTAGCCTAACACACTTTCGTATGAATCATGGTTGCACTTATCACGTGTAACAAGCCATTAAACCTCTAGGTTACCCCCAGAGGACGAGTTTTATCTCATGAGGGTTTTTAGTGGATTACACCCACAAAATTATTAAATAAAGAAAAGCAAAGTGTTAGTATTTTTGAAAAAGCATTTTGAAGAAAAAAATATTTGAAGTATTAATGTAAAAATTCAAGTAATCTATAAGTCATATGATTATCAAAACTTAGTCATTCTTAAACTTAGTCTTTATTCAAAAACTTGTTTTTATCAAGGTAAGAATTAAAATTATATTTCTCATCTAGTCTATTATTTTACCCTAAGTCATATGCACCTTGTGACCGTGAAAGTTTGACTTAGGATTCTTCAACTCTAACTCTTACGCCTTATTATATTTTTTTATTTTTTATTTTTATATTTATGGTGGTAATATCTCTTAGCTCTATTAGGCTTTCTAATTCGCCCATATAATGAGCCTTAGTCGGTGACTCCTAAACCGGACGGTTTCAGGGCACCGGGTGAGAAAACACCCCAAAGACTTAGGACTCAAGCAATAAGGCCAAAAACTAAGGATTTTTATTTATATGAACTACTTTTATGCGTGAATACTTATACTTTATGAGGCACAAATACCTAGCTTATCAGAGGATTTATAATTTATAATTGTTTTTTTATAAGGCATAAGAATCTTTATTTTTAGAACCCTAAGTGTGTAAGTGTATAAAGTATGCATATTTCATCAAGGTAAAAATCAAGACTAAATTACTTTTCAATCTTTCTTCCTAATCTCAAAACTAAACAAATAAATTTATTTTGACCAAGTATAAGAAATCCTAATTATGATCCTCTTATCCTTAAAATTAACTTAATTTCTTACAAAAATAAGTTTAAGTATTATTTTTTTCAAAAAGTTTTAATGAAAGGATTTTTTTAAATTAGTATGTTAGTAAACCCTCCCCTTTACCTAGCTCATGCATTTTCCTCAATGTATGAATGAAATGCAATAATACATAAAAAAGATGAAAGAGAAAGAAAATTGTCACCTCAATGTGGTGGTTCCGGTGGTGGACTTATTGGGCCAAGCGTTACTGCCAATTTAGATACTGTGGATTTTCATAGAACCCACCTTTCATAACCTCTTTAACATTTTTATACTCCCCAATATAAATAGGATTATGTAAGATCCTAGCATGAAATTTTTTCTAGTTATATGACCAATCTTGGGATATCATCACGGAATCATATTGATCTAAATTATGGTCCAACAATGGAATGTGGTTTTACAGAATAGATGATTTAGGCTCTGCAATGAAAGAAATAGGAACTGAAACTGACTTGAAAATAAAACTCAAATCAAGTTTAGATTCGAGAGTCGGAATTGGTTCATGGGTTTGGTCCAAATCTTAGAATTGAAGTTCACATTCATTTTTTAACAATGGAGTGTAACTATCCAAAATAGGTGGTTCATGTTCAAGCTCTATAGGGATAGGAATCAGTGTTGGTTACTGATTGCACACATCTATTGTATTATTCTTTATTACATTCCACATTTATTATGTAATAAATCTACTAAATTCCTTATCTTAAATGTCTATTTTGCAGAAGATAATCATGGGGAGAAAGAGGATAAAATCAAATAAATATTAGTTAAATTCAGATTTAACTAGATTTATTTGGTTACAGGAGGATGATCCCAAATTCAGTTGGTTAAATTTAGTTTTTGTGAATCATATGGTTAAAGTTAAAGATCAACCGAGGATAACATCAAATACAGAGCCCAAATCCAAAGGAATAAATGGATAGAGAGGAGATCAACGGATGAGATGAAGCAATTCTGACTCAGATTCTGGCTGGATATATTTTAGTATTTGAATCATAACTTTCTCTACCATAACTCAAATCTGATGATTGAAGATGATACAGAAAGAAGATTTAAAGGGTTACAACTCTTAAGTTGATTATTATTTCTAATTCTATTATTTGATAAGTTATATTTAGTAGTCAATACGCCAATAAGCTGCAGATCAG
Organism: Agave tequilana; assembly: GCA_038442645.1. NCBI lineage: Eukaryota > Viridiplantae > Streptophyta > Magnoliopsida > Asparagales > Asparagaceae > Agave > Agave tequilana. The sequence goes on from JAVJIF010001412.1 coordinate 377,855, forward strand.
AACTGAATATCCATATCAAATTAAGTTTGGAGATAAGGAAAGGATTCAAATTCAGAAATAGCCAGCTTCCCTTATCTTCATACTCCTCTACCCTCTTCATTTCTCCTATAAATACCTGCAATCTCAAAGGCAAAAGGAGAGGACCAAGCAGAGAGCAGAACTTAGGCTAATTTGTAATTTGTAACTTAGGTTTTAGTTTTCTTTTATTTAATTTTTATTTTATTTATGTAACTGAGAGGAGAGGAGACTTTCATGGAGGAATGAGAGCAAGCTTGTACTGAAGGTAACACCATGTAAGTGATCTTTTCTTCCATTGTTATTTGAATCGAATCGAGATTTCCTTTCTTTTCTATTCTTGTTTTTGTTCGCTTCCCTCTTCTGTGTTTGTGGATCCAAATGAAACTGATAGCCTCGAAGTTGCCTTATCCTTACAAGTGCCTTCAAGTAAAGTTACATCATCGATACGGGTAAAAGGTAAGCAGGCGCCGAAGGGTAAGTATTTTTTTTCTTTCTTTTCTTGTAACTTTTAGTGTAGATCATTAACACCATAATCACCCAAATCTCTTTCACTCTTTCAATTTCTTTGTACATATCACTTCTGTTTTCTCCATCTTCTCTATCTATCACTTTCTTTCTAACTTAATTTTTACTTTTTTCATTTTTCTTTTAAAAAAAAACTAAAAGAAGATCTTTAACCATTCTTTGTAGCATAAAAGAGAACTTAATAAAAAGCTTCCATTGCTAGTCCCTCCTTGTGGATCACGACCCGCATAGCCACTTGCTATCGCGGTAGAATTGAGCATCTTGCACTACTATTTTAAAAGTTCTGAAATTTTGTATTTTTGTGCAGGTTCTAGCTCAATCCGCTACAGAATTGGGTCAAAATCGGGTAAGGATATCGGATTTAGCATAGATTCAAAAAGTTGATCTGAATCACGATATTGACAATTGGTGTCACATTCATCTTCAAATTCAATCTCTTTAAAATAAAAACTTGCTAATTTGTCAATAGGTTGGTATTGGTCAAGTTCAAAGTTTTATGGTGAAATGAATCTTGATTAAAATCTCCAAAGATACCATGATTCTTCGTCAATATAGCTAGAAAAATAAGGAATGGTCAAAAATGTGTTGGTAGAGTTTCCTTATTCCTATCATTAATTGTGTTGACCAAATGACTCACTTTTACTTCTAGCCTATTGATAGATTGGATAACATTATTTTCGGACTGAATCAGGTCTTCAATACTCTTTTCTAAATCAATAGATTCTTCTTGTTATGGTTGGACTTAGAAATTAGAGTAAGGATCTCGGATTTAGGAATTGATTGGAGAGAATTAACTCTGCTATGATTTTTACTTGTCACATAGACTCAAGGAAGGCTTTGAAACTCTTTTCTAAAGAAGATTTTTGCTCTATAGGTTGGTCTTCGTATGGAGTATATGAAGTTGTTTGTCGGAAAGATTATTGATAGTAAGACTCCGGGGAGTTTTATCTACACTGACTCGGTGAAGATGAAAAGTCACCTAGAGGGGGGGTTGAATAGGTGACAATGCTAATCTATGAACTAAATGCGGAATTTAAAAACTTAATGCAATTTACACTCAAGTGCTATCAACAAGTGATGCACACAACCAAGCCAAGCAAATATGAATGAGCAATGTAAATAAATGCAAGGCATAAATTAAAGAGAGAGTAGAGAGAGAGTCAATGGATCAATCGCAAACACAGAGATATGTTTCGAGGTTCGAGCACCCAGCTCTACATCCCCGCCTTCGACACACGAAGGATTTCTAATCCACTAGCTCGTTCACCAAGAACTCTCACAAGGAGTACCCAACTCCTCTCTTTACAAGTACAACCTCCTTCTTGAGGCACCACTCCAAGCCAACAAACACAACCTCCTCCTTGAGGCAAACTCCAACAATCACAACCTCCTCCTTGAGGCAAACTCCCAACCAATACAACAAACTCCCAATCACCAACCAATACAAGGATCACCTCTCAACTAGAGGGATACAACCCAAAGCACAAAGCTAAGAAAAGATTGGGTTACAACTTGGTGGTCACAACAACAACCACAAACAACTTCTTCTTCCACACAAATAACCTATAGATATAGATAGTAGATTTTGCTCAAGTGTGGAGAAAACCAAAGGAATGGAAATCAGAAATCACAAAGAAAATCCTTGAGAAAAATCAAGAAATCAAGATAGAATAGTTCAATCAAAATTCTTTCCCAAAAACCCTTTCTTTGATTTTCCAAACCCTAATGAAAACACCAAATGGATTGTTCAATTCAAGCTCAAAAACTTCTTTTGATTGCTTTGAAAACACCAGAGAATCAGCAAAAATTCGCACAAAAAATCTTAGAGAAAACCTCTCTCAAATGGGGTATTTATAGGCAATTACAGAAAATAGCCGTTGACAGAACTTTTGCCAGAAATAGCCTTCCGGTCGACCGGGACGGTCGACCGCCCAACGGTCAAATATTGAACCGTTGTGGCTACCGGTCGACCGCCTCGGTCGACCGAAAATACCTGAGAGCAAACAGCTCTCTGTCGGTCGACCGCTTCGGTCGACCGGATGCAGTGTCAGCCTGCGTGCACGTATCCGTGCACGTCAGTCGACCGGAACGGTCGACTGGCTTCCTTGTTGCGATCGACCGTACCAGTCGACCGGAAAAGCCTGGCAGACAAACACAGGTCTGAAATCTGGGGAAAAATATTATAATAAATCCCACAAAATCTCTAAAATTCCACAAAAATAGTTTTATCATTTTATATTGAAATACAAACTTGTGTTAAAAATCCTAACACAAATTTCAAACATATTTTACTATTTTTGTGTCATAGGAATTTTGCCAAAAACCAAAAACCGTATTTTCTAAAACTTTGTATTTTGAATAGAAAATACACATTGTCTAAAACTCATCCATGATACAAAAATATGATATTTAAACACTTTGAAGTATATTGTATATGAATAGAAATTCAATATACAAGAAACATATATATATATCATGATTTTTGTCATTAAGTCCAAAAATATGTTTTGTTGTAAATACCAAAACATAAAACACATGGAATAGATTATCAAACAAGGTTTGTCTAAACAATTGAAGCATGCATGTATATAGAACAAATCTAATATACATAAACCATGTAAACTTGTTTTGATAAAAAATCTATTCATGAAAACCAAGATCGGTTAAACCTAAAACCGAAAATCAAAACATGAAAGGTGTGTGTTGTGAACTTGAGCTTATCATACTATTCTAATCTTTACAATTAGGATCTAAACCCAAACTAAAACTATGGATACCTAAGTCTTCTTGTAGAGCGCAATCTCCAAGCTAGAGCGTAATCTCCAAGTCGGCTCGATCCAAAAACTCTTGATTCACCGAGCAAGTGCAATGTATGATCTTTGATGCGCGGGCTCTTGAATCAACATGTGCAAGCTTCCAATTAATCTTGTTGAAGCTAAACACCAACTAATATCTTGATTAATAAACTGAAACTAAAATCACAAGATAATTAGTACACATAACTACATGAGTTAATCATCATCAAAACTAGAGTGAAAGGCCTTTGGGCCAACTATCTCCCCCTTTTGATGATGACAAAACTCATGGAGTTATATATGCATGGATTAAAGTAAAGCTTCAAAGAAGCTCCCCCTTAACTCATGCATAGGAATAAACAAACAATAAGATGCATATAAACAGGGTTCTTGACATAAAATGAATATGCATATGAAACATGCTATTGATTCCAATTCTAACATGCTCTTGATACCAATGGATACTAATAAAAACAAAACTTATAATGCTCTTGATACCGATACCAATGGAGATGAAATGAACATAAAACTGAAAACTCATGCATATCAACTCCAATAAATCTTCTCCCCCTTTTTGTCAATCATCAACAAAGGGGTAAAAACAAAAAGATATGAATTCTTCTCCCCCTAAATATATGAAACAAAGAATAAACAAACTACTTCAAGGGGTGAAACCAAAACTGATACCAATTAAAAAAGTGTCAAAGAAGTGCATTATGATATCAATAGAAAGTGATCATAAAACATTTAAGAAATGCCTACCAATTACCAATTGAAAGTAAGAGGGGCATTGAAAACAAATATGATCCCAATTGAAATTAAAACATATTGAAAATAAAACACATGATACCAATTGAAAAACACATTGATACCAATTAAAAATTAATAATCATTCTTAAATCATTCATTTTTTTCTCATAAAGTTAGGGAGTGGGAAACAAAACCAATGGTAAACTAAATACCAATTGAAAAATTGAAATGTGAGTTTTCTCCCCCTTTATGAAATACCAACTAAACATATGCTTAAAATAAGATACCAATTGAAAATTAAATCAATTGAAAATTTGCTTTAACATTGTTTCAATTTGAAAAGTTCAAGCTAAGCATAAACAAAATTTGTGATATCTTGAAGCACAAATAAATCATCTATATATGTATGTAAGAAATAGATACCAATTGAAATTGATACTATATGAAGTGTAAGCATACATATATAAAACAAAACATATATGAGTATACAAAAGGATGTCAAGATTGATACCAATTGAAAGAATTCAATGATACCAATTGAAACAACAATAAGATCAAGTGTATATCTCATATCAACTACCACCCAATCATGTGCAAGTTTAAAAGTGATTTTCATTATCAAGCATACATGAACATGATCTCCCATCCAACCACCCTTAGATGGTAGGGGTTTTCAAAAATAGGTTTGAAAATGTAGTATGTTTGAAAATCTCTACCAAGGAAGAATATCATAACTAGTTATATGAATCAACTAGTATGAGATCCAAAAAAAATTTTCATGAAGACACATGTAAACCACATGGCACTAAAACACTCAAAATCCATATAGCATAACTTGTACTCATGAAAACTAAGTCATGAGAAAACATAAATAGAGTGAGTGTACAAGTGTTGTGAGAAACATATCAACATGAAAATGGACAATCAAGCTTAATATTAAAAACATGAAATTCATGTGAAATCACTAATTGAAATCATCTTTAAAATATGAGATTCATCATACATGTGAAATCGCTTAGCAAACATGAAATTCATCCAAACGATTTAAACTTTAAGGCATATGTATGTTATGTACAAACTAAAGTATACATACATATCCTAAACACAATGAGTCCACAAAAGTATATGCATGAAGGCACGTGGCTCAAGGATGTATATGTATAAATGATAGTTTGGACAAGATGGACATATACATAAAGTTAAAACAAAACATGTAAGATAGTGAATACAAGTCAAATGTAATAATCATCAAAACTAGACTATACTAGTACATCAAGTGAATACAAATGAGCGTTCAAGCACAAACATATATAAAGGTTTATTTGTAGCTCACTAGTTGTACAAGTATAAATCCTAGTCTTAATGAAAACTATCATTCAAGCAAGTTGTCAAAACATGAAGCATGAAACGGGTCAACAATCAATATGATTATGATAATCAAAAACACGAATTATTAAAAACAAAAAAAATCATAGAAACATGAAAATCATATGATCTTTATGCATATGCATGTGCATTAGATCTAGGGCATACATGTTAGTTTAAACAAGGTGTGAACACTAAATATAGATCCATATGAAACATGGGTGCTCAAATAACTAAACATGTATAACATTAGTCTAATGAGCATAGCACAAGCATAATGAACAATAAAACATACCATGCTACAAATAGATGAATCATGAAAAGCATGCAAATAAGTGGGAGTTAGAGAATGATACCAAAAGTAATGAAGGTTTTTCTCTAGTTCTCCAAACCAATGGTGGTCCTCTCCACCAAGTTCCCTTGAGTGTGAAGCATCCAAATAATTCTCTTTTAAGCTTAGAACGCATCCACCTCAAGGCACCAAATCTCTCACGTGATGCGAGAGCCTCCACCTACACCAAACATCAAAGAGGTGGATCTTGGTACCCATTTTCTTTTGGGTCTACGGGGGTTAATATCTTTTCTCACCCAAACATAATTAGTTGCTAAATTTTTAACATGTAAAAGATCATAACAAAATCTAGCAAGATGGCCTTTTCGACCACAATGTGTACATGTGTACACGTGAGCATACATATGATGATGGTGATCATGAGAAGCATGTGTATGCATAGATGGGTGTGCATGCAAGGTTGGAACTTGTTTCTTGCGAACCAAGGATTCCAAACGAGAGTGATTCATGGCACAATGGCTCAAAGTGGAGCCCAAACAATCAACACATTTCTTCAAATTGTTTATATCATTTTCTATGCTAGAAGACAAAGTGGAACATGCTATAGGAGTGCAAGAAGTAGAAGCTACACTAGCATGACAAACATGAATATCAATCTCATTTTGTAAAGATTTATTTTTAATCAAAACCAAATCCAATTCTTTTGTAATTGAATCAATTTTATTTTTCAAAGTAAGATTTTCTTTGAAAACAAGATCCAATCTAGAAGACAAAACCTCATTGTGTTCTACAACATCATCACAATCATTTTTGTTTTTCAAAAATTCATTTTCCTTTAAAGCAAGTTCAAGTTAAGATTTAAGTGAGTCACATTCACTTGCAATCTCTTCCTTCTCTTGCAAAACCAATTCAAAATTAGAGCATAAATCCTTTAATTCATTTTTCAACACAAGATTATTCTCTTTCAACAAATCATGTTTTTCCAACAAATTTTCAAGCTTTTGAGCAAGTTCCATATTTAAAGTTTGAACTTCAAAACAACCATGGCAATAGGAACTTGAGCTATCATCAATATGAGAATCCGATTGTACCTCAAGGGAGTTCTTCCCTTGGACCATGAGGCATTTCTCTTCGGAATTTTCTCTTTTAGATCTCCTCATCTTGTTAATTATCCTTGGAAGCTCGGGAGACGTCAAGATGCTCCAAACTGCAAAAGCCGAATCATAGTGATCAAAAACGGGTAAAAGAAATTCATTTAGAGATGCTCTAAGTGCTCTAAGTGCTAATGCATTGGCCTTCTTATGCTTGCTACTATTTGGGAGGGTTTCTATAGTGATGGCTTGATAAACTAGATGACCTAGAGTTTTTAAATGCCTAGTCATGTCCACCTTCCAAGCATCAAGTCTAAAATGGTCAAACATAGGAGGGCTAGCTATGAGTGCAAACTAGTATGAGTGCAAATGAAAATGCAAGTGAAGATAGCAAACCAAGATCACTCCTAGGTGGTTAAACCTAAATATCAGGAGCACTAGCTCTGATACCAATTGAAAAGTCACCTAGAGGGGGGGTGAATAGGTGACAATGCTAATCTATGAACTAAATGCGGAATTTAAAAACTTAATGCAATTTACACTCAAGTGCTATCAACAAGTGATGCACACAACCAAGCCAAGCAAATATGAATGAGCAATGTAAATAAATGCAAGGCACAAATTAAAGAGAGAGTAGAGAGAGAGTCAATGGATCAATCGCAAACACAGAGATATGTTTCGAGGTTCGAGCACCCAGCTCTACATCCCCGCCTTCGACACACGAAGGATTTCTAATCCACTAGCTCATTCACCAAGAACTCTCACAAGGAGTACCCAACTCCTCTCTTTACAAGTACAACCTCCTTCTTGAGGCACCACTCCAAGCCAACAAACACAACCTCCTCCTTGAGGCAAACTCCAACAATCACAACCTCCTCCTTAAGGCAAACTCCCAACCAATACAACAAACTCCCAATCACCAACCAATACAAGGATCACCTCTCAACTAGAGGGATACAACCCATAGCACAAAGCTAAGAAAAGATTGGGTTACAACTTGGTGGTCACAACAACAACCACAAACAACTTCTTCTTCCACACAAATAACCTATACATATAGATAGTAGATTTTGCTCAAGTGTGGAGAAAACCAAAGGAATGGAAATCAGAAATCACAAAGAAAATCCTTGGGAAAAATCAAGAAATCAAGATAGAATAGTTCAATCAAAATTCTTTCCCAAAAACCCTTTCTTTGATTTTCCAAACCCTAATGAAAAAATCAAATGGATTGTTCAATTCAAGCTCAAAAACTTCTTTTGATTGCTTTGAAAATACCAGAGAATCAGCAAAAATTCGCACAAAAAATCTTAGAGAAAACCTCTCTCAAATGGGGTATTTATAGGCAATTACAGAAAATAGCCGTTGACAGAACTTTTGCCAGAAATAGCCTTCCGGTCGACCGGGACTGTCGACCGCCCAACGGTCAAATATTGAACCGTTGTGGCTACCGGTCGACCGCCTCGGTCGACCGAAAATACCTGAGAGCAAACAGCTCTCTATCGGTCGACCGCTTCGGTCGACCGGATGCAGTGTCAGCCTGCGTGCACGTATCCGTGCACGTCAGTCGACCGGAACGGTCGACTGGCTTCCTTGTTGCGGTCGACCGTACCAGTCGACCGGAAAAGCCTGGCAGACAAACACAGGTCTGAAATCTGGGGAAAAATATTATAATAAATCCCACAAAATCTCTAAAATTCCACAAAAATAGTTTTATCATTTTATATTGAAATACAAACTTGTGTTAAAAATCCTAACACAAATTTCAAACATATTTGACTATTTTTGTGTCATAGGAATTTTGCCAAAAACCAAAAACCGTATTTTCTAAAACTTTGTATTTTGAATAGAAAATACACATTGTCTAAAACTCATCCATGATACAAAAATATGATATTTAAACACTTTGAAGCATATTGTATATGAATAGAAATTCAATATACAAGAAACATATATATATCATGATTTTTGTCATTAAGTCCAAAAATATGTTTTGTTGTAAATACCAAAACATAAAACACATGGAATAGATTATCAAACAAGGTTTGTCTAAACAATTGAAGCATGCATGTATATAGAACAAATCTAATATACATAAACCATGTAAACTTGTTTTGATAAAAAATCTATTCATGAAAACCAAGATTGGTTAAACCTAAAACCGAAAATCAAAACATGAAAGGTGTGTGTTGTGAACTTGAGCTTATCATACTATTCTAATCTTTACAATTAGGATCTAAACCCAAACTAAAACTATGGATACCTAAGTCTTCTTGTAGAGCGCAATCTCCAAGCTAGAGCGCAATCTCCAAGTCGGCTCGATCCAAAAACTCTTGATTCACCGAGCAAGTGCAATGTATGATCTTTGATGCGCGGGCTCTTGAATCAACATATGCAAGCTTCCAATTCATCTTGTTGAAGCTAAACACCAACTAATATCTTGATTAATAAACTGAAACTAAAATCACAAGATAATTAGTACACATAACTACATGAGTTAATCATCATCAAAACTAGAGTGAAAGGCCTTTGGGCCAACAGAAGAGTGGTGATCATTATCCCAATCTTGTTCATAATACTGAGATTGGGGCATATATTAATTCGAATAAGATCAATCTGGCATACTTGGTTAGTTAAAGTTATGTAATGACAGGTTGGTAATATCCAAATTGAAGGAGGTTAGGGTGAAGTATGGATCACTATTTGCATTGAAAAAATTATAATTATAATCCATATCACAAAGATATTAGAAACAAAAACAAACAAATAAACAAATAAAAAAAGAAAAATCTAACCAAGTTAGATTAGATCTTAGACCTAGATGACTCCTAACTATTGATTATCCACATGAGGTACATTACAAAACCTGACCACAAGTTAATTGGCCAGGTAGGAGTAAGACCAGTGGGAGGTATTCACGGCTAAGTTACAGGCCTAATTATGCCAAACCACCAGCCTTCGGGGTTTTACCTCTTAATTCCCAAATTTTGACGTCGATTTGGCAAGAGTCAACTTCAAATAACTTTCCCCTTAGGTCAATCTCTATTTGAGTCTGAGATATCCCTAGGGCCAACGTCTACTTAATTTTAAGTTAGGATTGGGTTAGTGAGTGAGGAGATAGTTTTTGGGTTAAGGAAGGGTAATAATTTTCCCACCTTATGTTGTTTAATGGGTTATGCCCTTAGATCATTTTCATGCTTGTGTGCAAGTATAAAGCAAAAATAACACCCAATCAATATAACATATGAGTGTGTTTTCTGAGTTATATGCAATTGAAATGCACCGTTTTGCATTTTTCAACAGTAATATAAAAAGTAAACAAAATTAGACAGATGCCCTAGAATGCAAAGTCTAAATTATTTTTAATATTTAACAATCACCAAGTTACTGTTGATTTAAAATTAGTATATACAGTGATCTAATATGAAAACTAGTAGCTGCTGAGGGTAAAACTTTGAATTTCAACCAACCTACAAGAAACCAGGTTAGTAATCCCTCCACAATTGCCGTATAAACACGGCTTTTGCCATATTTTCGCGGTAGTATTGTGGTGCCCCGATCTCAATTTTCTATAGTAGAGGCTCAAGGTAGCAATATATCCATTGCAACTCTTTGTTTTCTGAAATTAACCCCCGCACACCAAAACAGAGAAGAAAAAGGGATTAATTCGTTAAAGTAAATCAAAAAGAAAGAATATTTACTGTCCCTCCCCAGCAACAGCACCATATTTTGATAAAGCCAAACCTGCATAGAAAAATACAAACTTTTAGAATAGTTCTAAGTCCTCAATTCTACAGCATAGTCTAGGGCTAACGGGTCATGATCCACAAGGAAGGACAGCGATGGAAGAATTATATAAGACTTTTCTTTTAATTAACTAAAATAAATTTAAGAGTTCTCTTATCAGTTTTAAAAGAAAATACAAATAGTTAAGCTAATCTAAGTTAAAGGAAAATCCAAGAGAAAGAAGAAGATGGTGTTGTATTTTGATTACTAGATTAAAAAGAAGAAAACAAATAAGAAAATAAAGAACATACCTTGAAGTAACTAAATGAAAGCAAGCGATTAATTAAGTTGAGAAACGATGAAGAGAAAAGGGATAGTTTCATTGGCCATCACTCTCAATATAACTATCTTTAAGGAAGGTTATATCTAGTGTCACCCTAAAGATAATTTCTCCTCTCTTTCTTCAATAAACTCTCCCTAATCCAAGCTAATAAGAAGGCATGATTAATAAGAAGGCATAAAGAAAACAAATAAAAATAAATAGAGGAATTGAAGCAAGTAAAATAAAAGGAGATAAATTGAAAAGAACAGAAAAACTTTTATTGAAGCTGTCACCATCAATTACAAGTACTCCATCTTCTCTTTACAATTCTTTCTCTCACATTACAATGAAACTTTGAAAAAGAAATCCTAACCCTAAAACTTTCTCTGGAGTTCTTCTGTGGAGTCCTTCCCTCCGAAGTTGTGCCCTTTCTGCCTTTGAGATATGAAGGTATTTATAGGAGATAGGAAGTGTACGAAGATAGGGAGCTGGCGCTCCCCCAGATTCAAATCTCTGGCCGCGAAAATGCGGCTTTTGTCACATTTTCATGGCAATATCCTAGCCGTAAGGCCAGGATCAAAGGGTGTGTCCGTCCACTTGTCCCCTATCCTTTTATCCTTTTAGATTTTGAATTTTTATTCTGAATTTGAAAATTCATCCGTTTATCCCCAGCGAAACAATTGGGCTTTCAAAAAATTTATTTTTTCCGTTAAATTTTGATTGGTATGATCTCATCTGATATACCCGGTCTTCAGATAAGATTATTTTTAGAACCTCTTGATTTGAATCGATCCCTATTGATTTAAACTTTTAGAGTTAATTGGATAAAATTTATGTTTATCTTCTCTTTATCATATCCTGCATGAATTTAGGCATTAAGACAAGTGAGTTGTAAGAATTAACACAGAATAAATATAGGATTGCAGTAACAATTATGCAATATATGTGTCCAAATAGGAAGCTAACGCTCCCCTACCTCCTTATTATCCGCGGCTTGGATATGGCTAGAGCAGAGATCCCATATTTCATGTTATCTCCTTTTGTCCAACTAGATTTTCACTTTGATCTATGATTTCGATCTGATCTTTGTTGATTCTCCGTTTAACCGAATAGATCTCTCTGAATCTGATTTAATGAACAGACCTGAGATTATCTTCAGCTAACTAAATAGTCCAGCTAAATCTGATTTTAACTAGGATTATTTGGTTTTATCTTCTCCCTCTTAATTATGACAAGCCTGCAAATTAAGACACGGTTATTAGCAGGATTCAGTACAAAATAGATGCTAGAATTTAGTGATAAACAGGTAATAAATGTGCAATAAACGTGTACAATCATGACTACAATGGGAGCCCCAAAAATGTATTCAGAATAAAGTCTGAATTTGAAGATTCTCTATAACAAAAGTAGGTGAAGCAGCATAAATGTTGAAAATATCAACAATTGGGTCATTACTGAACTGATTGTCCATTATTGGTATGACATCTATCTCTTATATCATATGCATTTTAATTTGCTGTTTCAAACGTTTACATCATTTTTTTTGTTTATTTTCCTATGCATGTTTTTTTATTATCGCATAAATTAATTTTTTTATTTTTTTATTCGCAGAGGAGATAGTATCAGACTATAGCAACCGAGAAGGAAGCAAGAGTTGATTTTATTAAGAATATTTTGAAATGAATTGTACCATGTAGAATTTATATACATCATGTCTGTTGCTTTAATCACAGTATAATTTATTTCTTTTCACAGAAATTTTTGTACTGATTATCTATTATTTTGTGAGGACGCAGTATAAATGTAGAAAGGATATCACTAAGCTACGACCAGAGTCACAGTTCACTTAATATTTTATATATTTGTTTTCCGCTGCGCATGTTCTCTAAGTTTTAATACATTAATAACTTTCATTTATATTACACATTTACCATAGTCGTAGTTTTTTAATTTATTTGAATATAATGACTTACTGTTTTTGTGAAGACTGCGACCATGATCGTAGTATCGATTGTCGATGTAGTTAACTTTTGAACTGCGATCATGGTCCCAGTTTTTAACTTAATTGAATATATATCAAAGAGAGTGTTTGGTCATGACTGTGACTATAGTCACAATTTCATGTATTATTGTAGTTCATCGCATTTTCTGTTACAAAAAGCGACCATATCATAGTTTGATCAGGACTGCGATCACAGTTGGTGTTTTACTTGAAAATATATATTTTTCAACTGGAGTTTTTAATTAAGTCTGCGATTAAGGTAGCGGTATCAATTATAAATATAGTTAAGTATGAACAACGACTATAGTCACAATTTTTTACATGATAAGATATATTTAACTGAAGACTGCAACCCTATTTAACTTGATAGGATATTTTCAAACTATCTATTTTATTTTTTGAAATCATTTTTAATCGACTTTTGTATCAGAAAACTTTGACTTATTTTAATATCTGTGACTAGAGTCGTTGTGTTAATATAGTTTTATATATTATTGTTTACTATGACCTTAGTCATAGACCGACTCCAAAATGAGAGCTTTTCATCTAAAAAACACAGAGTGCTATCATAGTTAACTTCTTAATAAAAAATTTATATTTTTGTTTAATAAATGATTATATTTTTCATCGTATGATGATATAAATTGTAAGCAATATGTTATGTCTGCGACCATTTATAAAACCATTCAAAAATCACTGCGAATTAAAAAGCATTGAGGATACATATTTGTATATGTATTTTAAAAACATGGAAGTAAACTTTAAGATAAATTTTTTTTATTTATTTCATAATCTGGTCTGGTAGAGACCTTACAAAAAAGGGCATTAAAAATCCTAGAAAGAAGACGAATTGAAGTTGATTATGAAAATAACAAAAAAATCTAGTCGTCCTCGTCATCACCATCATAATCATAATCATAATCGTCTTCTTCCGTCTTACTTTCGTCCTCTTCATCTTCCTCGGCCCCCTTGATCTCCTTCTCACATTTTTCCTCTTCTGGAGGGTACTTCGGTTCATCCATAAACTCTCAAAACAGGTCGTCCATATCAAGCTCTTCCTCCACCCGTATCGAGAGGACATATCAGAATAAATCTCGCAATCATCATTAGAAAGTTGTTGCATTTAGGGGAAGAAGGTAGGGAAGACATGTTTCAACAGAATAATTCTTTCGAAAGTTCATAAAGTGGATTGTAACTGTTATTATTTTTAGAAATGAGATCTTTAATATATAATACTTACAAGAAGTCTAAAATGTTAATACTCTCAAAAGACGTGAACAGTATGAATAAGTATTATAAATGATGGTTAAGATTTTGAAAACTGAATAAAAAGGCAATTAACTATTCAACTGAATCATTTATGGAGGGAGGACCCCAAGATTAATTTTCTTTCCGTTTATTATGACATGAATTACAAAATTAACTATTATTGATATTTTTCTTTCAGTATGTTCAATTTTACTAAGTTTAATCACTTTACTGTATCCTATTAAACATTTTATTGTTTAATGAGATATTTAATTTTACTAAGTTTAATCACTTCATGGTATCTCTATTAAAATTTTCTATTGTTTATTGAGGATTGGGACCATGGTCGCAGATCATGATATAGAGGTTTTTACTGAATGCGACTTGGGTCGCATTTAAGCACTGGGACTTGGTTTATTGAAAATTGTTTTCAAGATCACAGTACACATACAGTATATAATAAATGAAGACTGCGATCATAGTCGCATTCCTAATTTAATTTTAGAAAATGTGATAATGGCCACAGTGCTAATGAGACCAATTTTTATATGTTCTATATGTACTATATATTGTATCAATATTAGAGACCGTGATTATGGTCACAGTACTTACTGAGAGCAATTATTATATATTATATGTGTATTGCGACCTGTATCGTACTTCTGATAGTCGATGTGATCAACTAAAAAAATAATATCTGATTTATAAATAACTGCGACTATGATCACAGTCCTTACTATCAATGAAAAATATTTACAAAAAATCACTGAAGTTGTACAAAATATTTGCTTTGCAAATAAATATTATTTATAAATAATTGGACCATAGTTGTAGTCCATAATACCATTGCAAAAAGATGTACAAAAAATTTCTTAAACAATATATTCATTTATTTTTTTACAGTGTACATTAATAATATAAAAAATTATTACATGTCAATCTTTAAATAACATTTATCTAATCTTTTTAGTTTCTTCATCCCAAGTTTTTTTTCTTGTTTGCGAATAACATGTACGCAAGTTCGCCTCTCAGCTTCTGTACAGCCACATCTGTTGCAGTATTAACCACCGAAGGATTATCAAATACTATACTCTCGATGTATTTGCGTACATGGCAATCCACACTATAGAGATATAAAAAATAATTAAATTTGAGATTAATTTTTTAACTAAAATAAAAAATGAAATTGATAAATCTTAAATTAAACCTACATTTTAGCCTGATGGGGATATTTTGCATACTTTATATAATATTTTTTCATCTTTTTTTTAAAATCGTGTTCAAATATATGTAACAGTCTTTCTTTCTGCATTTATAAAAGTAAAAAATAACATTCAGTTTTAATGCAATTTAATCAAAAATAAAAGAAAATTTATGATCAAGATTGACTCACCATTGTAATAACATCAGACTGGTACAGTTTTAAGATGTTGCTTGATTTTTCTACAGTAACTAAAGAGTTAGAAAAAATTCACTCTTATGTTTGACAATCGAAAACCAACAGGGTCCAATGGAATTCAACATCATCAACACTTTGCTTATGATTGATCAGAAAAAATATATAATGTGTATCACTATTCCACTCTTTTAGTTTGTTTTTTATAAAAAATTCTTTGAGATCACTACTTTTAGATACAACACCTGTTGGCCCAGAGGCCTTCTACTCTAGTTTTGATGATGATTAACTCATGTAGTTATAGTTTACTAATAATCTTGTGATGTTTAGTTTCAAATACTTAACCAAGATATTAGTAGGTGATTAGCTTCAACAAAGATGTTTTGGAGCTTTCACTTGGTGATTCAAGAGCCCGAGCGTCAAAGTTCATATCTAGCACTCATTGGAGTCAAGCTCGGTAGATCACGTTTGGATCGAGTCGACTTGGAGACGGCGCTCTATAAGAAGACTTCGGTACATTTTTTAGTTTATGTTTTAGATCCAGTGTTAAAGATTAGATAGTGTGATATGCTCAAGTTCACAACACTCACACTTGTTTAAGTTTCATGTTTTGGTTTTCGGTTTTTGGTTTAACCGATCTTGGTTTTCATGAATAGATAGAATCAAAATAAGTTTACATGGTTTAATGTATATTAGATTTGTTCTATATACATGTATGCTTCAACTATTTAAACAAACTTAGTTTGATAATCTATTTCATGAGTTTGGTGTTTTGGTATTTTAACAAAACATATTTTTGGATTTTAAGTCAAAAACATTGATATATATATCTTTCATGTATATTGGATTATATCCATATACAATATGCTTCAAGTTGTTTCAATATCATTTTTTTGTATTTATACAGGTTTATAAAAAAAATCGTATTTTCCTTTAGAAGTTTGGTTTCTAGAAAATACCGTTTTTGGTTTTTAGCAAAATTTGTAAGTCACAAAAAGGTTCAAATTGTTTGAAATATGTGTTGAATTTTTTTCACATATGTTTGTATTTCAAAGAGAATTTAAGAACTTATTTTTGTGGATTTTTAGAGAATTTATGGGATTTATTTGGTAATTAAAAACCCAATTTTTAAATCCTATAATCAGCCCTGCCAGGCTCTTGCGGTCGACCGGGCCGGTCGACTGGATCCAGAGTCGGTCGACCGGACCGGTCGACCAACGTGCACAAGAATGCGCGCGCGGGCCAGCCCTTTGAGCCGGTCGACCGACTGAAGGCAACCCACTCTCGGGTTGTCTTGGTCGACCAGGCGGTCGACCGGCCAGAGAGCCGTTACTCTCTGGTTCTGGGCGTGGTCGACCGGGCGGTCGACCGGTAGGCTCAACGGTCAAATTTTTGATCATTGGCCGGTCGACCGGCCGGTCGACCGGAAGGTCATTTCTGACCTTGTCAGCTGCCAACAGTCAAATTTTTATGGGGCCTATTTATACCCCATTTGAGAGAGGTTTCTTCACAAGTTTTTAGAGAGAAAAATTCTTGATCTTCTTAAGTGTTTTAACACTTATTTTTTAAAGAGTTTTTGGTTTAAAAGATCAATCTTCATTTGTTTTTAAAGTGTTGTAAATTCAAAGAAAATAGTCTTTTGAGAATTTATTTTTGGTCTAAAAATTCTATATCTATTTGGAGATTTTCCCAAGTGATTTTCTTTTTTCAAAATACTTTGTTTTCTCACACTTGAGCTTATCATTCTATCCTCTCTATAGGATCATTGTTTTGTGGGAAAAGAGATTGGTTTGTGGTCTTTTGATCACTAAGTTGTAAACTTCCTTCATTGTGATATCCCTCTAGTGAGAGGTGATTGAATTGGTATCCCTCTATTGTGAGGTGATTGTGAAAGTTGTGGTTAGCTCCCTCTAGTGAGAGGTGGAGATTGTGTTTGGCTCTCTCTAGTGAGAGGTGGAATTTGTGTTAGAATCCCTCAAGTGTGAGGTGATTATTTTGTATTGGCCAAGTGCCTACCCATCTTGTGTGAGGTTATTTTTGTGCTGGTTATGCATTGCCTCTGTGAGAGGTTGTATTCGGTTGAGAGAGGAGTTGTGTACTCCCGGTTGTATTTTCCCAAATCCTCAGTGGAAGTTCCCTGTGTGGGAGTCCTGTGTGGACAAGTTAGTGGAAATACTTCTGTGTGAAGGCGGGGACGTAAAGCTGGGTACTCGAACCTCGAAACAAATCTAGATGTTTGCATTTGATCCATTGACTCTAAACTCTCTCTCTTTTATATTGTGTCTTGCATCATTTCATATTGCTCATTCATATATTATATGGCTGACTTGTTTGTGTGTACCTCACTTGTGTTTAATCACGAGAGCTTCATATAGCACCTCAATTCTTATTCAGAGGAATCAAGAGGAGTTAGTCCAGAGCCCTACACCAAGAATTCGGTTACACTCGTTGGTTACATTAAGTGTGTTGCAATTTAGTTTTTAATTTTCACATTTTATTCATTAGATTAGCCGTACACCTATTCACGCCCCTCTAGGTGTACTTACAGCACCATACTGTCAAAATTAGACCAAACAAATATTAAAAAATTAAACATACATGCTATAAAGAATATAATGCATTATTAATATGAAAATCTTTTCCCCTGAATACCATGTCATTGAATTATTACTATACTGCGCCCAAGGTCACGGTCATATGTATGCAGGATGACTAATAATAACTGTGATCAAGGTCGCAGTTCTCATTCAAGGTCACATTTTGATAGATTGTAATCTTTGTTAAGGAGAAAAAATGAAAGAAGAAAAGTAAGAATTACCTTAAGCTTAACTGTGAAAGAATAAACCATTCAATCTACCTTTATTTTTCAGATGTTTCATGTAAAAATGAATGGCATTAGCATCTATATCTTTCTTGAATAATAGATCCTCTATGTCATTTTCAGCAATATATATTTCAATATTTGGATCCCGGTATGCAATAGCATTGTAAATAGCAAATATTTTAGAGTTAATAATGTGAATTAGTTATTATAGAATTAAGAATTTGATGATTATATTATAACTGCGACCTTTGGTCACAATTATATCAATTTGAACATTTTTTGTGGCTTTGTCAAAAAATCCTTGATGAGTGCTTGTTTTTGTGGATCTAGGCATTTGTATAGAATACTTCTATTTAGATCTCTGAATCACGACTGAATGTTGTTTTTCTTTGCTGTGTTGAAGTCAGGGTTAGTAATTTCTGAATGTACACCTAGAGGGGGGTGAATAGGTGTACGGCTAATCTATGAACAATAATGCGGAAATTAAAACTTAATTGCAACACACTTAATATAACCAACGAGTGTAGCTGAATTCCCGGTGAAGGGCTCTGGACTAACTCCTCTTGATTCCTCTGAATAAGAGTTGAGGTGCTATATGAAGCTCTCGTGGTTAAACACAAGTGAGGCACACACAACAACACAAGCATGTAAATGATATGGCAATATGAATCAATGCACAAAGTAAGAGAGAGTTAGAGAAAGTGGATCAAATGCAAACACAAGGATATGTTTCGAGGTTCGAGCACCCAGCTCTACGTCCCCGTCTTCACACAGAAGGATTTCCACTAACTTGTCCACACAGGACTCCCACACAAGGAACCTCCACTGAGGATTTGGGGCAATACAATAACAGGAAGTACACAACTCCTCTCTCAACCAATACAACCTCTCACTAGAGGCAAGGCACAACCAACACAAAATCCACCTCAAACAAGAGGGGTAGGCACAAAGCCAAACAACCAATCAACCTCTCACAAGAGGGATAGGGCACAAAGCCACCACTCTAATAATTAACCTCTACACAAGAGGGTGTTGGCCCAAAGGCCCATCACTCTAGTTTTGATGATGATCAACTCATGAAGTTATGTTTACTAATGATCTTGTGTTTAATTAGTGACAGATTCATTATCAAGATCTTAGTAGGTGCATAGCTCAACAAAGGATAAAATGTCAAAATTTGGAGCTAGCACGGTGTGATCCAAGGAGCTTTTGGATCAAGCTTGGACCAAGTCAAGAAGATGAGAAGCCTTCAAGTGAAGACTTCAAGAAGATGAAGACTTGTGTCTAGGTATAAGATTTTGTTTTTGTTTTAGAGTAAAATGTAAAGGATAGATAGTTGGTGGATTGCTCAAGTATATATCATACACACACTCTTGATTTACTTGTCTTTTCATAAAAGATTTTTTAGCTTAGAAAAGATTTTTCATTTTGGAAAAATATTATTTGGGTTCTTGGTATTCAAAGTTATATTTTCAACCAAAACCTTATTCAGAGCTTTGTTGGCCCAAAGGCCTTCCACTCTAGTTTTGATGATGATTAACTCATGTAGTTATGTGTACTAATTTATCTTGTGATGTTTAAGTTTCAGATCATTTAACAAGATATTAGTTGGTGAAAGCTTCCACACATCTTTCACATGTTGATTCAAGAGCCCGAGCGTCAAAGATCATATATAGCACTTGCTCGGTGAATCAAGGAGCTTTGGATCAAGCCGTCTTGGAGATTGTGCTCTACAAGAAGACTTAGGTATCCATAGTTTTAGTTTTGAGTTTAGATCCTAATTATAAAGATTAGTATAGTATGATAAGCTCAAGTTCACAACACACACCTTTCATGTTTTGATTTTCTGTTTTAGGTTTAACCGATCTTGGTTTTCATGAATAGATTTTTTATCAAAACAAGTTTACATGGTTTATGTGTATTAGATTTGTTCTATATACATGCATGCTTCAATTGTTTAGACAAACTTTGTTTGATAATCTATTCCATGTGTTTTATGTTTTGGTATTTACAACAAAACATATTTTTGGACTTAATGACAAAAATCATGATATATATATGTTTCTTTTATATTGAATTTCTATTCATATACAATATGCTTCAAAGTGTTTAAATATCATATTTTTGTATCATGGATGAGTTTTAGACAATGTGTATTTTCTATTCAAAATACAAGGTTTTAGAAAATACGGTTTTTGGTTTTTGGCAAAATTTCTATGACACAAAAATAGTCAAATATGTTTGAAATTTGTGTTAGGATTTTTAACACAAGTTTGTATTTCAATATAAAATGATAAAACTATTTTTGTGGAATTTTAGAGATTTTGTGGGATTTATTGGAATATTTTTTACCTCAGATTTCTGACCCATTTGCTGCCTGCCAGGCTAGTTCGGTCGACCGTATCGGTCGACCGCATGTAGCCGGTCGACCGTCACGGTCGACCGACGACGTGCACAAACCTGTGCACGTTTCTGGCACAGTCAGCGGTCGACCGGGACGGTCGACCGGAGCAGAATAGTCTGCTCTCGGGATTATTCGGTCGACCGGGCCGGTCGACCGCTAGTTGCCAACGGTCAAAAATTGACCGTTGGACGGTCGACCGGAAGGCTATTTCTGGCATAAATTCTGTAAACGGCTAGTTTTCTAAATTGCCTATAAATACCCCATTTGTAAGAGTTTTTCTCTAAGAATTTTTGTGCGAATTTTCCACTCTCTCAGGTGTTTTTGCTGCAATCAAAATAGGTTTTTGGATTCAAATTGAACAATACATTTGGTGTTTTTGTTAGGGTTTGGAAAATCAAAGAAAAGGGTTTTGGGAAAAGCTTTTGAATTGAACTTCTCTATCTTGGTTTCATTTATTTCCCAAAGATTTTCTTTGAGTTGCTGGTTTCAAATCCCTTGGTTTTCTCCACACTTGAGCTATAATCTACTATCTATATCTATAGGATATTTGTGTGGGAAGAAGAAGTTGTTTGTGGTTGTTGTTGTGACCACCAAGTTGTAACCCAATCTTTTCTTAGCTTTGTGCTTTGGGTTGTATCCCTCTAGTTGAGAGGTGATCCTTGTATTGGTTGGTGATTGGGAGTTTGTTGTATTGGTTTGATAATTAGCCTCAAGGAGGAGGTTGTAAAGAGAGGAGTTGGGTACTCTTTGTAAAGGGTCCTAGGTGGACGAGCAAGTGGAAATCCTTCGTGTGTCGAAGGCGGGGATGTAGAGCTGGGTGCTCGAACCTCGAAACATATCTTGTTGTTTGCGATTGATCCATTGACTCTCTCTCTATCTCTCTCTTTACTTTGTGCCTTGCAACTATTCATATTGTGCATTCATATTGCTTGGCTTGGTTGTGTGTGAATCATTTGTTGATCACACTTGAGTGTAATTCACATTTCAATTTTTCAATTGGTATTTAGTTCACCATTGGTTTTGTTTCCCACTCCCTAACTTTATGAGAAAAAAAAAATAAAAATGAAACATAAAACATGCACATAAAACATGCATAGACATGCATATAAACAAGGCTTCTTCTTTTCATCAAAAGTAAACTATATGCAAACACAAATATGATATGCATATAAAACTCAAATTCTTCTCCCCCTTTTTGTCAATCATCAAAAAGGGTTAAAAAATAAAAGCAAAAAAAATAAATTTTTCTCCCCCTTTTTGTTCAAAGCATAGAACTAATAAAGGGTTAAATCAAATATGATACCAAAAAAAATGTGGCAATGAAGTGTATATTGATATCAATTGAAAAACAACAAATCAATTGAAAATTTTCTTTAACATTGTTTCAATTTGAAAAATTCAAGCTAAGCATAAACAAAATTTGTGATATCTTGAAGCACAAATAAATCATCTATATATGTATGTAAGAAATAGATACCAATTGAAATTGATACTATATGAAGTGTAAGCATACATATATAAAACACAAACATATATGAGTATACAAAAGGATGTCATATTGATACCAATTGAAAGAGTTCAATGATACCAATTGAGATAACAATAAATACAAGTGTATATCTCATATCAACTACCACCCAATCATGGTTCAAGATAAAAAGGATTTTCATTATAAAGCATACAAGAACATGATCTCCCATCCAACCGCCCATGGATGGTAGGGGTTTTCAAAATAGATTTGAAATTATAGTTCGTTTGAAAATCACTACCAAAGAAAGGAATATCGCAACTAGTTAAATGGAAAATTTGTTAACTAGTACGAAATCCTTCAAGTAAGGAATAACAAAAATATTTTTCATGAAACATGAAAATCACATGATCACTAAACACTCAAATTCCATAAAGTCCAAATCATTGTCTCATGAAAACAAATCATGAGTAAACAAGTAAGAGAGTGAACAAGTGTAATGTGAAATACATTGTCATGAAAATTTTGTATTCAAGTACAAATTCCTTTAAAATATTTACACATGATAAACTAAATTACTTTTACCAAAAGAAATTTGCAAAAACATGAAACTCATCAAAACGATTTAACCTTCAAGGCATATGTATGTCATGTACAAACTAGAGTATACATACATATCCCAAACATAATGAGTCCACAAGAGTATATGCATGAAGGCACGTGGCTCAAGGATGTATATGTATAATCAATAGTTAAGACAAGATAGACATATACATGAAGTTAAACTTAAAATCATAAAACATATCTAAAAATGGGGAATACAAGTTAGAATGCATGAATCATCAAAACTAGACTATACTAGCACATCAAGTGAATACAAATGAGCGTTCAAGCACAAACATATATAAAGGTCTATTTGTAGCTCACACGTTGTACAAGTATAAATTCTAGTTTTCATGAAAACTAACATCTAAGCATATATTCAAATCATAAAGCATAAACTAAGTCATAAATCAACAATTATTCTAAAAATGATCATTATGTAAATTCATATGCTATAAGAATCAAGATATACATAATATCAAAACAATTGTAAAAACACAAAATATGTAAACAATGGTGATTTCAAATTTCAAAACATGAGTCATTAATACGAAAGTTATAGAACATCATATGATCATTATGCAAATGCATGTGCATTAGATCTAGGGCATACATGTTAGTTTAAACAAGGTGTGAACACTAAATATAGATCCATATGAAACATGGGTGCTCAAATAACTAAACATGTATAACATTAGTCTAATGAGCATAGCACAAGCATAATGAACAATAAAACATAACATGCTACAAACAGATGAACATGAAAAGCATGCAAATAAGTGGGAGTTAGAGAATGATACCAAAAGTAATGAAGGTTCTTCCCTAGTTCTCCAAACCAATGGTGGTCCTCTCCACCAAGTTCCCTTGAGTGTGAAGCATCCAAATAATTCTCTTTTAAGCTTAGAACGTATCCACCTCAAGGCACCAAATCTCTCACGTGATGCGAGAGCCTCCACCTACATCAAACATCAAAGAGGTGGATCTTGGTACCCATTTTCTTGTGGGTCCACGGGGGTTAACATCTTTTCTAACCCAAACAAAATTAGTTGCTAAATTTTTAACATGTAAAAGATCATAACAAAATCTAGCAAGATGGCCTTTTCGACCACAATGTGTACATGTGTACACGTGAGCATACATATGATGGTGGTGATCATGAAAAGCATGTGTATGCCTAGATGGGTGTGCATGCAAGGTTGGAACTTGTTTCTTGCGAACCAAGGTTTCCAATCGTGTGTGATTCATGGCACAATGGCTCAAAGTGGAGCCCAAACAATCAACACTTTTCTTCAAATTATTTATATCATTTTCTATGCTAGAAGATAAAGTGGAGCATGCAATAGAAGTGCTAGAGATAGAAGCAATGCTAGCATGGCAAATATGCAAATCAATATCATTTTGCAAAGATTCATTTTTAGACAAAACCAAATTCAATTCTTTAGTAATAGAATCAATTTTATTTTTCAAAGTAAGATTTTCTTTAAAAGTAAAATCCAATTTTGAAGATAAAATCTCATAGTACTTTACAATATCATCACAATCATTTTTGTTTTTCAAAATTCATTTTCCTTTAAAGCAATTTGAGATTTAAGTGAGTCACATTCACTTGCAATCTCTTCCTTCTCTTACAAAACCAATTCAAAATTAGAGCATAAATCTTTTAATTCATTTTTCAAAACAAGATTATCATCTTTCAACAAATCATGTTCTTCTAACAAGTTTTCAAGCTTTTGAGCAAGTTCCATATTTAAAGTTTGAACTTCAAAACAACCATGGCAATAGGAACTAGAGCTATCATCAATATGAGAATCCGATTGTACCTCAAGGGAGTTCTTCCCTTGGACCATGAGGCATTGCTCTTCGGACTTTTCTCTTTTAGATCTCCTCATCTTGTTAATTATCCTTGGAAGCTCGGGAGACGTCAAGATGCTCCAAACTGCAAAAGCCGAATCATAGTGATCAAAAACGGGTAAAAGAAATTCATTTAGAGATGCTCTAATTGCTCTAAGTGCTAATGCATTGGCCTTCTTATGCTTACTACTATTTGGGAGGGATTCTATGGTAATGGCTTGATAAACTAGATGACCTAGTGTTTTTAAATGCCTAGTCATGTCCACCTTCCAAGTATCAAGTCTAAAATGGTCAAACATAGGAGGGCTAGCCATGAGTGCAAACTAGTATGAGTGCAAATGATAATTGCAAATGAAGATTAGCAAACCAAGATCATTCCTAGGTGGTTAAACCTAAATATCAGGAGCACTAGCTCTGATACCAATACCAATGGAGATGAAAAGAACATAAAACTGAAAACTCATGCATATCAACTCCAATAAATCCCACAAAATCTCTAAAATTCCACAAAAATAGTTTTATCATTTTATATTGAAATACAAACTTGTGTTAAAAATCCTAACACAAATTTCAAACATATTTGACTATTTTTGTGTCATAGAAATTTTGCCAAAAACCAAAAACCGTATTTTCTAAAACCTTGTATTTTGAATAGAAAATACACATTGTCTAAAACTCATCCATGATACAAAAATATGATATTTAAACACTTTGAAGCATATTGTATATGAATAGAAATTCAATATACAAGAAACATATATATATCATGATTTTTGTCATTAAGTCCAAAAATATGTTTTGTTGTAAATACCAAAATATAAAACACATGGAATAGATTATCAAACAAAGTTTGTCTAAATAATTGAAGTATGCATGTATATAGAACAAATCTAATACACATAAACCATGTAAACTTGTTTTGATAAAAATCTATTCATGAAAACCAAGATCGGTTAAACCTAAAACCGAAAATCAAAACATGAAAGGTGTGTGTTGTGAACTTGAGCTTATCATACTATACTAATCTTTACAATTAGGATCTAAACTCAAAACTAAAACTATGGATACCTAAGTCTTCTTGTAGAACGCAATCTCCAAGACGGCTTGATCCAAAGCTCCTTGATTCACCGAGCAAGTGCTATATATGATCTTTGACGCTCGGGCTCTTGAATCAACATGTGAAAGATGTGTGGAAGCTTTCACCAACTAATATCTTGTTAAATGATCTGAAACTTAAACATCACAAGATAAATTAGTACACATAACTACATGAGTTAATCATCATCAAAACTAGAGTGGAAGGCCTTTGGGCCAACAATATGTTTTATGTTTTATGTTTTATGTGAAAGATGTTTTTTTTTGTTTTATGTTTCATTTTTATTTTTTTTTATTGGTATCAAGAGCATGTTTTAATATTGTTTTAAACACATATAAACATGTTTTTAATAACATTCATTGCATATCTTATATGTTTTATTGTTATACATGAGTTAAGGGGGAGCTTCTTTGAAGCTTTACTTTAATCCATGCATATATAACTCCATGAGTTTTGTCATCATCAAAAAGGGGGAGATTGTTGGCCCAAAGGCCTTCCACTCTAGTTTTGATGATGATTAACTCATGTAGTTATGTGTACTAATTTATCTTGTGATGTTTAAGTTTCAGATCATTTAACAAGATATTAGTTGGTGAAAGCTTCCACACATCTTTCACATATTGATTCAAGAGCCCGAGCGTCAAAGATCATATATAGCACTTGCTCGGTGAATCAAGGAGCTTTGGATCAAGCCGTCTTGGAGATTGCGCTCTACAAGAAGACTTAGGTATCCATAGTTTTAGTTTTGAGTTTAGATCCTAATTGTAAAGATTAGTATAGTATGATAAGCTCAAGTTCACAACACACACCTTTCATGTTTTGATTTTTGGTTTAGGTTTAACCGATCTTGGTTTTCATGAATAGATTTTTATCAAAACAAGTTTACATAGTTTATGTGTATTAGATTTGTTCTATATACATGCATGCTTCAATTGTTTAGACAAACTTTGTTTGATAATCTATTCCATGTGTTTTATGTTTTGGTATTTACAACAAAACATATTTTTGGACTTAATGACAAAAATCATGATATATATATGTTTCTTGTATATTGAATTTCTATTCATATACAATATGCTTCAAAGTGTTTAAATATCATATTTTTGTATCATGGATGAGTTTTAGACAATGTGTATTTTCTATTCAAAATACAAGGTTTTAGAAAATACGGTTTTTGGTTTTTAGCAAAATTTCTATGACACAAAAATAGTCAAATATGTTTGAAATTTATGTTAGGATTTTTAACACTAGTTTGTATTTCAATATAAAATGATAAAACTATTTTTGTGGAATTTTAGAGATTTTGTGGGATTTATTGGAATATTTTTTACCTCAGATTTCTGACCCATTTGCTGCCTGCCAGGCTAGTTCGGTCGACCGTATCGGTCGACCGCATGTAGCCGGTCGACCGTCACGGTCGACCGACGACGTGCACAAACCTGTGCACGTTTCTGGTACAGTCAGCGGTCGACCGGGACGGTCGACCGGAGCAGAATAGTCTGCTCTCGGGATTATTCGGTCGACCGGGCCGATCGACCGCTAGTTGCCAACGGTCAAAAATTGACAGTTGGACGGTCGACCGGGCCGGTCGACCGGAAGGCTATTTCTGACATAAATTCTGTAAACGGCTAGTTTTCTAAATTGCCTATAAATACCCCATTTGTAAGAGTTTTTCTCTAAGAATTTTTGTGCGAATTTTTCCACTCTCTCAGGTGTTTTTGCTGCAATCAAAATAGGTTTTTGGATTCAAATTGAACAATACATTTGGTGTTTTTGTTAGGGTTTGGAAAATCAAAGAAAAGGGTTTTGGGAAAAGCTTTTGAATTGAACTTCTCTATCTTGGTTTCATTTATTTCCCAAAGATTTTCTTTGAGTTGCTGGTTTCAAATCCTTGGTTTTCTCCACACTTGAGCTATAATCTACTATCTATATCTATAGGATATTTGTGTGGGAAGAAGAAGTTGTTTGTGGTTGTTGTTGTGACCACCAAGTTGTAACCCAATCTTTTCTTAGCTTTGTGCTTTGGGTTGTATCCCTCTAGTTGAGAGGTGATCCTTGTATTGGTTGGTGATTGGGAGTTTGTTGTATTGGTTTGATAATTAGCCTCAAGGAGGAGGTTGTAAAGAGAGGAGTTGGGTACTCTTTGTAAAGGGTCCTAGGTGGACGAGCAAGTGGAAATCCTTCGTGTGTCGAAGGCGGGGATGTAGAGCTGGGTGCTCGAACCTCGAAACATATCTTGTTGTTTGCGATTGATCCATTGACTCTCTCTCTATCTCTCTCTTTACTTTGTGCCTTGCAACTATTCATATTGTGCATTCATATTGCTTGGCTTGGTTGTGTGTGAATCATTTGTTGATCACACTTGAGTGTTATTTGCATTAAGTTTTTAAATTCCACATTTAGTTCATAGATTAGCATTGTCACCTATTCACCCCCCCTCTAGGTGACTTTTCAAGCTTAATGACAAAAATATAGATATTTCATTATGATTGTGTAGTGGATCATATCTGATTGGTAGTGAAAAGTGCATTTTTATCATCATATTTACCATCACATTTTCATATTTATTCATTTAATTCTGCACATTTATTAATATTTTGTTATTTAATGTGTGCAGGCCTCGAATTATTATTTTAATAATAAATAAAGCTTAAAGAGCCCAAAAGCCCAGATCCAAGCCCATGTTTGAAGCCCAGGTGAAAAAGCGCAATTACAAGAAGTCAAAATGCAAATACACAAAGGGCTAAAGTTGCAAATATCAAAGATGAGGGAAGGATAGACTTCTACCCAATCCTAAACACTTGCAGGATGAGGATAAAAGCCCAAAATTCGTGGATAGAAGATTTGGGATATTTGAAATCAAGGTAACTTGATTACTAAGTTATCTCGAAATCCTAAGATGGAGAGCCAGGATCACACTTCTAGAAGCAGGTGCCCACATGGACGGACCAGGAGAGGCCACGCGCCAAAGCGCGTGGCCAGAAGCCACTAAAGTGCCGCGGACCCGCGGCAAAAGCGCGGCATTTTGGATGAGTTAGAATCCCAGATTTCGTGGGCAAGTTCATCCAGGACTCTTCGGCCTTCTGCACCTATAAATATCTCCTGCAGTACAATGTACAGAGCGTCCAGCATCCAGCAAAGGGCCAAAGTTAGGATTTTTAGGGTTTTTCTCTTTCTTCTAGGTTAGATTTCGTTTTCTTTTTATTTTCAAGAGAGGGAGATGGCTATGTTGAGGGTGACACTGTTGTATGCTTCTCTTCTCCATTGTATCAATTAATGAAGGTAATTTTTGCTTTTATTTATTTGCTTTACTTTTCTTTTTGTTCTCTTTTTCTTTTCTACGTTATTTCTTTTGATCTGTGACGAGCATACAAGCGATTACCGAACCACAAGTATACCAAAGATTGGTGGTGCCAACGATATTCCATGGAGATGTTCTCCTCCTCGAGGCGTATCAACTCATACTTGCCCAAGGCTTGATGACCTAATGCGACAGCGGACTGAGATCGATCCTATGCCTTATGCGTTCATGCCTCCGAAATAAGGTAGAAAGTGTTAGGCTTTCACATATTTTCTCCAACCAAGGTTAGTTTTCTTTTCTTTTCTTTTCTTTTATTTTTGTAGATTAAATACAACATCATCTCCATATTCTTTTCTACCACCCATTGTAAATATCACTATTTAACTAATAAAAATAAAAGCTTTAGAGTATAACTTGCTTAACGCTTCCATCGCAGTCCCTCCCTGAGGATCACGACCCGCATAGCCCTGCTACCGCGGATTAGAACTGAGACTTGCACATCTATTCTTAAGCTAACATATTATATTTTGTGTGCAGGAAAAATCAGTCAACAAATTTGATCCTCATTAAAATTAAAAAAATTGTTGTTGACTGACTTGCACTACCAATCCTCATTAAAAATGCACTTTTCACTACCAATACAAATTAACATATTACCATCACATTTTCATATTTATTCATTTAATTCTGCACATTTATTAATATTTTGTTATTTAATGTGTGCAGGCCTCGAATTATTATTTTAATAATAAATAAAGCTTAAAGAGCCCAAAAGCCCAGATCCAAGCCCATGTTTGAAGCCCAGGTGAAAAAGCGCAATTACAAGAAGTCAAAATGCAAATACACAAAGGGCTAAAGTTGTAAATATCAAAGATGAGGGAAGGATAGACTTCTACCCAACCCTAAACACTTGCAGGATGAGGATAAAAGCCCAAAATTCGTGGATAGAAGATTTGGGATATTTGAAATCAAGGTAACTTGATTACTAAGTTATCTCGAAATCCTAAGATGGAGAGCCAGGATCACACTTCTAGAAGCAGGTGCCCACATGGACGGACCAGGAGAGGCCACGCGCCAAAGCGCGTGGCCAGAAGCCACTAAAGTGTCGCGGACCCGCGGCAAAAGCACGGCATTCTGGATGAGTTAGAATCCCAGATTTCGTGGGCAAGTTCATCCAGGACTCTTCGGCCTTCTGCACCTATAAATATCTCCTGCAGTACAATGTACAGAGCGTCCAGCATCCAGCAAAGGGCCAAAGTTAGGATTTTTAGGGTTTTTCTCTTTCTTCTAGGTTAGATTTCGTTTTCTTTTTATTTTCAAGAGAGGGAGATGGCTATGTTGAGGGTGACACTGTTGTATGCTTCTCTTCTCCATTGTATCAATTAATGAAGGTAATTTTTGCTTTTATTTATTTGCTTTACTTTTCTTTTTGTTCTCTTTTTCTTTTCTACGTTATTTCTTTTGATCTGTGACGAGCATACAAGCGATTACCGAACCACAAGTATACCAAAGATTGGTGGTGCCAACGATATTCCATGGAGATGTTCTCCTCCTCGAGGCGTATCAACTCATACTTGCCCAAGGCTTGATGACCTAATGCGACAGCGGACTGAGATCGATCCTATGCCTTATGCGTTCATGCCTCCGAAATAAGGTAGAAAGTGTTAGGTTTTCACATATTTTCTCCAACCAAGGTTAGTTTTCTTTTCTTTTCTTTTATTTTATTTTTGTAGATTAAATACAACATCATCTCCATATTCTTTACTACCACCCATTGTAAATACCACTATTTAACTAATAAAAATAAAAGCTTTAGAGTATAACTTGCTTAACGCTTCCATCGCAGTCCCTCCCTGAGGATCACGACCCGCATAGCCCTGCTACCGCGGATTAGAACTGAGACTTGCACATCTATTCTTAAGCTAACATATTATATTTTGTGTGCAGGAAAAATCAGTCAACAAATTGGCGCCGTTGCCGGGGAGGGACGGTAAGTTTATCTCTAATAAAAATTTAATTTTTAACTAATTCTTTATTCTTTTCTGTTTGCAGGTTTGGAGAACAGGAAACAAAAACAGAGCAGCAGCAAGGACATACAGCAACCCAGTGCCTCTGCCCTCGAAGGCAGAGCACGAGGGCCTGCAAGTTTGCCGCGGAAACGCGGCCAGAGCCGCGGATCCGCGGCAAGTGCAGTGAACTACTAATTCAGTTTTTTGCAGATTGCTGAAATTTGAGATTACTGCTTACTGCTCTATTCTGTTTTGTTCTGTGATATACCTGTAAATTGCTAATAATTCAACAGTAAATCATTGGTTGTTAAAAATAAAAAGTGATTAGACGTTTGCATATTAGGCACGTGTCTTTTCAATTATTTTTTTTACTGTTGAAGAGTGCTGGAGAAGCAAGGTACGTACGCATTGCATGTAGAATAGGACTCATCTCTTGGTTGATTTTCTGCTTTGAGTGATTCTTATCTATTTATCTTGTACACTTGCACTAATTCATCTTAAGGGCATAACCCATTAACAAGATAAGGTGGGGATTTCATCACCCTTCCTTAGCCCAAAAATCATATCCAAAGCACTCACTAACCAAAGCCTAACATAAAAATTAGTAGACGTTGGCCCTAGGGACATCTCGGACTCAATAGGAGATTATCCTAAGGGGAACAGTGCTGGAAGTTGACTCTTGCCAAATCAGTGTCTAGGAAGGGGATTGAGGACCGAAAGCCCGAAGTGTGGTGGTTATTTAATTAAGGAACGTCTTTGACGGAAAACCTCCCACCACTCTTGCCCTGACCTGGCTGATTAACTCGTGGTCA
Organism: Agave tequilana; assembly: GCA_038442645.1. Lineage (NCBI taxonomy): Eukaryota > Viridiplantae > Streptophyta > Magnoliopsida > Asparagales > Asparagaceae > Agave > Agave tequilana. Next base: position 409,750 of record JAVJIF010001412.1, read on the forward strand.
AAGTCTGCACCCTACCTCCCGTGGACAGTCTAACCAGTTAGGAGTCGTCTAGGTCTAGGTCTACCCTAACTTAGGTTAGAAATTTTTCTTTTTTGTTTGTTTTTTTTCTTTGTTTGCTTTGTGTGATATGGCCTATAACAATAATTTTTTCAATTTTAATGAGGATCCATATTATACACCAACCTCTTTTTCGGATATTACCAACCCGGCATATCATAACTCTAACCAACCTAGTGTGCCAGATTGGTCTTATCCGAATCATTACATGCCCCAGTCCCAATACTATGAACAAGATTGGAATAATCATCACTACTCTTCACAGAGTCAATGGGGATTCAACACCCCTGAGCCATATGGTCAACCACCTGTTCAACCATTATCTTCATATACGTCTTTTCCCACATCACCAAGATTTCAGTCCTCCATTGATCTATTCGATGGGTTATAAGAAAAAGTGGATCGGTTGCAAGATACAATGAATGATCAAATTTCTAGACTTTCAAACATTCTTGAGCATCTTGATAGGAACCAAGAATCATTCTGTTTAGAAGACCTTGATCAAAATTCAATTTCATCACATCAATATGAACTTGCTCAATCCCAATCCTTGGACAAATTTGCTAGTTTTAATTTCAATGAGATTGAATTAGACTATGAGTGTGAACCGATCCTCAACTTTGCGATTCAGTTTCCATCTTCGAATCTATGTTGACTCCAGTATCCTTACCCAATTTTGACCAATTTTCTGAGCCAACATTTATTCCCATACCCATAGATCATGAAATTGAATCACCCATTTTTAATGATCATATTGAACTTGACCAATTGTGCAATTTTGAAAGTCCCATGGAAAAATTGGAAAGTTCCCATTTTTATGAGATTGAAACTAATGAGATATGTGACCTAGATTCCCAAATCTATGATCAAGTTCAAATTCCCGAATCATTATTGACTCCTGTTTTGTTACCCGACTTAGGTAATATTTTAGAGTCAGTTTTGATTCCCACACCTATCATTCCTGAACTTGATTCACCAACATTGAGTCACATTCCATTGTGGGAAAATGATTGTAGACTTGAGTTTCAATTTCTTGACTTGGACCCACTTCTTGATCCTAGCCCGATTCCTGAACCTTTACTTGATTTGAGTTTCTTTCCTGAGTCGGTATTAGATCCTGAACCTATCATTCTTGAGTCCAAGTCAACCATTCTACCAAGTCACATTCTTTTGTTGGACATAGGTATAGACCATGACTCTGTGATGATTTTCCAGGACTGGTCATGTAAAGGGAGTAAGTTTCACGAGAGGATCTTCCATGATCCTATTCATTCTGGGGACTGTAAACATGTAAATATAAAAGAGGTATATAAAGGTAGGTCCCGTGAACTACCACGTTATCTTGTTTGGGCCGCATTTCGTGGACTAATTAGACCACCTCCGGAACCACCACCCTAAGGTAACTTCCGCCTTCCTTTCTTTTATTTCATGCATATATGCATACATTCATACATTGAGGACAATGCATGAGATAAGTGTGGGGTGGGCTTTACTAACATACTAACATAGGTAGAAACTAACAAAAAAAAAAAAAAATTTGCTAAAAAAAAAAATCTGAAAAAATTTTAAAAAAAAAACTATAAAAAACAAAAAAAAAAAAATTAAAAAGGACAGTATTTTGACTTATTTTTTTGAAAGAAATCTAAGTTAGTTTTAAGGATTAGGAAAATCATGATTAGGATTTCTAAAAACTTGGTCAAAATAAATAAATTGTTTAAATTTTAGGTATAGGAGGAGAAATTGAATAAAGAATTAGTCTTGATTTTTACCTTAATGAAATGTGCATACCAAATGCATATCTAGGATTCTAAGACAAAGACCTTGTGCCTCTTATAAAAAAAAAAAAAAAAAAAGAGAAAAAAAATCACCAATTAAGCTGATACATGTGCCTCAAGAAGCATAAGTATTCATGCCTAAAGGTGAGTAAATAAAATAAAGTCATTAGTTTTGGGGCCTAGTTCACTCGAAGTTGAGTCCGCGGGGTGTTTTCTCACCTGGTGCCCTAAAGCCAACCGGTTTGGGAGTCATCGACTTTAAGTTCGTTACATGGGTGGATTAGAAAGCCTAAGAAAACTAAGAAATATAATATATGTATTAACACATCTAATAATCAATTAGTTAGGTATGAGGGCCTCAAGAAGCCTTGATACTTATACGAAAGAAAATTAGATGAGTTATACATGCCAAAAAATATATATATATATATATATATTAACACATCTAATAGTCAATTAGTTAGGTATGAGGGCCTCAAGAAGCCTTGATACTTACACGAAAGAAAATTAGATGATGTTATAAAAATAATAAAGAGGCATGAAAGTCCAAGTTAAGGAATTCCTAGATTCACAAGGGTGCGTATGACTTTTGGTAACGAAAAAGACTATATTAGAAATTCAATTTTAATCCTTACCTAAAATGGATAACAATTAACTTTATAAAGACTAAGTTTGAAGAATGAATAAAAATGATAATCCTAAAACTTATAGACTACTTAGTCTCTTCAAATATAATTCAAATATTTTCCTTTTTATGGATTTTGTGGGTGCAATCCGCTGAAAACCCTCACGAGACAACACTCGTCCTCTAGGGTAACCTAGAGGTTTAACGGCTTGTTGCACGTGCTAAGTGCAATCGTGATTCCTACGAAAGTGAGTTAGGTTAGATTAATTTTTCTTTTTCTTTGTTTTTACTCGAGGACGAGCAAAAAGATAAGTGTGGGGGTGTGATTGGTAGTGAAAAGTGCATTTTTATCATCATATTTACCATCACATTTTCATATTTATTCATTTAATTCTGCACATTTATTAATATTTTGTTATTTAATGTGTGCAGGCCTCGAATTATTATTTTAATAATAAATAAAGCTTAAAGAGCCCAAAAGCCCAGATCCAAGCCCATGTTTGAAGCCCAGGTGAAAAAGCGCAATTACAAGAAGTCAAAATGCAAATACACAAAGGGCTAAAGTTGCAAATATCAAAGATGAGGGAAGGATAGACTTCTACCCAACCCTAAACACTTGCAGGATGAGGATAAAAGCCCAAAATTCGTGGATAGAAGATTTGGGATATTTGAAATCAAGGTAACTTGATTACTAAGTTATCTCGAAATCCTAAGATGGAGAGCCAGGATCACACTTCTAGAAGCAGGTGCCCACATGGACGGACCAGGAGAGGCCACGTGCCAAAGCGCGTGGCCAGAAGCCACTAAAGTGCCGCGGACCCGCGGCAAAAGCGCGGCATTCTGGATGAGTTAGAATCTCAGATTTCGTGGGCAAGTTCATCCAGGACTCTTCGGCCTTCTGCACCTATAAATATCTCCTGCAGTACAATGTACAGAGCGTCCAGCATCCAGCAAAGGGCCAAAGTTAGGATTTTTAGGGTTTTTCTCTTTCTTCTAGGTTAGATTTCGTTTTCTTTTTATTTTCAAGAGAGGGAGATGGCTATGTTGAGGGTGACACTGTTGTATGCTTCTCTTCTCCATTGTATCAATTAATGAAGGTAATTTTTGCTTTTATTTATTTGCTTTACTTTTCTTTTTGTTCTCTTTTTCTTTTCTACGTTATTTCTTTTGATCTGTGATGAGCATACAAGCGATTACCGAACCACAAGTATACCAAAGATTGGTGGTGCCAACGATATTCCATGGAGATGTTCTCCTCCTCGAGGCGTATCAACTCATACTTGCCCAAGGCTTGATGACCTAATGCGACAACGGACTGAGATCGATCCTATGCCTTATGCGTTCATGCCTCCGAAATAAGGTAGAAAGTGTTAGGTTTTCACATATTTTCTCCAACCAAGGTTAGTTTTCTTTTCTTTTCTTTTATTTTATTTTTGTAGATTAAATACAACATCATCTCCATATTCTTTTCTACCACCCATTGTAAATACCACTATTTAACTAATAAAAATAAAAGCTTTAGAGTATAACTTGCTTAACGCTTCCATCGCAGTCCCTCCCTGAGGATCACGACTCGCATAGCCCTGCTACCGCGGATTAGAACTGAGACTTGCACATCTATTCTTAAGCTAACATATTATATTTTGTGTGCAGGAAAAATCAGTCAACAATATCCATACACACTATGCCTTAAAAGTATATCTTGTTTTTGTATTTGATGAAGATTTGAGGAGAGCTTTGAGCCAGTTTTTCCCAGTCTTTTAAAAGAGTTTTTCTCCACAAAATAGTGAGCTAATACTTCCAATCTAAAGGGAGTTTTTATTTAGAGTGTGTTAAAAGAATTTCTTGAGTTTTTCACCATAGCTTTCATCCTTGTTTTTCTCACACCACACTTGAGCCATCCATTGATTATACATCCTATAGGTGTGTTGTAGTGAGAGTACTTTAGGTGATCAAAGTGTTGTGATCACCAAAGATCTTTTCTTTGTTCCTTGAGGAGACGGGCAAGTGTGCTCATGATTGTTTGGGTCCTAGTGAGGACTTGGTGTTTTGGGTTCGGGTGCGAACTCCGTGTTTGAGGTGCGGCCTCGGCGAGCCGGTGGGCTTGCGGTGTGTAAGGGACTAGAGAGTCCGAGGGCTTGTAAGTGTTGCGGCACCGAGGAGAGATCCAGTGGGATCTTGCATAGTGGAAATCCTTCGTGTGTCGAAGGCGGGGATGTAGAGCAAGTGTGCTCGAACCTCGAAACATACCCTTGTGTTTGCGATTGCTTACTCTCTCTCTCTCTTTGTCTCTTTTATATCTTGCATACTTTTATTGTTCATCTTTATATGCTAGGTATACATTGTGTGCTTAATTGATATACTTGCGTGGGATTGTTGCTAACACTTGTATTCAACCAAGAGAGCCAACGCGGCACCTCAACCCATTCAAGGGGAATCTAGAGGAGTTTGTCCAGAGCCCTTCACGGGAATTCGGCAACACTCTTGTGTTATACATAGTGTTTAGTGTAAAAGTTTTAATTTGATCATAATTGCTTTTAGCTTCCGCATTATTTGCATCATTCATCATTAAGTGACCATTAGATTAGCCTTCACCTATTCACCCCCCCTCTAGGTGAACCTTCAATTGGTATCAGAGCTTGGTACTCTGATTTGGTCTAACAACCTAGAGTAAAAGATCCTCATTTTTAGGCTAATCACAATATTTGTACACACACCATGGACTTCATGTCACCACCCATGTTTGACATTACTAACATCCATATATGGAAGGTGAAGATGTCCTTGTACCTCAAATCCCTAGGTTATCATGTTTATCTTGCCACTACTAATAATGCATATTGTTTAGATGGTAAGAACTTTGAGGCTAATGCAAAAGCCATTCATGCTATCAAATCAACCCTAAATGATGATTACTTATCTAGGGTTTCTAATGTTGAATCGGCTTTTGTAGTATGGAACATCATCACCTCCCTCGGCTAAAAAGATCTATACTATGCGGGGAGTGACTCGGACGTTGGAAGCGACATCTCCAACGTGTGCTATATGGTCCAAGGGGATAACCCCCTTGAGGTAAACTCCGAATCCGATGATGAGGACATGTCATATGATGAGCTCACTTCATTTTGTCAAACTATTCTTGAAAAATATGACATGCTTAAGAAAGAAAATAAAAATTTGAAAAAGAACATTGCTTGCATGCGTGTAGAACATGATACATTTAGATCTAACATTGCATGTTTAGAAAAAGATAACAAAAATTTGAAAAAGAATTTTGATGCCATGCTTGATGAAAAAGATTTATTAGAAAATAAAATGGCATCCTTGGAAAAAGAAAATAAAGATTTGAAAAATGAGAATGTTTCCTTATTTTCAAAATTGAATGATTTGTGTGAAGGAAACAATACTTTGAAAAATAAAATTGATTTGGTGGAAAAACAAAAAGAAGTTGTTTTTCAAGAAAATATTACTTTGAAAAGAAAATTTGTTGAAAAGGAAAAAGAATTTGTTTCTAAAATAAATAGAAAAATGATTCTATATCTCACCATGTTTTACAAGCCACAACTAATGAGATTAAGAATTTGAAAAATAAAATGGATGGTTTGAGTTCAACTTTGAACTCTTGTGCTTTTAATCATTCTAGGTTGGAGTCAATGTTTTCAAAGAAACAAACTCCACACATTCATGCACATCATAACCATGCATTTGCTTATGTTGCACAACATGATCATACACATACACATAAGCATACTAAGGTGTACGTATGTACACATTGTGGCCGAAAAGGCCATTTAGCAAAATATTGTTATGATAGATTAGATCATTTTAATTTTGCTAAGAATAAAAATTTTTGGGTTCCTCAACATAAGACTAACCCCCGTGGACCCAAGAAAATATGGGTACCAAAATCCCCACCTTTTGCTTTTGATGTAGGTGAGGGCTCTCACAAGACGTGAGAGGATTGGTGCCTTGGTAGTGGATGCACTTGGACATGATGGACATACTTTTGGGATGCATCACTATCAAGGAGCTTTGGTGGGACAACCACCATGTTAGGAGCTTTGGAGTTGGTAACAATTTCTAAACTCCTACCTTTTATATTCATGCTTGTTCATTCATAATATTCATAGCATGTTCATGTTTTATGATTTGTGTGCTTCATGTGGTATTTACATGCTTAGATGTAGAATGTGTCAAACTTGCTTTTATACATGTACACTTAGTGAGTATCAAATTGATTCATATACATTCACTCTTCATGCTCATTTGTACCCACTATATGCATATGTATAGACTAGTTTTGATGATTCTCATTTATACATGCTTTGCCAATTTTTATGCTTTACTTCATGTATATGTATTTTTAATTCAAATCTAATAAATATACATGTATACCCGTGAGTCTCTTGCCTTAATGCAAACATCATTAATAGACTCTTTTAGATTTGGGATATGTATGTGTATTATTAGGATTGGATTAATCATACATATACCATGATGATTAGTGTTTTGATGAAAAATGATTTTTCGTGTTTTTGTTAAAAATGTGACCTATGAGCGTCAATGACTATTTTCATAAAAATGCTAGTTACATGATCGTTTAACACTCACACTTTTGTTAAAAACATTTTGAGCCTTATAGACCATGAGTGCTTAAATTTTTATGTATCTAGTTATGTTTATGAAAAACATAAGATTTGATATATTTGAAGGATCTTTAACTAGTTTTTCAAAAACAATTTATACTAGTTATTTATTCTTCAAATAATTTTTGAGATCGACACATGATTCTATTTTTCTCAAAATTTGATGCTTCATGATTTGAATATTAGTTTATATGTTAGTTTTTGTCAACACTAGGATTTATACTTGTAAATATCGTGGGCCACAAATAAATCTATTTATATTTGTACTTGAATGCTTATTTGAACCCATGAAATGTGCTTGTATTGCTTGGTTTTGATGATACATACATTTTTAAACTTATATTCCCACTTTTTGGATTTGATTTATGATCATGTGTTTTCATTTCATGTATATGTATATTTTGCCAAACTTTAAGATATACATGTATACCTCTTGAGTCATTTGCCTTTAATGCAAATCTATTTATATGGACTCAATTGTGTTTAAGAGATATGTATGTATACTTATTGTTGTCAAAACATACATATATCTTGAAATATATATTTTTTTTAAAAAAATGTGTGTGATGATTTAAAGGAATATTGAGATTTATTGACATTTCTTTTTGCTTTATTCCTTGCTTGAAGGATTTCGTACTAGTTTTAAAACATTTTCATATTAACTAGTGCAATCTCTTCATTTGGTAGAGTTTTTCAAACTAAGCTTATTTTCAAATCTATTTTTGAAAACCCCTACCATCTATGGGAGGATGGATGGGCGATTATGCCTTGTATGCTTCATTGAAAATCTTTTACCTTGTGCATATGAAGGGTGGTAGGTTATGAGATATACACTTGATTTTAATGTTATGTCAATTGGTATCATTGAATCGTTTCAATTGGTATCAATATGAACTTATTTTATATATACTCATATTTTATTTCTTATATATATGTATGTTTCAATTTCACTTGGTATACTCATTTCTCATACATATATATGATTTCCATGTGCTTAACTCACAATTGGCTCACATTTTTAAAAGCACAAAGTTTATGATGAAAAATAAAAAAAAATTTCATATGTTTACTATTGGTATCAAAATGCTTCAACTTCATATTTGTTAAATATCAATTGGTATCAATATGTTTTTACAATAATGATTATTTTCAATTTGGTATCTTAAAAATTTGTTGGTTTTTACAAAAGCTCTGATACCTTTAAAAATTTTGTTTAAGAAAAATTAATAATAAAAAAAAACATTTTGTTGATATGTTTGATTTGACCCCTTATTGATCTCTTTGTTTATGACAAAAAGGGGGAAGAAAAAAAATTTGTTTGATTTGATTTTGCTTTGAACCCTTTATTGATGATTGACAAAAGGGGGGAGAAGTATTTGAGTTTATATGCATGTTTTCATTGCTTAAGGGGGAGTAGTATTTGTCTTCCTTGTTATTTATGCATATATGTTTTGTTTTGCAAATAGGAGAAAAAGATTTATTTTGTTTCATCTCCATCATTTGCATACATATTTATGAGCTTCATTGTCATATATTATTATTTATGTCTATGCATGAGTTAAGGGGGAGCTTCCTTGAAGCTTTACTTTAATCCATGCATATATAACCTCATGAGTTTTGTCATCATCAAAAAGGGGAGATTGTTGGCCCAAAGGCCCATCACTCTAGTTTTGATGATGATCAACTCATGAAGTTATGTTTACTAATGATCTTGTGTTTAATTAGTGACAGATTCATTATCAAGATCTTAGTAGGTGCATAGCTCAACAAAGGATAAAATGTCAAAATTTGGAGCTAGCACGGTGTGATCCAAGGAGCTTTTGGATCAAGCTTGGACCAAGTCAAGAAGATGAGAAGCCTTCAAGTGAAGACTTCAAGAAGATGAAGACTTGTGTTTAGGTATAAGATTTTGTTTTTGTTTTAGAGTAAAATGTAAAGGATAGATAGTTGGTGGATTGCTCAAGTATATATCACACACACACTCTTGATTTACTTGTCTTTTCATAAAAGATTTTTTAGCTTAGAAAAGATTTTTCATTTTGGAAAAATATTATTTTGGTTCTTGGTATTCAAAGTTATATGTTTCAACCAAAACCTTATTTAGAGCTTAATGACAAAAACATAGATATTTCATTATGATTGTGTAGTGGATCATATCCATACACACTATGCCTTAAAAGTATATCTTGTTTTTGTATTTGATGAAGATTTGAGGAGAGCTTTGAGCCAGTTTTTCCCAGTCTTTTAAAAGAGTTTTTCTCCACAAAATAGTGAGCTAATACTTCCAATCTAAAGGGAGTTTTTATTTAGAGTGTGTTAAAAGAAATTTCTTGAGTTTTTCACCATAGCTTTCATCCTTGTTTTTCTCACACCACACTTGAGCCATCCATTGATTATACATCCTATAGGTGTGTTGTAGTGAGAGTACTTTAGGTGATCAAAGTGTTGTGATCACCAAAGATCTTTTCTTTGTTCCTTAAGGAGACGGGCAAGTGTGCTCATGATTGTTTGGGTCCTAGTGAGGACTTGGTGTTTTGGGTTCGGGTGTGAACTCCGTGTTTGAGGTGCGGCCTCGGCGAGCCGGTGGGCTTGCGGTGTGTAAGGGACTAGAGAGTCCGAGGGCTTGTAGGTGTTGCGGCACCGAGGAGAGATCCAGTGGGATCTTGCATAGTGGAAATCCTTCGTGTGTCGAAGGCGGGGATGTAGAGCAAGTGTGCTCGAACCTCGAAACATACCCTTGTGTTTGCGATTGCTTACTCTCTCTCTCTCTCTCTTTGTCTCTTTTATATCTTGCATACTTTTATTGTTCATCTTTATATGCTAGGTATACATTGTGTTCTTAATTGATATACTTGCGTGGGATTGTTGCTAACACTTGTATTCAACCAAGAGAGCCAACGCGGCACCTCAACCCATTCAAGGGGAATCTAGAGGAGTTTGTCCAGAGCCCTTCACGGGGAATTCGGCAACACTCTTATGTTATACATAGTGTTTAGTGTAAAAGTTTTAATTTGATCATAATTGCTTTTAGCTTCCGCATTATTTGCATCATTCATCATTAAGTGACCATTAGATTAGCCTTCACCTATTCACCCCCCCCCCTCTAGGTGAACCTTCAGAGGGATAACACAAATTAGGAGGGTTCACAACTTGGTGGTTTCCATAACCACAAACTAATCTTTCTCACAAAAACAAAGATCTTATAGATAGGGTAGAATGATAAGCTCAAGTGCGAGAAATAAAGAGTTTGGAAAACAAAACACAAAGAAAAATACTTGGGAAAACAAGTTAAACAAGATTGAAATGAAGACCAAAACAAATATCCCAAATATCCAATTTTTCTTTGATTTTTTCAACCCTTTAAAACAAATAAAGATTGATCTTTTGGCACTAAAAGCTCTTTTGAAAACTTTAATTAAAACACTAGAGAAGATCAGAATTTTGGCTCTTAAAAACTTGTTGAGAAACAACTCTTGAATGGGGCATTTATAACCCATTACAAAATCTGCCCGTTGGCAGAAGAAAAGGCCCAGATTGGCCTTCCGGTCGACTGGGCAGTCGACCAGACAACGGTCAAATTTCTGACTGTTGAGCCTGCCGGTCGACCGCCCGGTCGACCGCGCCCAGAACCAGAGAGCAACAGCTCTCTTGGCCGGTTGATCGGGCCAACCCGAGAGTGGGTTGACTTCAGCCGGTCGACCGCTCGGTCGACCGGCCTAAGTGGCTGGCTGCGTGCACGTCCTTGTGCACGCCGGTTGACCGATCCGGTCGATCGACTCCTGGTCCGGTCGACCGGCTCGGTCGACCGCCAGATCCTGGCAGGGCAATTTCAGGATTTGAAAGCTGGTCTTTTTATTATCAAATAAATCCCATAAAATCTCATAAATTTCACAAAAATCAATTCATGTTATATCTTTGAAATACAAACATGTTTGAGTAAAAATCAAATCATGTTACAAACATTTTGACCCATTTTTGTGACTTACAAATTTTGCCAAAAACCAAAATCCGTATTTTTCAAAACTTAAATTTTTGAAATGGAAAACCGTTTTCTCCAAAATACTTGCAAATACAAAAACATAATATTTTAACAACTTTGAAGCATATAGTATATGGATATAATCCAATATACATGAAAAGAATTATATCAATGTTTTTGACTTAAATCCAAAAATACGTTTTGTTAAAATACCAAAACTCCAAACTCATGAAATAGACTATCAAACTAAGTTTGTTTAACTAGTTGAAGCATAGATGTATATAGAACAAATCTAATATACATTAAACCATGTAAACTTGTTTTGATTCTATCTATTCATGAAAATCAAGATCGGTTAAACCGAAAACCAAAACATGAAACTTGAAACAAGTGTGTGTTGTGAACTTGAGCATATCACACTATCAAATCTTTAACAATAGATCTAAACTAACTATTCTAAAACAATGTACCGAAGTCTTCTTGTAGAGCCCCGTCTCCAAGTCGACTCGATCCAAACGTGATCCACCGAGCTTGACTCCAAATGAGTGCTAGATATGAACTTGACGCTCGGTCTCTTGAATCACCATGTGAAAGCTCCAAAACACCTTTGTTAAAGCTAATCACTTACTAATATCTTGGTTAAATATCTGAAACTAAATATCATAAGATTATTAGTAAACTATAACTACATGAGTTATTCATCATCAAAACTAGAGTGGAAGGCCTCCGGGCCAACAATCTCCCCCATTTTGATGATGACAAAACTCATGGAGTATATATGCATGGATTAAAGTTAAGCTTTAAGGAAGCTCCTACTTAACTCATGTATAGCAATAAACAATGAGATATGCAATGAATATTAAACATGAATATGCATGAACATGCATAAAAAAATGAACATGCTATTGATACCAAATTTTTAAAATAAATTATTTCTCCTTCTTTTTTTAAAATAAACATGTTCTTAAATACCAATTGAAAATATAAACTTAGAATAAACATGTTCTTTAAATAATGCTCTTGATATCAATAAAATTTCATTTGAAAGATAATCAATAAAAGCTTTTGATAAACATGTTTATTTTAAATAATGCTCTTGATATCAATAAAAATTTCAATTGAAAGCTAATCAATAAAAATTCTTGATACCAATAATAAAACTTTTAATAAAAGCTCTTGATACTAATTGAAAGTAATCAATAAAAGCTTTTGATACCAACAATAAAAATTTTAATAAAAGTCTTGATATCAATAAAACAAAACAACAAACTATGTTCTTGATACTAATATCCATGCTTTTGATACCAATATCAACAAAACATAAAACAAACTATCTTTATATCAATATGAAACAAAGCAAACTTTGATAAACATGCATATAAACTCAAATACGTCCCCCCCTTTTTGTCAATCATCAACAAAAGGGTCAAGGAAAACCAATAAAACAAAGTTCTCCCCCTTTTTGTCCGAAACAAAAATACTTCAAAGGGTGAAACCAAAACACAACTTTATGATACCAATTAAAAAAATATATCAATTTAGTGTATCATGATACCAATTGAAAACAAACAAATAGGTAAACCAAAAAAAATTTTGAAGAATACCAATTGAAAGTAAATAAGGCATTGAAAATCAAACTTAAATAAACTAATTGAAAGTACCAATTAAAGATACATAAAACATTTTTGAATAAACCAACCAAAATTTTGATATCAATTGAAAGATGTAAACATATAGATAATCTTGATACCAATTGTAAAAATTAGTACTAATTGAAAATATTGTACATTTTTTATATCAATTTGAGAAACATAAACTAATTGAAGATATTTTTTTTATTAGAAGCGTATGATACCAAATTAAAATCAATATTAATTTTACAATCATTTTTCAACAAAAGGTGTGGGAGTAGAATAACAAAACCAATTGAAAGGTGAAATATGAATTTTCTCTCCTTTCATGAAATACCAATTAAAATGATGCATAAGCTTGTATAAGATACCAATTGAAAAATAATCAATTAAAATTTAATAGTCATTTAAGAAATCAAGCTTAGCATAACTAAAAGTTGTGCTCAAAGATATAGAGATATAGTAAGTACAAATAAAACATATATATATGTATGAAAAATTAAATACCAATCGAAATTAAATACTTGAAGTGTAAGCATACATATATAAACATATATCTAAGTATACAAAAAGAATGTCAATAGTGATACCAATTGAAAAGATCCAACGATATCAATTGAAAATACAATAAGATCAAGTGTATAACTCATACTTCCTACCACCCATTTCATGCACATGTTTTAAATGGATTTTCAATAATGATCATACAAGGCATGGTCGCCCAACCAACCGCCCTTTGATGGGTAGGGGTTTTCAAAAATAAGTTTGAAGATATAATATGTTCGAAAAACTCTACCAAATGAAGAATACGACTAGTTATAAGAAAAATTTGAAAACTAGTACGAAATCCTTCAAGTAAGGAAAAAAAACAAAAATATATTCCATAAATCATGAAAATCACTAAACTAATGTCACTCAAAATCTATATAGCACATATTATTACTCATGAAAATAAAATCATGAGAAAATATCAAATAATATGAGTGTACAAGTTTTGTGAAAGACATAGTCATAGAAATAGGCTCAATAAGAAATTCCTTAAAAACATGAAAATCAAGAAAATCTAATTTTCATCAAAATAATTTAATCTTCAAGGCATATGTATGTTTTGTATAAACTAAAGTATACATACATATCCAAGCATAACGAGTCCACAAAAGTATATGCATAAAGGCAAGTGGCTCAAGGATGTATATGTACATCTAATAGTTTAGACAAAACAGACATATACATGAAGTTAAACATAAACATGGAAAACATGTACAAAATAGGAATACAAGTCAAATGTATGAATCATCAAAACTAGGCTATACTAGTACATCTAATAAGTACAAATGAGCGTTCAAGCATAAACATATAATAATCTATTTGTAGCTCACTAGTTGTACAAGTATATATTCAAGTTTTAATGAAAACTAACATCTAAACATGTAGTCAAAACATGAAGCATAGATATCAAAACAAAACTCATATGATTATTATGTAAATGCACATGCATTAGGTCTATGATATACATAATAGCTAAAACAAATATGAGAACAAAAAGATATAAATCCATATTAAACATGGGTGTCTCAAATACTAATCATGTAAATCATAGGACTAATAAATATGGCATATGGCATAATGAACATTAAAACATAACATGCTAAAAAATCAATAATATGAAAAGCATGTAAACATAATGGGAGTTAGAGATTATTATCAAAACCGATAGGGTATATCTCCATATCTCCAAACCAAGGTGATCCTCCCACCAAACTCCCCTTGAAAGTGATGCATCCAAATTGTCCTCTTTAAGCTCGGAACGCATCCACCTCAAGGCACCATCGCTCTCACATCATGTGAGAGCCCACACCTACATCAAATACAATATGGGTGGTCCTTGGTACCCAAACTCTTTTGGGTCCATGGGGGTTAGCTCCTTTCCTAACCCAAACAAATTTATTTGCTAAATTTACATCATGCATCCTATCATAACAAAATTTAGCAAGGTGGCCCTTACGTCCACAATGTGTACATGTGTACACATAAGCATACATTGTGTGATAGGTGTGAACGTGGGGAGCATGTGTATGCCGTGGTTTGTGTGCATGCATAGGAGGAACTTGTTCTTTCGAAACATAGATTCCAAACGTGAGTGGTTCAAAGCACAATGACTCAAAGTGGAGCTCAAACAATCCACACTCTTCTTTAACAAACAAATGTCATTTTCAATTATAGAAGAAGAGGTTCATGCAATAGGTAAGCTAGATGAAGAAGCTACACTAGCATGGCAAACATGTGTGTCTAAATCATTTTTCAAAGAAATGTTTTTTTTAAACAATCTTCCAATTCTTTTGAAATCAAATTAATTTTGTTTTTCAAAGAATTATTCTCTTTTAATATAAAATCAAGTTTTGAAGTTAAATCCTCATTTTTCTTCAAAACATTTTCATAATTATTTTTACTTCTCAAAATTTTGTTTCATTAAGGGCAAGTTCAAGTTGGGATTTAAGTGAGTCAAGTTCACTTGAAATCTCATCCCTCTCTTGCAAAGCAATCTCAAGTTTAGAAGATAAATTTTTATTTTCTTCTTTTAAATCAAAGCTTTCCTTTTTCAAAAGTTTATATTTTGAAATCAAATTTTCACAATTTTTAGCAAGTTCATCATTTAAGGCTTGTGTATCCATACACTCATTGCAATGAGAACTAGTACTAACATCTAGTTGAGTGTCCGAGTGTACCTCAAGGGAGTCATTCCCTTGGACCATGAAGAACCGTTCGTCAGACTTGTCTCGACTAGATTCCCTCTTCTTATTGATAAGCGTTGGTAGTTCGGGAGATGTCAAAATGTTTCTCACTGCAAAAGCGGAATCATAGTGAGAAAACACATGCAAAAATTTTTTATCAAGGGATGCTCTAAGTGCCTTTAGGGTTAGTGCATTGGCCTCTATATGCTTGCTATCACTAAGGTAGGATTGCTTGGTAATGGCAAGGTATACTTTATAACCTAGGGCTTTTAAATGACAAATCATCATAACCTTCCATATATCAAGTCTAGAAATATCAAACATGGGAGGGCTATCCATTAGTGCAAACAATATGTGTGCAAATGTAAATGCAAATGATAGATTAGCAAAACCAAGATCACACTCCTAGGTGGTTAAACTAAATATCAGGAGCGTAGGCTCTGATACCAATTAAAAGTACACATAGAGGGGGGTGAATAGGTGTACAGCTAATCTATGAACAATAATGCGAAAATTAAAACTTAATTGCAACACACTTAATGTAACCAACGAGTGTAGCCGAATTCCCAGTGAAGGGCTCTGGACTAACTCCTCTTAATTCCTCTGAATAAGAGTTGAGGTGCTATATGAAGCTCTCGTGGTTAAACACAAGTGAGACACACACAAACAACACAAGCATGTAAATGATATGATAATATGAATCAATGCACAAAGTAAGAGAGAGAGTTAGAGAAAGTGGATCAAACGCAAACACAAGGAAATGTTTCGAGGTTCGAGTACCCAGCTCTATGTCATCGCCTTCACACAGAAGGATTTTCACTAACTTATCCACACAGGACTCCCACACAGGGAATCTCCACTGAGGATTTGGAGCAATACAATAACATGGAGTACACAACTCCTCTCTCAACCAATACAACCTCTCACTAGAGGCAAGGCACAACCAACACAAAATCCACCTCACACAAGAGGGGTAGGCACAAAGCCAAACAACCACTCAACCTCTCACTAGAGGGATAAGGTACAAAGCCACCACTCCAATAATCAACCTCTACACAAGAGGGATAACACAAATTAGGAGGGTTCACAACTTGGTGGTTCCCACAACCACAAACTAATCTTTCTCACAAAAACAAAGATCCTATAGATAGGATAGAATGATAAGCTCAAGTGTGAGAAATAAAGAGTTTGAAAAATAAAACACAAAGAAAAATACTTGAGAAAACAAGTTAAACAAGATTGAAATGAAGACCAAAACAAATTGATAGGTAGTAAAAAATGCATATTTATCACTACATTTACTATCATATTTTCATATTTATTCCTACAATTATGCACTATTACTAATGTTTTATTATTTAATGTGTGCAGGCCTTGAGTAATTAATTAAATAAAGAATAAAGCCTAAATGAAGCCCAGAAGCCCCAAAAAGCCCATGTGCAAGCCCATGTGCAAAATTTGCAATTACTAAAGAAGAGGAAAGGGATAGACTTCTACTAAACCCTAATTGCTTGCAGAATAAGGCTAGAGATAAGGGGAGAAGAGTGCAAGGATTACAAAATCATTTTAAAAGATTTGGAAGATTTGGATTTAGGGTAACTTGCTTCCCAAGTTATCCCGAATTTTCAAAATAAAGAGTCGGTAGGCCAGATCTAAAAGGATATACCCAATGGATGGACCAGAGGAGGCCACGTGCGAAAGCGCATGGCCAGATGCAACATAATGGCCGCGGAAACGCGGCTATAGCCGCGTTTCCGCGGCAATCCAGATAAGGGTGACGTTTAGTTTTCGTCGAGGAGTCGTACCGGGACTCTACTTCTTCCAGCTCCTATAAATACCCCTGCAGAGCAACAGAGAAGGGCGAACAGTCGAGTACAGAGACAAATTTAGGGTTTTTCTTAGGCTAACTTGTAGATTGTAATTTAGGTTTTATTTTCTTTTTTGTAATTTTTAATTTTATTTATGTAACTGAGAGGAGAGGATACTTTCATGGAGGAAGGAGATCAAACTTGTACTGAAGGTGACATCGGTGTAAGTAATCTTTTCTTCCATTGTTAATTGAATCAAATCAAAGTTTATTCTTTTTTTCTATTTTTGTTTTGTTTTTGTTTCCCTCTTTTGTGTTTGTGGATCCATATGAAACCAAGAGTTTTGAAGTTGCCTTCTCCTTGCAAGTGTCGTTGATGGTTTATGGTGATGAAGATCTATTTCCATGGTAGTATAGCTCGCCCTTTTATTTGTAGTATAGATCAGGAATAGTGAAGATCTCATATTCCATGCTTCGTTTGCCTTCAAAGAAAGGTACATCATTGACACGGTTCCAAGGTAAGCAGACGCCAAAGAGGTAAGTAAGTTTTTAGTTTTTTTTGTCTTTCTTTTAATTTTAGTATAAATCACAATATTCCCAATCTTTTTCACACTTCTTCTTTTTCATTGTAAATATCATTATAAATATCATTATAAATAAAAAAAGAGAGAACTTACTAAACAAGCTTCCATCGGTAGTCCCTCCCTGTGGATCACGACCCGTATAGCCACTTGCTATAGCGGTAGAATTGAGCACCTTGCACATCCTATTCTTAAAACTGAAATACTATATTTTGTGTGCAGGTAAAAACTCAATCAAAATTTTGGCGTCGTTGCCGGGGAGGGACGGTAAGTTTCTCTAACAAAAAAAACTAATTATTGATTTATTTATTATTTTTTCTGTTTGCAGGTTCGGAGAACAGGAAACCTAACAGCAGCAAAGGACATATAGCAACTCTGTGCCTCTGCCCTCGAAGGCAGAGCAGCAGAGCCTACTACAGAGCCGCGTTTGTGCGACAATTGCCGCATTTCCGCAGCCTGAGTAATGAACTACTCACTAAGTTTTCTGCAGGTTGCTGGAAAGTTAAAGTTAGACTTGCTGTTCTGTTAATTTTTCTCTGTAATCACCCTGCACACTGCTAATTAATTAATAGTAACCCATTTGTTTAAAAAATAAAAAAAAATTTAGACTCTTGCATCTTAGGCACGTGTCTATTTAATTTTTTAATTTCTGTTGAAGAGTGTTGGAGACAAGGTACGTTTGCATTGCATATAGACTAGGAAGCACCCTTGGCTGATTTACTGCTTTTGAGTGAATATTTGTCTATTGCTTTACACGTGCACCAAATTGACTTAAGGGCTTGTCTTATAAATAAGATAAGGTGGGGGAAGTCATTACCCTCCCTTAGCCCACAAACAATCTCCTCACTCACTAACCCAAGCCTAACTAAAAAATGAGTAGACGTTGGCCCTAGGGACATCTCGGACTCAATTAGGAGATTATCCTAAGGGAGAACGGTGTTGGAATTTGACTCTTGCCAAATCAGTGTCTAGGAAAGGGATTGAGGGCCGAAAGCCCGAAGATTGGTGGTTATTTAATTAAGGAACGTCTTTGACAGAAAACCTCCCACCAATCTTGCCCTGACCTGGCTGATTAACTTGTGGTCAAAGTCTGCATTATACCTCCCGTGGACAGTCTAACCAGTTAGGAGTCGTCTAGGTCATAAGTCTACCCTAACTTAGTTTAGAATTTTTTTTGTTTTTCCTTTGTTTGCTTATTTGTTTGTTTTTGTTTGTATTGTGTGATATGGCTTATAACAACAATTTTTCCAATTTTAATCCATATTACACACCAACCTCTTTTTCGGATATTACCAACTCGGCATATCATAACTTTGACCAACCTAGTGTGTCGGAGTGGTCTTATCCGAATGAATATAACCCATGCCCCCCATCTTATGACCATAATTTTCATAACAATTTCAACTCTTCATAGAGTCCATGGGGATTCACCTCCCCTGAGTCCAATTTTCAACCAACTTGTCCTCCTTATCCACCTTGTCCACAATATTTTCAAGATTCATACTCAAATCCACCAGTTCAAAATAGAAAACCATCTATCTTGAAAATGATGAGTATGCATGAGTCCAAGCAACAATTACCATCAATCTTGGACATGATGATGTGTGAGTCCAAGCAACAATCACAGAATCTGACTGACTCACAATTTCATCATGATTGTCACAACAGCACTTCATCTTTTCAAGTCCTATCACAACAAAATGATGAACCTATCGACTATGAAAAGATGCTTGAAGTCATGACTCAGGCTAGAATCGCTTGTGATCATGAAATAGATATGATGGTTCAAACTTTACGTTCTCACCGTTCGGCCATTTCTGATGTCGTTAACCATTCTGTTAGAGCCGACGAGTCAAGTTGCCTTGGAAAATAAGATTCTAGTTCAGTACAATCATTTAAACTTACCCAAACTCTAATTTTTGAAAATGACATTGACAGTTTGGCAAGTTATTCATTTCCTAAAATAGAACTTGAGAATGACTATGATCTTGAACCTCAACCTAGTGATTCAATTTTACTTCCTGATTCAATAATGACTCCGGTGTCTCCACCTGATTTCAATCTTTTCCCAGAGTCAACATTGGATCTTGTGCCAATTCATCATGAAATTGAATCACCCATTTTTGATGATCATATTGAACTTGACCAATTTTATAATTTTGAAAGTCCCATGGATAAATTGGCAAGTTCTCATTTTTATGACATTGAACTCAATGAGAAATGTGACCTAGATTCTCAAATCTGTAATCAAGTTCAAATTCCCGAATCAATATTGACTCATGTTTTGTTACTCGACTTAGGTAATATTTTAGAGTCAGTTTTGATTCCCACACCTATCATTCTTGAACTTGAATCACCAATATTAAGTCACATTCCATTATGGGAAAATAATTGTGGACTAGAGTTTCAACTTCTTGATTTGGACCCACTTCTTGAACCAAGCTCGACTCCTGAACCCTTACTTGATTTAAGTTAATTTCCTGAGTCGGTATTCATTCCCGTACTTCTGACGTCCAAGTCAATCATTCCATCTTTTCACACTCCATTTTGGGACAAGGCGGTTGACACAATTGACTCTGAAAATAATTATGAAATTTGAAAATTTGATGGGGTGGAATTTTTAAAAAATGTTCATACAGACATCATTTTAGTGGATTATACAAGAGAGATTTCTGGTGGGTTCCTCCGAATTCCACAAAAAGTAGATTGGGCCGCATTCCGTGGACCAATTAGACCACCACCAAAATCACCCCCTAAGGTAATATTTTCCTTCCCTTTCTTCTTTTTCATGCATACATGCATTCATTCATACATTGAGGACAATGCATGAGATAGGTGAGGGGGAGGGTTTACTAACATACTAAATAGGTAGATACTTAAAAAAAAAAAATTGAAAAAAAAGGGGGGACAATACTTTGACTTATCTTTTGAAAGAAATCTAAGTTAGTCTTAAGAATTAGGAAAATCATGATTAGGATTTCTAAAAACTTGGTCAAAATAAATAAATTGTTGAATTTTTAGGTATAGGAGGAAAAATTGAATAAGTAATTAGTCTTGATTTTTACCTTAATGAAATGTGCATACCTAATACATTTACATATCTAGGATTCTAAGACAAAGACTCTTGTGCCCTATAAAAAAATAATACTAAAAAAAAAATTTTGAAAAAAGAAAAAAGAAATTCACTGATTAAGCTGGATACATGTGCCTCAAGAAGCATAAGTATTCAAGCCTAAAGGTGATTTTATAAAATAAAGTCCTTAGTTTTGTGGCCTAATTCACTCGAATCCTTAAGTCCGTGGGGTGTTTTCTCACCCGGTGCCCTAAAACCGACCGGTTTGGGAGCCACCGACTTTAAGTTCGCTACATGGGTGGATTAGAAAGCCTAAGGAAACTAAGAAAAATTACTTATATATGTACTAACACATCTAATAGTCAATTAGTTAGGTATGAGGGCCTCAAGAAGCCTTGATACTTACACGAAAGAAAATTAGATGAGTTATAGATATTTAAAAAAAGAAAATAATAATAAAGAGGCATGAGAGTCCAAGTTAAAGAATTCCTAGTAAAAGATTCACAAGGATGCATATGACTTAGGGTAACGAAAGAGACTATACAAAAATTCAATTTTGATTCTTACCTAAAATGGATAACAATTTATTATATAAAGACTAAGTTTAAGAATGAATAAAAATGATAATCCTAAAAACTTATAGATTACTTAGTTTCTTCAAACATATTTCAAATATTTTCCTTTTTATGGATTTTGTGGGTGTAATCCGCTGAAAACCCTCACGAGACAACACTCTTCCTCTAGGGTAACGTAGAGGTTTAACGGCTTGTTGCACATGCTAAGTGCAACCGTGATGCCTACGAAAGTGAGTAAGGATAGATTAGTTTTTCTTTTCTTATTCTTTTTGATTTTTACTCGAGGACGAGCAAAAAGATAAGTGTGGAGGTGTGATAGGTAGTAAAAAATGCATATTTATCACTACATTTACTATCATATTTCCATATTTATTCCTACAATTATGCACTATTACTAATGTTTTATTATTTAATGTGTACAGGCCTTGAGTAATTAATTAAATAAAGAATAAAGCCTAAATGAAGCCCAGAAGCCCCAAAAAGCCCATGTGCAAGCCCATGTGCAAAATTTGCAATTACTAAAAGAAGAGGAAAGGGATAGACTTCTACTAAACCCTAATTGTTTGCAGAACAAGGCTAGAGATAAGGGGAGAAGAGTGCAAGGATTACAAAATCGTTTTAAAAGATTTGGAAGATTTGGATTTAGGGTAACTTGCTTCCCAAGTTATCCCGAATTTTCAAAATAAAGAGTCGGTAGGCCAGATCTAAAAGGATATACCCAGATGGACGGACCAGAGGAGGCCACGCGCGAAAGCGCGTGGCCAGATGCCACATAATGGCCGCGGAAACGCGGCTATAGCCGCGTTTTCGCGGCAATCCAGATAAGGGTGACGTTCAGTTTTCATCGAGGAGTCGTACCGGGACTCTACTTCTTCCAGCTCCTATAAATACCCCTGCAGAGAAACAGAGAAGGGCGAACAGTCGAGTACAGAGACAAATTTAGGGTTTTTCTTAGGCTAACTTGTAGATTGTAATTTAGGTTTTATTTTCTTTTTTGTAATTTTTAATTTTCTTTATGTAACTGAGAGGAGAGGATACTTTCTTGGAGAAAGGAGATCAAACTTGTACTGAAGGTGACATCGGTATAAGTAATCTTTTCTTCCATTGTTAATTGAATCAAATCAAAGTTTATTTTTTTTTCTATTTTTATTTTGTTTTCGTTTCCCTCTTTTGTGTTTGTGGATCCATATGAAATCAAGAGTTTTGAAGTTGCCTTCTCCTTACAAGTGTCGTTGATGGTTTATGGTGATGAAGATCTTTTTCCATGGTAGTATAGCTCGCCCTTTTATTTGTAGTATAGATCGGGAATAGGGAAGATCTCATATTCCATGCTTCGTTTGCCTTCAAAGAAAGGTACATCATTGACACGGTTCCAAGGTAAGCAGACGCCAAAGAGGTAAGTAAGTTTTTAGTTTTTTTTTGTCTTTCTTTTAATTTTAGTATAAATCACAATATTCCCAATCTTTTTCACACTTCTTCTTTTTCATTGTAAATAAAAAAGAGAGAACTTACTAAACAAGCTTCCATCGCTAGTCCCTCCCTGTGGATCACGACCCGCATAGCCACTTGCTATAACGGTAGAATTGAGCACCTTGCACATCTTATTCTTAAAACTGAAATACTATATTTTGTGTGCAGGTAAAAACTCAATCACAAATATCCCAAATATCCAATTTTTCTTTGATTTTTTTAACCCTTTAAAACAAATAAAGTTTGATCTTTTGGCACTAAAAACTCTTTTGAAAACTTATATTAAAACACTAGAGAAGATCAGAATTTTGGCTCTTAAAAACTTGTTGAGAAACAACTCTTGAATGGGGTATTTATAACCCATTACAAAATCTGCCCGTTGGCAGAAGAAAAGACCCAGATTGGCCTTCCGATCGACCGGCCAATGGTCAAATTTCTGACCGTTGAGCCTGCCGGTCGACCGTCCGGTCGACCGCACCCAGAACCAGAGAGCAACGGCTCTCTGGCCGGTCGACCGCCTGGTCAACCTGGCCAACCCGAGAGTGGGTTGACTTCAGTCGGTCGACCGCTCGGTCGACCGGCCTAAGTGGCTGGCTGCGTGCACGTCCTTGTGCACGTCGGTCGACCGGTCCGGTCGACCGACTCCTGGTCCGGTCGACCGGCCAGGTCGACCGCCAGAGCCTGGCAGGGCAATTTCAGGATTTGAAAATTGGTCTTTTTATTATCAAATAAATCTCATAAAATCTCATAAATTCCACAAAAATCAATTCATGTTATATCTTTAAAATGCAAACATGTTTGAGTAAAAATCAAGTCATGTTACAAACATTTTGAACCATTTTTGTGACTTACAAATTTTGCCGAAAACCAAAATCCATATTTTCCAAAACTTGGATTTTTGAAATGGAAAACCGTTTTCTCCAAAACACTTGCAAATACAAAAACTTGATATTTAAACAACTTTAAAGCATATAGTATATGGATATAATCCAATATACATGAAAAGAATTATGTCAATGTTTTTGACATAAAATCCAAAAATACGTTTTGTTAAAATACCAAAACTCCAAACTCATGAAATAGACTATCAAACTAAGTTTGTTTAACTAGTTGAAGCATAGATATATATAGAACAAATCTAATTTACATTAAACCATGTAAACTTGTTTTGATTCTATCTATTCATGAAAATCAAGATCGGTTAAACCGAAAACCAAAACATAAAACTTGAAACAAGTGTGTGTGTTGTGAATTTGAGCATATCACACTATCTAATCATTATCAATGGATCTATACTAACTATTCTAAAATAATGTACCGAAGTCTTCTTGTTGAGCGCCGTTTCCAAGTCGACTCGATCCAAACGTGATCCACCGAGCTTGACTCCAAATGAGTGCTAGATATGAACTTGACACTCGGGCTCTTGAATCACCATGTGAAAGCTCCAAAACACTTTTGTTGAAGCTAATCGCCTACTAATATCTTAGTTAAATATCTGAAACTAAATATCACAAGATTATTAGTAAACTATAACTACATGAGTTAATCATCATCAAAACTAGAGTGGAAGGCCTCTGGGATAACAATTTCTGCCTGAGCCTGTGGAATTGTCTCCTGAGCTTGTAGAATTGTTTTCTTACATGATTTCTTCGTTTGATTTTGGTAATAAAGTCAGAGTCATCACGATCTCTTTCGGCATGCTTACATTCTTTGACTCACCTCTCTATATAACCTTTAGAGACACCGCAGTCTATTCTTTAAAAGCTTTTCTTTTCTCCACAAGAGGAGATTGTTTTTTTACTTTGAGGCTTTGAAGTTTTATCTTTCTGAATATCAAGTATTTGTTGAGTTAAGTTTAGAGTATAACTTGAAAAATCAGAGCCACTAATACTTATTTCATATTTCCTTGCATGATATCCTCCTCATCCTTCCTCCTCTTTTACTGCTCCTCCTGTTCCTTCCTCTTCTTCTGCTCTTCTCTTCCTCCTACTTCTTACTCCTCTTCTCACCTTTTCTTTCCTCCTCTTCTCCTTCTCCTTCTCCTATTTCTCTTTCCTCTTCTTCTCTATTTCTTCCTTTATTCTCTTCTTCTTCTCTTGCTCTTTTTTATTTTTCCTTCTCTTCTCCATCTCTTCCTTCCTCCTCTTCTCCTTCTCCTGCTCCTCTTTCTTTTTCCTCCTCTTCTCCGTCTCTTCCTTCCTCCTCTCCTTCTGCTTCTCCATCTCCTTCTTCCTCTTCTACTCCTTTTTCTTCCTCCTCTTCTCCTTCTCATCTTCTCCTTCTCCTTTTTCCTTTTTCTCCACCTCCTCTTTCTCCTTCTCTTTCATTTTTAGCTCTTTCTTCCTCTTCTCCACCTCTTTTTTCTCAATCTTTACTGCTCTAGACAGTTCTTCTTCCTCCTCCACCTTCATCTTCTGTTTTTATTTCTTTATTTTCTTCTTTCTCTTTTCTCTTTTCTCTTTTCTCTTTTCTCTTCTTCTTTCTTTCTTTTTTTAGCTTTCTCCTCTTCATTTCTTTAATTTGTTTTTCTAACTGAAATGCTTTATTTTTTAAATATAAATTTTTAGCCCTCAAAATTTGTACTTCTTCAGCTGTTTGTTTTTTAGTTCAGGTAATAACCTCAATAGCTGATTCTGCCAGACTCTTCTCAACTATATTTACATGTTATTGTCCCTTTGCAATGTAGCTTCAATATTTTCATCATGTATATGCTCTTCTTCTTCTTCTACTACAAAAAGGCCTATCATAGTTTTTTTTCTTATTGGAAATGTTGGTCATTCGATTTAAAATCTATAAATCATGTAAAACATATATCAATTTATAACCAATTTTTTAGAACTGCGACTAAAGTCACAGCCTAAAAGAAAAATAATAAAACTTATGTTTCATCAGGATTGCAACTTTGGTCGCAGTCAGAATCAAAATATGTCATGAATAATCGAGTAGTGCGACTATAGTCCCAGTATGAAGAAACATCTTCCAACAATTTATTTTAACAAGACTGCGACCTTAATCCCAGTTCTACCAAAATTTAGTACAATATTTTAGTTGTCTTTTTAGAACTGCGACTTCGGTCGCAGTCATTATAAATCATCAAATTATTGGAAAAAAATAATACTCCGACTATAATCGCATTTTTTTAACAAAACGGTAAACAAAATGTGTACAGTTTATGTTATTTTATACTAACTTTTCTTTTTCAATCTCTAATAGATTAATTTTAAGTAGGGTTTTGCTAATATTGTGCAGGTCCCATATTACTGTCCTTGGAGTTTTCTCCTCCATTCACTTTCTTTACTCAATAATTTCAACTCTTTGACATAACTAATATTGCAATAGATATTAGTATATCAATTTTATAATCAGTCACCATCTATATGTAATTAACAACAATTTTTAACAAATGAAAAATTATACTTACAAGAATTTACACTGAGTATCCTTCTAGCTCAAATGTATTATACCTGAAATTGTCTAGAGATTCAAGGAGGAACTGCCACACAGTTTTAGCCCAACATATATTCTTCATCTGCTAAATATTAGCAATTTACTCCACTAAATACCAGGACACTATACATTTACTGCCAGAAGAGAACAGTGTCGCTGACATATATAAAATGATCAACGCAATAAAGTTTTGAGTTGTAAGTCTTTGTCTATATTTTATAATTTCATTTAATGTCACTTGCTGCTCAAGCTGCTCATCCTTTCTAACATCTAGTTTACTTCTCCTTCTTTTTTCACCAAAAATCATCTAAAACCTCTTCAATAGAGATTGTTGTGATCTTCTTAACATTTAAAAAATAGTGTTTAATAACACCATTTTGCTTCAAAGTATAGGTTTTATTCTTAATAAAATCAACTTCGTTGATAGGTAGACCAAACGTGAGGGCCACATTCTCTACTGTTAGCTGGATTCTTTGCCGTTGATTTTAAAGCTCCTTGAATCCCTATCGTACTGGTTTACAATTTTCAAAACACTTATGTTTGATTTTAGCCCTTTGTCTCCTCTAAATTCCTCTCCATAGAATGCCCTGAATGTATTACCGAAAGGTATCTCCTTCATAGGATTAACGAAATTAAGATGGATGTGCTTCTTGAATCTTTTTATTAATTTGCACATTGGCCTTTGGATTGATCGTATGGAACGAACCTTCACTTCTTGCCTCACTCCTAATGCACAAACATTCAAAACAAAAGCCACATTAAATAATAACAGAGGTTAGACAACATTGCGACTACAGTCATAAAACTCTAACTAGCTTAATTAATAAAAGACTGCGACCTTGGTCGTAATTAAGAAAAATAAGTTATTCAAGACTGCGACCAAGGTCTCATTATTAATAAAATAAGATTACTAAATGAAAATGCTGTTACAAAAGACTGCGACCACGGACGCAATGTTCTTGGCAATTTTTTTCAAAAGACAGCGATGTTGGTCGCAGTACTATAAAACAAACAAATTTTAAAATAGAAAGTCTAAATTAAAATTTAACATAAGTTATAGAAGATTGCGACCAAGGTCGCAATTTTTTAAACAGCTTAATTAATAAAAAATGACGACCTGAGTCGTAATAAAAAAATAGAAGTTATAAAATACTGCGACCAAAGTCGCAGTGTTCTTAAACTATAAGATGAACTTACAATGACATAACACTGCAATCAAAGTCACAGAAAGTGTTCTTAACAACTTTCCTAGAGACAGCGATGTTGGTCGCAGTACTGTTAAAACAAACAAATTAAAAAAATCAAAAAGTCGCAGTCTACATCTTGAAATATTTTAAAAATAATTTTATTATTTAAACTAACAAAATAAAAACACTCAAAGTTGTAGCATAAATTTTGGAAATTTGTTAAAACCACTTTTTTAAAATCCAAATTATTATTTTTAAGGAATGCGACTTCGATCGCAATTTTTTTTTGAACAATCAAATTAAAAAAAAGGCTTAAAGTCGCAGTAAGCGGTTAAACTATGATTAAAATCGTTTTATAAACCAAATAAGTACTTTTAAAAATACTACGACTCTGGTCCATTTTTTATAAAAGAAACATAGAATAAAAATGTATTTTGAGACCAGAAAGTTTGAAATTTGAATAAAAAATCATTTTTAATCAAATTTTTGTGTTTAATTTTCATTTTTTTAAAAAAACCAACACTAAAATAAAACTTGTAACACAACATTTTTTGGCGTCTTGACTGCAATTTAAATTAAAATGATATGTAATGTGTGAAATTATTCTTTAAAAAGATATCATTGGAAAAATGAAATAAAACCATAAACTTTTTTTAGGGGAACTAATATTCTAAGATATCAAACATGATTTTTACCTTTTTCGACTGCTGCTTTCTTTCTCATCATTTTGATTAGATCTTGTTTTATCAATTTAAAATTTGATATGGATGAATTAAAAATTAGCATTCAAGATTACTGAAATTGATTTGTAACACCTGAGTTATTAAACTCTGGACTAATTATTAGAAATTGTGTTAAAGAGATTGTTAGAAATTTGTATGATTTTTTTATTCTATACCGATAATGAGAATTGGTGATTGGTATCTTACCGAGAAATTCTTTTATAATTATTTATTAATTTGTTTTGAGTAAAATAATATGTGAAAATTATGTAAATGTGTTTACCTCATGAAATATTTGTTTGAATACCAAGTGTTGGTATCTAATTTTAATTGTAATTATATTTTGATTGTTATAGAGAGGAGGGAGAAAAAGAAAAAGAAAAGAAAAAGAAAAATAAAATAAAATAATGAGTATGGGAGGAATGGGGGAGTAGATGGGAGGAATGGGGGAGTAGGTGGGAGTAGGTGGGGGAGAGAGATAAAATCTCTCCCCCGTTCACTCTCTCTCTCACTCTCATTCCCTCTCTCTCTCTCTCACCTTCTCTCTCTCTCTCTCTCTGTGGGTATTGGCTGGAGGCCAGACGCCGGCGTGGGCGGTGGTGGGGGAGCACCAGCCTCCCCACCCATCTCTCTCTCTCTCCTTCTCTCTTTCTCTCCCTCTCTCTCTCTCTCAGTGGTGCCGGCGAACCCCGACGCCGGAGGCGCGCCAATAGGGTACCGGAGGCTGCTGGCAGGGCAGCGCCGGGGTGGGGGAGCAGCAGCAGTGTGCTGCTGCTGCTGTTGCCTTTATAAGGGGGAAAAAAAAAGAAAAGAAGAAGAAGAAGATAATGAATGGGTTTGGGTTTCGGGTTCAACCCAATCCCCCCCGTTATGCACCTAACCTATTCTTTAAATAAGATAAATTTTATTTTAGCCCCTGTGAGATTAAATAATTATTTTGGGGCCCTGAAAATTAAAAATAGCCCCATAAATATTTTCAGTTATTACATATCTAACCTTTTATATTGGTTTTAGTTTCCAAACGATATCTTGGCCATCCGAAGTCAGATTTGGACGATTCTTGAGCTGTTGTGATCGTAGAAACGAGAGCTACACATCCTCTATATTTGTATGTGATATTAGACATTTAAGAATTTATCGAATGCCGGTGAGTGGAAGTCCTAACTCAAAGTATTTATTTTTCCCAAATTCAAAATAATTATTATTGAGAAACCATTGATAATATTAATCCAATAGAATAAAATATTATAGTATTAAATAGATGATTGAGATAGTTATTGTAAAGGTGAATTGGTGTTATGAACCGAAATCCAATAGGATATCCCGAGTAATGAATTACGGGCGTGTTATATGTATATGCGTGAACATAATACGGGTATGATACCAAATTGAGATTTGCTAGTTAAGTTCATATAACATAACCATTAGGAGCTTGTAAGTGTATTAATATGGATGAACATAGACAAATACTATCTACATTTCTGTGATGAATATTGATGTCACTCAACCTGAAAATCATTAAGTGGGTAAAGTCTCCTCCGATTTTATTAAACACTGTGCTTGCATGTGTATTGACTATTAAAATAATAATGATGATAGTTAAGTGAAAATTGATATTATATGCAAGTGATGTCCAATCTGTTATGAAAGTAATAGTTATGGATAATAATAATCGGATGGTAGTTTGTTAACACCGATATACCCGGTGAGTAGATTAAACAGTGACAACGGGAAATCAATTAGAGATCATGAATGTTTATTTATTAATAAGAGATAATTAGAAATCAGTTAAGATAAAAGATCACTTGAGACCCATCAACCATGATTGGATAATTATAAAATTGGTTATGTTGATACTGGTATAAGCAGAATTCGAAGTTGATAATAGAATTGAACTAAGCAAATGAAATTTAAAATTATCTTCGAGTAACTCGATGTAACCGTGATATAAAAACTCTATTAAATGGGATATATGTAATTGATACCGTATGATAGAAATAGCGTACTGATTAAACTACTGAAGGTTTTATTAGTATTGATAACTCGGATAGGATCGGGACATTTCGGTGAATTAGCAACTGTGAACGTGAACTGATGATGATGGAACTGATCAAAGTAATTGATAATGAAGTGAATTAGAGCAACTAAATTCCTAGCACTATCGGACATGCTTGATAAATAAATTGAACATCAACAGCTTATTGTTAAGCTATGTACACGAGTACTCAAATATTATGTAGCATGTTGAGTATTGATCTTGCGAATACTGTTTTCGTATTTGTTGTGTTTCATGATATATATATATATATGTTCATAACGTGATTTGGTGTATCAACTTGCACACTTGAGGCATCGAAGGTCAGCTGTGGCCTACATATTTATATATATCGATTTAGGGCGTGTTTGGTAAGTTGCAAAACGTTTGCAAAATGCAAAAAGTTTTGCAACTTTACATTTACAGTTGTTTGGCTTCGTTTGCAAAATGCAAAATGCAAAACACTTTTGCAACTCTTCTTTTCCCACTTGCAGTTGCTACAGTTAAATTTGTGGTCATGTAAATCTCACTTTTACACTCATATTTTCCCACTTGCAGTTGCTACAGTTAATTTTGTGGTCATGTAACTCTCACTTGTAGTACACTTACGGTTCAAAACAGTTACTTGATAATCAATATATAATTAAATATTATTAAATATTTAATATTTTAATAGTGTTCAATTTCTTATTTAATTATTTAATTATTTATATTTTTAATCTTTAACTTTTTATTGTTTTAATATTTAATATTTTACTATTTTAATTTAATATTTTAATTTAATATTTTATTATTTTATTAATACTTATTCCATTTTTTATTATTTTATTTAGAGTTAATTTTTATTAATATAATAGTATTATACTTTAATATAAAATTACTATATATTTAATTATTTATTTTTAATATAAAAATTACTTTATTAATATCATAATATATTTTATTATTATATTAATATTTTATTATGTTAATATTGTAATAATAATTCAGTATAATAATACTATAATGATAATTTATTATTAAATTATAATTATATTTTACTTTATTAATTTTATATTTCTATAATATTACAATAATATTATAATAAAATTTATATTATAATAATTTTCAAGTATTTTTAATATTATATATTATAACTATATATTATTATTATTGTAACATTTTTTAATATTTATATTTTATTAGTATTCTTAAAATTTTATTAATGTTCTTTAGATTTTCTTAAAATTTTATATTATTTATTTAGTTAATATTTTACTATTTATACTAATATTTTATTAATATTATTGTTATAAATAAAATATTAAGATTATTAATTTTTTATCTCAAATTTATTAATACAATTTAATTTGCAATAGTAGATTTAATTTAATAGTATTTATAATATTTAATTCACTGCTACAGTTAATTTTGTGGTCAACTTTTCCACTTACACTTTTACATTACCAACCAAACACCGTAAAACATAATAGACTTTACCATTTACACTTTCACTTTATCAACCAAACACCGTAAAACACAATATACTTTTCCATTTACACTTCACTTTATCAACAAACACCGTAAAACACAATATATTTTCTCTGCTACAGTTCACTTTTTTCATTCTCATTTTACGACTTACGACTTGCGACGTTTTGCAACGAAACAAATAGGCCCTTAGTTGCTAATTGGTAGCAACTGGAAGCAATTTGATGGATAAATAACTAAAATTTATCGAACCTGATGAGAGGTGGAATAATAAAACCTTTAAACCAGAACTCATAAGCAGATATTGTACTTTTAGCGATTAATGATTATTAATGAAAAACTACTGAATAAGATCAAGTCTGATGATTATCAAATAATGGGTAACCGATGATGGTGTATAAGTATCAAGTGAGTAATTAAATTGGTGAAAACCAGTTAGAGTTAGTATTAAGTAAATCTGACAACTTAACATTAAGTATATCGATTATGATGAATATATCGATATCAACAAAACAAATACTGATGAACTAGTATTTTCGTATGCCTACTCTATACACCGGAGACTTTCAGATATCCTTGTAATTGATTTAGCAGAATATCAGAATCCTCTATTAGGCTTAAAAGTCACATCTTTATAGTGACACCGATTATATCTAACCGGTAAGAGTTAGATAATTACCTTAATAATTGAAAGTTTGTGATACGGATGAAAGATTGAGTGTCGCGTCAATGTGATTAGAAATCCAATGTTAGTAAGTGATATGCGTATAAGTATGTATGCTTATGTTGTGCGGTTGAATTCACATGTGAATGCAGAGAATGATTTGGCTAGTAATTAACATAAATAAAGAAAATTGTGAATCATTACCTATATAACCAGCAATGGTGCAATTTGGGGTTAACCTTAGGCCGTACCAAATAAAAGTACTATATCAGTCTTTGATTGAAATAAAGGATAATTATAATATCAAAAGAGTTAATAATTTATGTGATATCAGAATTGTCGTGTAACTATCACTTGTATCAGAAGTGATGAGAACATTCTGAATTAAATCAAGTTATAACCAATAAGCAGTCTGTCTGAGGATAAAAGAGGCAATTGATGATAAATCCCAAATGTTCACTAAATAATAAAAGGTGAATACGTATTATGATTAGGAAAAGTGAATACTGATACTACGAATCATGAACCTGACCAGTACGATATTGGGGATCATTAAGTTGAATGCATCATGTGCATGTTTGGTACCTCTTAAATATGATAAGAATTCTTCGAAACTAACGAATTAAGAAATGAAATCACATGAACTTGACCGTGTGACACATCGGTATGTATGTGAATGCCTTTGTGATAAGAAATGTGCATAAGTATGTATATGTCCTGTATTGTATTGGAGGAAGGGACCATGTTTAACCGGAGGTGATCGAAGGGGAGTATTGCTGTTATTTATTGTATTGGAGGAAGGGACCGGGTTTAACCGGAGTGACCGAATAGGAGTATTGTTGTTATTTATTGTATTGGAGGAAGGGACCGGGTTTAACCGGAGATGACCGAAGGGGAGTTTTGCTGTTATTTACTGTATTGGAGGAAGGAACCAGGTTTAACCGAAGGTGACCGAAGGGGAGTATTGTTGTTATTTATTGTTTCGGAGGAAGGGATCGGGTTGAACCGGAGGTGATCGAAGGGGTGTATTAATATTATTTTATTGAAGTATGCTTTAATATATGTTTATGATATCCGGTATTTGATATGATTGTCTATGATATCCGAACTTTGGATGTTAATAGGTATGGCACCTAGTATATGCATATGATTGTTATGATATCCGGTATATGGATATGATTGTCTATGATATCCGAATTATGGACGTTAATAGGTATGAGACCTAGTATATGCATATGATTGTTTATGATATCCGGTATATGAATATGTTTGTTTATAATATCCAAATTAAGGATATTAATATGTATGGCACCTAGTGTATACATATAGTTGTCTATGACATCAGGTAAATTGATTGTTGTGACATCCAGTATATGGATGTGAGTGTCTCGTATTTCTTCATGTATGAACACACAGTTATAATTGGATACTATCATGAGTAGTGTGTGATGTCATATGTATATTGGGATAGATGTGATATTGAACTGTAACTAATCTAATAAGTAAGATTAGGCTCTCCAAGACTTGTGTTGTGATTAGGCTCTCTAAGAGTTATGCTGTGACCATGACTATATATGAAATACGAACATGCTAAAAACTAGAAACAGGAGAGGTGATTATAAGAGACTAACGAGTAGGTCAAGTATTGTAAAATCATTGATATTATATGTTAATAAAATATTGGTCACGTGTACCTAGAAGGATACATATAGAAAGTATCAGATAATAGAAAGAATCTATGATTCATAAGCGATAGTATTAACCATAAGTAAAAAAGTATTGAAAGTGATTTTTGACATTGCTCAACTGCATAATACTTGAAGTACAATTGTATTATAATAAAAACTCTATTTTGACTGATTTCACTCACTGAGCTATTGAGCTCACCCTATCACAGATTGATGTTTTCAGATCTTGGCAAGGCGAAGGTCCTGCTTAGAGTTGAAAGGATGTCCTCCTGAGATATTGCATGTATTTTATGGTAGAATGTGATTCCCTTTTTGTAAACTCTAATCTTATTAGTAATTGTGAGTTAGTGCTAGTGCAGTAGATAGTACATTTTGATAAATGGGACTTAAGTTTGAAGATGTGCAGTTTGTATATTGAGTTGAGCTGATAAATGGCTTGGGTTAGAACATATATATCAAGATGAGAAATTCTTATGTATATGTTATTTGATTTACTTTGAGATGAATTATATGATGAAATTTTGAAATTTATAAGTAGGCTGATGTTAGCCGAAATCTAATTATTATATTGAGATGGAGTCTATATTTCAGAGGAGATGCTGTCGAAATTTCTTTAGTATATTCTGATTAACGAGCGATAAGGTTGATGATTATGAATTTTGAGGTAATTAAACCTGAGACCGTTACAGTTGGTATCAGAGCTTATACTTAGAAACTTGGAGTAGAACTCAAGTGTAGGTCTAAGGCAGTATTAGCCTAGAGATTAATTTAAGTCATTAATTCAGGAATAACGTTGATTGTTATAATAAATGTCTGTGAGTGTGCAGATTGTATGAATGAATGAATGTGTACCTTAATGTAAGAAGTTCATAGGTACAATAGGTTCTTATGCATATAATTAATCTCGAAATGCATGATATTTAACTTTTTCTTATATTCGAATGAAAGTATACCCGCATGTACTTTGATTCGGATGAGTTCTATTAGGGGTGCGGGCCTTAGTATGAACCACCGGTGTTACGGGACACTGGGATAAGGAAATGACAAAAATATCAAGCAAGACAAGATTTAATCAGAACGAAAGAACCACATCAGTATATGTGATAGACGTATCATCAAGTATGGTACGTGTATATGCTGATACAATGTGTGATAATATATGACATAATTATCACCAAGTGTGATGTGTGTATATGATACCATATGATGTGTATATCACCAAGTATGATGGTGAATGTAATGATATAAAGTATGTGTAAGATATATTCTGTGTTAAAGTGATAATATTGGACATATATTGCATATTATGAATACATAAGGAGATGCATGGCCAGAAGAGAGCAAAAATTAACTTATTAGAAGAAAGATTTCATGATTAAAGAAGAAACTGAAAGTGTTACTCTTACCTATTATTAGATATGCCAAGTTTCGAGGACGAAACTTTTTCTATGTGGGGTAGAGCTGTAACACCCGAGTTATTAAACTCTGAACTAATTATTAAAAATTGTGTTAAAGAGATTGTTAGAAATTTGTATGATTTTTTTTATTCTATACCGATAATGAGAATTGGGGATTGGTATCTTATCGGGAAATTCTTTTATAATATTTATTAATTTGTTTTGAGTAAAATAATATGTGAAAATTATGTAAATGTGTTTCCCTCATGAAATATTTGTTTGAATACCAAGTGTTGTTATCTAATTTTAATTGTAATTATATTTTGATTGTTATAGAGAGGAGGGAGAAAAAGAAAAAGAAAAGAAAAATAAAAATAAAATAAAATAATGAGTATGGGAGGAATGGGGGAGTAGATGGGAGGAATGGGGGAGTAGGTGGGAGTAGGTAGGGGGAGAGATAAAATCTCTCCCCCGTTCACTCTCTCTCTCACTCTCATTCCCTCTCTCTCTCACCTTCCCCTCTCTCTGTGGGTGTTGGCCGGAGGCCAGCGCGGAGGCCAGGCGCCGGCGTGGGCGGCAGTGGGGGGGAGCACTAGCCCCCCACCCATCTCTATCTCCTCTCTCTCTCTATCACTCTCTCTCGTGGTGGTGCCGGCGAACCCCGGCGCCGGAGGCGTACCGGCAAGGCGGTGCAGCGTCAGAGGCTCGCCGGCAGGGTGCCGGAGGCTGCCAGTAGGGTAGTGCCGGGGTGCGGGGAGCAGTAACTGCGTGCTGCTGCTGTTGTTGCCTTTGTAAGGGGAAAAAATAAAAGAAGAAGATGAAGATAATGAATGGGTTTAGGTTTCGGGTTCAACCCAAACTCGACCCGTTATGCACCCAACCCGTTCTTTAAATAAGGTAAATTTCATTTTAGCCCCTGTGAGATTAAATAATTATTTTGGGCCCTAAAAAATGACAAACAGCCCCTGAATATTTTCAGTTATTACGTATCTAACCTTTTATATTGGTTTTGATTTCCAAACGATATCTTGGACATCTGAAGTCGAATTCGGACGATTCTTGAGCCGTTGTGATCGTGAAAACAAGAGCTACACATCCTCTATATCCGTATATGATATTAGACATTTAAGAATTTACTGAATGCCGGTGAGTGGAAGTCCTAACTCAAAGTATTTATTTTTTCCAAATTCAAAAATCATTATTATTGAGAAACTATTGATAATATTGATCCAATGGAATAAGATATTATAGTATTAAATAGATGATTGAGATAGTTATTGTAAGGTGAATTGGTGTTATGGAACCGAAATCCAATAGGATATCCCGAGTAATGAATTGCGCGCGTGTATATATATATATATATATATATATATATATATATATATATATATATATATATATATATATATATATATATATATATATATAATATATCGATGCGTGAACATAATATGGGTATGATACCAAATTGAGATTTGCTATTTAAGTTCATATAACATGACCATTAGGAGCCTGTAAGTGTACTAATATGGATGAACATAGACAAATACCATCTACATGTCTGTGATGAAATTGATATCACTCAACCTGAAAATCATTAAGTGGGTAAAGTCTCCCTCCGATTTTATTAAACACTGTGCTTGCATGTGTATTGACTATTAAAATAATAATGATGATAGTTAAGTGAAGATTGATATTATATGCAAGTGATGTCCAATCTGTTATGAAAATAATAGTTATGGATAATAATAATCGGATGGTGGTTGGTTAACACCGGTATACTCGGTGAGTAGATTAAACAGTGACAACGGGAAATCGATTACAGATCATGAATGTTTATTTACTAATGAGAGATAATTAGAAATCAGTTAAGACAAAAGATCACTTGAGACTCATCAACCATGATTGGATAATTATAGAATCGATTATGTTGATACTGGTATAATCAGAATTCAAAGTTGATAATAGAATTGAACTAAGCAAATGAAATTGAAAATTATCTTCGAGTAACTTGATGTAATCGCGATATAGAAAACTTTATTAAATAGGATATATGTAATTGATGTAGTATGATAGAAATAGCGTACACATTAAACTACTGAAGGTTTTGTTAATATTAATAACTCAGATGGGATCGGGACATTTCGGTGAATTAGCAACTGTGAACGTGAACCGACGATGATGGAACTGATCAAAGTAATTGATAATGAACTGAATTAGAGCAACTAAATTCCTAGCACTACCGGACATGCTTGATAAATAAATTGAACATCAACAGCTTATTGTTAAGCTATGTACACGGGTACTCAAATATTATGTAGTATATTGAGTATTGATCTTGCTAATACTGTTTTCGTATTTGTTGTGTTTCATAATATATATATATATATATATATATATATATATATATATATATATATATATATATATATATATATATATATATATATATATGTTCATAACGTTATTTGGTGTATCAACTTGCACACTTAAGGCATTAAAGGTCAGTTGATGGCCTACATATTTACATAATATCAATTTAGTTGCTAATCAGTAGCAACTGAAAACAATTTGATAGATAAATAACTAAAATTCATCGAACCTGATGAGAGGTGAAAAAATAAAACCTTTGAATCAGAACTCATAAGCAGATATTGTACTTTTAGCGATTATGATTATTAATGAAAAACTACTGAATAAAATCAAGTCTGATGATTATCAGATAATGGGTGACCGATGATGGTGTATAAGTATCAAGTGAATAATTAAACTGGTGAAAACCAGTTAGAGTCGGTATTAAGTAAATTTGACAACTTAACATTAAGTATATTGATTACGATGAATAATTCGATATCAACAAAACAAATACTTATAGCATTGAACTAGTTTTTGGTATGCCTACTCTATACACTGGAGACTTTCAGATATCCTTGTAATTAATTTAGCAGAATATCAAAATCCTCTATTAGGCTTGGAAGTCACATTTTTATAGTGACACCGATTATATCTAACCGGTAAGAGTTAGATAATTACCTTAATAATTGAAAGTTTATGATACGGACGAAAGATTGAGCGTCGCATCATGTGAATAGAATCCAGTGTTAGTAAGTGATATGCGTATAAGTTGTATGCATATGTTGTGTGGTTGAATTCACATGCGAATGCAGAGGATGTTTTAGCCAGTAATTAACATAAATAAAGAAAACTATGAATCATTAAGTATATAATTGACAATGGTGGAATTTAGGGTTAACCTTGGGCCGTACCAAATGAAAGTACTATAATCAGTCTTTGATTGAAATAAAGGATAATTATAATATCGAAAGTGTTAATAATTCATATGATATCAGAATTGTCGTCTAACTATCACTTTTATCAGAAGTGATGAGAAAATTCTGAATTAAAATCAAGTTATAACCAATAGGCAGTTTGCCTGAGGATAAAAGAGGCAATTGATGATGAATCCTAGATGTTAACTAAATGATAAAAGGTGAATAAGCATTATGATAAGAAAAAGCGAATACCAGTACTATGAATCATGATCCTGACCGGTACAATATTGGGGATCATTAAGTTGAATGCATCATGTGCATATTTGGTACCTCTTAAATATGATAAGAATTCCTCAAAACTAACGAATTAAGAAAAGAAATCGCATGAGCTTGACCGGTGACACATCGGTATATATGTGAATGCCTTTGTGATATGAAATGTGCATAATTATGCATGTGATGTCATGTATTGTATTAAAGAAAGGGACCGGGTTTAACCGGAGATGATCGAAAGGGAGTATTGCTGTTATTTATTGTATTGGAGGAAGGGACCGGGTTTAACCGGAGGTGACCGAAGGGGAGTATTGCTGTTATTTATTGTATTGAAAGAAGGGGACGAGTTTAACCGGAGGTGACCGAATGGAAGTATTGCTGTTATTTATTATATAGGAGGAAGGGACCGGGTTAAACGGAGGTGACCGATGGGTAGTATTGTTGTTATTTATTATTTCGGAGGAAGGGATCAGGTTGAACCTGAGGTGATCGAATGAGAGTATTGATATTATATTATTGAAGTATGCTTGAATATATGTTTATGATATCTAGTATATAGATATGATTGTCTTTGATATCCGAATTATGGATGTTAATAGGTATGGCACCTAGTATATGTATATGATTGTTTATAATATTCGGTATATGGATATGATTGTCTATGATATCCGAATTATGAACGTTAATAGTATGGCATCTAGCATATGCATATGATTATTTATGGTATCCGGTATATGGATATGATTGTATGATATCCGAATTAAGGATATTAATATGTATGGCACCTAGTGTATACATATAGTTGTCTATGACATCGGGTAAATAGATTGTTGTGACATCTAGTATATGGATGTGAGTGTCTCATATTTCTTCATGTATGAACACACAGTTATAATTGGATACTATCATGAGTAGTGTGTGATGTCATATGTATATTGGGGTAGGTTCAATATTGAACTGTAACTAATCTAGTGAGTAAGATTAGGCTCTCCAAGAGTTGTGCTGTGATTAGGCTCTCCAAGAGTTGTGCTGTGACCATGACTATATATGAAATACGAACATGTTACAAACTGAAAACAGGAGAGGTGATTATAAGAGACTAACGAGTAGGTCAAGTATTGCAAAATCATTGATTTGTATTGTATTTAATGAAATATTATTCACGTGTACCCAGAAAAATACATAAAGAAAGTATCAGATAATAGAAAGAATTTATGACTCATAAGCTGCAGTATCAACCATAAGTAGAAAGTATTGAAACTGATTTTGACATTGCTCAACTGCATAATACTTGAAGTATAATGGTATTATAATACACACTCTATTTTGACTGATTTCACTCACTGAGTTGTTGAGCTCACCCCACCACAGATTGATGCTTTCAGGTCTCGGCAAGGCGAAGGTCCGGCTTAGAGCTGAAAGGATATCCTCCTGAGACATTGCATGTATTTTAAAATAGAATGTGATTCCCTTTTTATAAACTCTGATCTTATTAGTAATTGTGAGTTAGTGCTAGTGGCAGTAGATAGTGTTACATTTTGATAAATGGGACTTAAATATGAAGATGTGCAGTTTGTATATTGAGTTGAACTGATAAATGGTTTGGGTTAGAACATATATATCAAGATGAGATTCTTACGTATATGTTATTTGATTACACTGAGATGAATTATATGATGAAATTTAAAAATTTATAAGTAGGCTGATGTTAGTCGAAATCTAAATTATTGTTTGAGATGGAGTCTATATTTCAGAGGAGATGTTGTCAAAATTTCTTTAGTATATTCTGATTAATGAGCGATAAGGTTGATGATTATGGATTTTGAGGTAATTAAACCTGGGACCGTTACAGATTGGTATGAAAACACAATCTTTCAAATCGATAAAAATTTGAAGAGGAAGAGTTTTGGCCAGCTTAAAAGTAAAACTAAGGGTACTTTGGTCATTTGTAACTGTAAAGTGATTGATGATCATTTTAGCTGGATTTTTTAGCTTTTTTAGCACTTAAACTTTGCCACAGATTTGTGGCAAAGATTTCATCACGTCACTGCCGGCTGAGAAACTCTCTCAGCGGTCACTTCAAAATGGTCACAAACTTACTGCAAAATGGTCGCAGTCCACTGTAAAATGATTGTAGTCCTAAAAAATCATATATTTTCAGTGTAATTAGGACTGCGACTATGCTAGCAGTCTTCAGAGAAAGACTGCGATCTTGGTCGCAGTGCTTAAAAAGACTGCGACCATGGCAGCAGTTCTCATAAAAACATGTGACTTAATCACAGTCATCATATAAAACTGCGACCATGATACCAGCACCCAAAATTGTGGTTAAAATTCAGTCACGTTATGCCAGCTGAGAGAGTCTCTCTCAACTGGTGGCTGAGGTACAGATTCCTCTATATATATGCGCGCACGCGCGCGTGTGTGTGCGTATGTTTTTTCTGTACCTCAGCTGCCAGCTGAGAGAGTTTCTCAGCTGGCAAGAAGTGGTAACATAATAGTCATGTATTTGTCAAAAATTTTGGCGGACAAAAAACCAAAACTCCCGCTCGAATAAGCCATCAATCACTCAATAATTGCTTTGACTAAAATACTCTCCATTACAACTTTTTACTGTCTGAAAAATCGTTCCTTCCAAAAAAATTACATATCTGAATTGTTTAGTTCATCAATTCGAAAACATTTAGTGCTTTTGATTCCTAAGCTTTCTAAACAACTGCGTTAAAAAATTTATTTTTTTAAAATAAAGATCTGATCAAGATGGCGCCTAAGAAATAATCTGTAGAAAAAGATAAAAGGGAACCTAGAGACCCTAATTTTTTTAGGTTTTGTAGCCCTTCCTATTTGATTTTTCAGTTATGATTCAAATTTTTTTGTTTTTTTTAAAAATCCACTTTTAATTAATTTTGATTCAAAGTGACTCTTGCACTGATTATTTTAATTTAGTTTTGCTTTTTTATTCCAGAGAAGAAAATAATACTGAAGTTTCTAGCAAATTTTTGTTTTTTCTTAAATTTTTAGAGAATATTGATTTTTTAAAATATACTTTTTAAATTTTTAATTTTTAAAAGCTTGCGACCATGGTCGCAATTAAGAGTAAAAAAGTCAACCTTTTTTGTTTTAAAGAATTAAGAATCAAAATTAAATCTATTTATACGATTTGAAACAATTTTTTTAATTTTCTACCCTGACTCTGATCAAAGTCATAGTTTAAGAGGAAAAGAAAATAGGAATTAACGATCTTATTAGAGAAAATTTATAATTTTTTAAATTTTTTAATATTACGACCAAGGTCACCAAGATCACCGTATTTTTTCATTCCACTTGATAGACTTGGGTCCAGTTTTTTATATTACTTAATATGTTACTGCGACCTCGGTCGCGGTCTGTGAATAAAATATTTTTTAAAAATTTATTAATGCCTGTTTTGATTTTAAGATTATTTTTTTTTAAAACATTGCGACTGATGTTGCAGTGTCGTCGTACCTTCTCTCTTTTTTGGGCCCTATGACACGGTCTTTTATACTAAGTTATACTTAATAGGATACTACGACTCTAGTCGCATTATGATGACATGGG
Source organism: Agave tequilana (assembly GCA_038442645.1). NCBI lineage: Eukaryota > Viridiplantae > Streptophyta > Magnoliopsida > Asparagales > Asparagaceae > Agave > Agave tequilana. Next base: position 452,435 of record JAVJIF010001412.1, read on the forward strand.
TCGCAGTGCTCTGACTCATTGACAAAGGTCCTAATTAGTTATTTAATTTGGTTAATTAGAAAAATGCAACCTCTGTCTCTATTTTTTAACAGTGCAACCTTGGTCGCATAATAATATAATTTATTATCTAATGCTTCGACCAACGTCGCAGTCGTTTTTTTTTCAAATTTATTTAAAAAAAACTACTACCGTGTTTTCTTTTTTTAATTTTATACTTATGTTGTTAATGTTTCTACATCTATAAGTAAGAACTGAAAATTCATCCTATGAGATCGAGCGTAAAGCATATGTGCGAATTTATCAGAAAATACAAAAAGCACATTTAGGCAAATTTTGTAAATGCAATGAAGGAGACCCCATTTGGTACAATTTTCATAGCTTCCTATAACGAGGATTTGGTGCTGACAAAGGCATGAAATCAAACATGAGTGTACTGAAAATTGTAGACTAGCATGATAGGGAGTCAAGAACCTTTCTTATTGGGGGCAAACAAATTGAGTTAACAGTAGAAGATGTTGCCCTAACGTTTGGTCTACCTATCAATGAGGCAGATTTCACTTTGAATAAGACCCGTGCACTGAAGGATAGGGGTAGTAAAACACTATTTCTCAAATATTAAGAAGATCATGAAAGTATCTATTGAAAAAGTTTTGGATGATCTTCTGGTGAAGAAAAGACGGAAGACTGAATTAGATGTGACAAATGATGAACAGCTTGAGCAGCAAGTAACTTTAAATGAAATTATAAGAGACACAAAGAATTACAGCTCAAGACTTCACAACACTTATCATCCTATATATGTCAGCCACTCTATTCTTTTCTGGCAGCAAATGCACGGTGTCGTGGTATATAGTAGAACAAATTGCCAATATCCAGCTGATGAAGACAATATGCTGCGCTAAAACTGTTTGGTAATTCCTGATTGAGTCAATGGACATCTTAAGGCACTCCACATTTGAGCTGCAAGGATGCTCCATGCAAATTATTCTAAGTATGATTTATATAGTTGGAAAAAATTGTTGAAAATTACTTATATACTGACAATGTTCATATAAACTAATATACTATACATGTTGCAGTATTGGCTATGTGAAAGGCTGTTATTTTTGAGCCAAGAAATGGATTGTAGGATAAAATACCACAGGCAGTAAGATGGGACCTCCACAATATTAGCAAGGTCCTCATTGAACTTGCTCTTACTGATATAGAAGAAGATAAAGTTAGTTTTTAAAAGTCAGCAACCAAAGTCGTAGTTTTTAAAAAGAGAGCATTTTATATAGGACTGCGATCGAAGTCACAGTTCTTTTATTACATTTTAAGGGAATGCGACTAAGATCACAGTACCTGAGTAGGGATAAATTTTGAATGAAATTTTTCACAGTACATAAATATGTTTTTACAGTTATAATTTATGACTGCGATCATGGTCGCAGTTTTGCTGGAAATGACTAGTTTTACATTTTCTATTTTGTTGCGACTTAGGTCGCAGTATTAACATGTTACTTTTATATTGGTTTTGTTGTACATGATTTTCATGTTTTAAATCGAAAAGAGGAGGGAGGAGGAGACAATTTGACTAAAAGTCTTGACTGTAGTCACATCTTTCAGGATGTCTATAAATATTACAACAAAGTATTATTTCCTTATATGTGCCCTTTATCGCAGTCCCTTAATATATTAAGGCCTGAGCAAAAAAATGGCACAGGTGATGTAATTACAGACTGCGACTAAGGTCACAGTTATGAGAAAAATTGTGACATAATTTATTAAAAAAAGCGATCGTAGTCGCATACTTTAGGATGTCTATAAATAAGACAAAAAAATTATTTTATTAAATACTGCGACCTTTGTCGCAATCCTTAAAAATTTAATAACCATGAGACAAAACATGGATTTTATATATTAAAAGGATTGCGACAAAGGTCTGAGATCAAACTTAATTAAAGACTGCGACTAAGGTCACAATAATAAAAACTGTGAAATTGTTAATTAGAAAATTGTGACCTTGGTCGCAATTGTTCTATAAAACGTAAACTATGGCTGAGTTTCATCTAGCTTACGGCTGAGTTTCATCTAGCTTACCCAAAAAAAAAATTTCAAATGAGAAACAAAAAAATAATAAAATAAATAAAGCAGGAAATAATACAAACCTCTTTATCAACATCCAAAGATGTCAATCTTTTCGGATTTTCTATTTTCTCTGAGGAAGTTGAACCTGATGATATGTGACTCATATTAAGATCGGGAGAAAGAGATGTGGCCGTCAGCTACCTGAACTGGCAGGAGAGGTGTTCTGCTTGGTGGTCGATATTAAAGTAGAAAGGGAGATCTAAATCTAATGGAGACTCGATGAAGAGCTGATGAAGATTTGGGTCTGCTAAGTAAGAAATCTGATCCTATTCCCGCTATTTTTGAAAGATTTTCTCTGCGAAAACTCAAATCTAGATATGACAGCGCGAGGAACTAGAAAAAGAGAGAAAATAAGAATAAACTATACAGATCCACTTTCTGTTATAGCAGGATCATTTACTAGTTTCAGTTGTTCCAATAGGCGGGCCGTCTTTATTGGTGTGACTAATAATGTGCTACATCACCACAGGCTGAGAGGGACTCTCTGCTATCGGCTGTATATATATATATATATATATATATATATATATATAATATATATATATATATATATATATAATATATATATATATATATATAGAGAGAGAGAGAGAGAGAGAGAGAGAGAGAGATAGCTGAGTTGGGCTACTTTCGGAAGTATCAAGAATGTTAATACTCCCACTTATATGCAAGATCCAAACATTAGATGTGATCTACTAATTATAAACTAGTTAAGATAAAATTTAACATATTTTCGTTATCATTTACCCATTCATTAAAGTGACTAAAAAATTGACATTTTTGAGAGACCTAAAATTGTTTAACTTTGAGACCACTTTGACAAACGGTTAAATGATAATGAAAATCTGTAAAATTTTATTCCTAACTAGTTTATAGTTAGTAGATTACATCTAACGGTTTGAATCTTGCATATGAGTGGTGTATCAACTAAATCAAAGTAGGAGTATCGACATTCTTGATACTTTTGAAAGTAGCCCAGCTCAACTTTATATATATGTACATACATATATGTGTGTGTACATACATACATACATACATACATACATACATATATACATATATGTATGTATGTATGTATGTACACACACACATATATGTATGTACATATATTGTGTTGGCCCAAAGGTTACACTCTCCATTTATTGAGTTTTGATGATGACAAACCAAATTAGTGCTATTTGGTACTATGATTTTTTTAAGATAAGTTTCAGGTTAGTACCATATTTGGAGGCCATTGCTTAGCTATTGCAACAACTTCTAGTTTCATGAAGCAAAGAAGGCATATTAAGGAAGGAACATAGAAGAAGGGGCTCTAGCAAGGCATAGCATGTCTCAAGACTTGAAGATTGCTCAACAAGATTTGTTTTTAGTTTTATAGGTTTAGAATTTTGTTAAGAATGATGGATAGGTTTGAAGCTCAATCACACACGTTTTTGCGCACATATTGTTTCTAAGATGATTTTCTATAAAATGTACAAAAATTTTTATACAAAATCCTCTGCCTACAAATCAATTTTTATGTTTTATACTTATTACTATTTAAAGATTTTTCATAAAAATCAAAGTCTTTTCAAAATTGTGTTTTAAACCTGACTTTTGACCTGAGCCGGTCGACCGTACCAGTCGACCGTGCCTATGTCAGTCGTCCAGTCGACCGGACAAGTCGACCGAGGTTCTGGCAGATGCACGTATCAGTGTGCATGTCTGCCGGTTGACCGGGCTGACTGCAATGGCTTTGCTCTCGGGTTTGTTGGGTCGACCGAGCGGTCGACCGGGTTGCCTGTAACGGCTCTAGTTTTGTATAGGCGGTCGACCGACCGGGTCGACCGGACTAGCCGTTGAACAGTAAACGGCTATTTTCTGAGCTGTTTTAAATTTTGTCTTTTTGTGTTTAAAATTGTTTTAAGGGATATATTTCAAACAAATACTCTCTGATTAATCCTAATTATGTTTATCCCTTAACCCTAGTCCTCTCCTATAAATAGGGGTGTTTGGGGAGAGATTGTTCACAACAATTATTACAAGAAAAATTCAAATTTTAAGGCATTCAAAAGAGCTTTGTTTCTTGGTTTTTGTGCTAAAATTCTCTCTCATTTTCTAAAGTGTTTTTGAAATACTCTCTGATTTAATTTTCTTTCTTCGCTTACAACAAGAGCTTCATTCCTACTCATTGTTCTCTAAGGACCTTTTGTAAGGGAAGAGACTTTTGAAAGAGAGAGTTTGTGGTCTCTTGACTACTTAGAAATTGCTTGTACTTGAGATTGTGGAGTTGGGTACTCCGGTGTAATTGTGATTTCTTTGTGATAGTGGAAGTAGCTAGAATCCTTCTGGGGAAGGCGGGGAGTAGAGCTGGGTGCTCGAACCTCGATAACATATCCTTGTGTTTGCGTTGGTTTACATTCTTGCACTTATTACTTGCTTATTGATAGGTAGTGAAAAATGCATAATTATCATCATATATACCATCACATTTGCACATTTATTCATATTATAATGCACATTTATTAATATTTCGTTATTTAATTGTGCAGGCCTCGAAGTATTATTTTAATAAGAAATAAAGCTTAAAGAGCCCAAAAGCCCAGATCCAAGCCCATGTTTGAAGCCCAGGTGTAAAAGCGCAATTACAAGAAGTCAAAATGCAAATACACAAAGGGCTAAAGTTGCAAATATCAAAGATGAGGGAGGATGGACTTCTACCCAACCCTAAACTCTTGCAGATGAGAATGAAAAGAGTGCAGAGATAAGGAAATTCGTTTAAAAGAGATTTGGATATTTGAGATCAAGGTAACTTGATTACTAAGTTATCTCAAAATCCCAAGATGGAGAGCCAGGATCACACTTCCAGAAGCAAAAGCCACATGAACGGACCAGGAGAGGTCACGCGCCAAAGCGCGTGGCCAGAAGTCACCAAACTGCCGCAAAAGCGCGGCAATCCCAAATTCCGCGGCAAAGTGGATGAGATCAGTTTCCAATTTTCGTGGGCGACTCTATCCGGGACTCCTCTACAATCTGCACTATAAATATCTCTGCAGGCGCAGCAGAGAGGGCATGCCAGACGACTAGTTTTTCTTTAGCCATTTTTTATTCAGCAAGTTGTAATTTTTTTCGTTCCATGTACGTTGTGGAGAAGGAGACGATTGTGTAACCAGAGGTTCATCTGAAATAAAGGTCACTCTTTTGTTCTCATTTATTTTCTGCAATTCCATTTTATTTTGTGATCTTTCTGATTGGAGTTTTAATCTG